>JADLZK010008245.1:0-364351 GCA_015847255.1 Hyparrhenia diplandra | reverse complement strand
TAAGTCAAACCTTTATAACTTTGACCATATGTATAGAAAAAACTACTACATGTTTACAATATGTAATAAGTATCATTAGATTGATATCGGATCATACTTCCGTAATAAATTTTATTTGGAGATCTAAGTATCACTATTATTATTTTAGATACTTAATAGTCAAACTTCCCTCCCAAAATGTTAGTCGTTCTCGGTTTTCGTGTCACAACTTTTGACTCGATTTTTTACAAAATAAGTGCAGCATTTGTATCTTCAAATAAATTTGTTAAAAAATTAGGTTCAAAGATTTTGGGACGGAGGGAGTATTCATCGCACACCATCTTTTTAGAAGGCACCATCTCGCAACATACTACAGCTACTATACTACTATTCACTTGGGCCGCACCACAAAGATCTAGTATTATCTTCAAATTGCTCCAGCACCATAGACACATGGATATGATATTCTCTTTAATCCTTTTATAGGGCATGTTTGGCAGGGCTTCTTCTTGGCTCCGGCTCCTCAGGAGGAGCCCCTACCAAACGGTTTGGGAGGAGGAGCCGTTTGGAGCCGTTTTTAGTGGAAAAAGGAGGAGCCGGGAGCCGTTTTGGAGGAGCCCCAATTTGAGCTTCTCCAAAATGGCTCCGGCTCCTCTAGTGAAGCCCCTTCCGAGAAGCCACGCCAAACACACCCATAATCTCCGCCCTAGTTCTTTGTGGTTGTACACGATCAACCCGGACAAAAGGTATTTAAGACAACACAATTTTTGTACAAGTTAGATAGAATGAGTCACATAAATTTGTAAGACGACACAACAGACTAGTTCCTAGCGTTCGCGCTAGATCCGGTGTTAGTGCGCCTCCAAAGGTCGTCCGCATCCACAAAGATGATGAGGTTGGTAAGACATATGAAAGCGAGGCCACCCTAGGTGTGGGCGGGAGTGTAACCATCGAGTTTTCATCCGGGTTTTAAGCCTAGAAAAAAAATATGACGGGGAGTTGCTTAGTAGAGTAGCCAACAAGATATAACTATGACAGAGCTGCTAAACCATTGCTTCTGGCGACTTCATGTATACAATTAACGAGAAATTATGAAATTTAACCCGTTATTTGTGTGCCGCTAAAATATGACCCGAATTCGCATGCCTTATGAAATATGACCCATGTCGCCGCAATTCTTATGAAATCTGGATTTTTCGGGATTTTCGGATTTTATAAAATTTAGGAATTTCTTTAACTTCCTCTATATATCCTCATCATCACCCTTCTTTCTGACACTCTCCGCACTCATTCCTCCTTTATATCTCTAATACTCTATACCAACTATTATTAGTGCCCTTGTAAAAAAAACTATTGTTAGTGCGGCCTACTTATAATTTTATCTAAACATATCCATGTGATATCTAGTTTTGAAGAATTTATTAAAAAAATTTAATGGTGTGTCGAATTTAATTTAGACTTTTGGTTTGTCGGTTATAACATTTTTAGGTATTTTAAATTGTGGGGCCCGCCGGTGGCCCATGCTCTTTCTCTCGTTCGGCTTCATCTTTGCCTCCTCCTGAGACTCGTCCGACGTGGCTTTGATGTGCTTGGAAACCGCGAGACAAAAATTTTCACTATAATTTAATCCAACGCTTGACAAGGAACCGAAGCGTTCACATTACAACAACGGCCTACTCTGCCTCTTCTGGGCGCGCGTCCGTAAAAAGTACGGTATTGTTGGAAAAGGTTTGATCAAAACAAATTTACGGTGTAATCGAATTTAATTTAGATTTTTGGTTTGTCGGTTAAAACATTTTTTAGGTATTTTAAATTGTGGGGCCAGCCCGGTGGCCTCTCATCTACTAGGAGTAGTACTAATCCGACGCTTGTGCGAGAAGGAACCGAAGCGTTCACGTTGCCCACGGCCGGCCGTGCGTGCCTCTGCCCGGCCGCGGGGGTGTCTTGTACATCGGGGTCACGTATGGAGTCATTTCACATGCCTATTCGATCAATCGAGAGAGAGATGAGGTGGCGTTCGATGCCAAATTTGTTTCAACACAACTACACAAGGCCACAATTTGCCTCTTTATGGAACAAATCAAAAATTTGAATCGTTTCTTGAGCCACAATGCACAAACTAGCAATACGGGTTCGTCTGATTCGAGTAGGGAGCATCTGTTTAGAAGGCGCCCTCCTCTGTCCGGACTTCGAGTACGAGACAACAACACCGTCAAGGCGGCTTGCGGCCCTCGGCGGGATTATAATCTCCGGCGCGGTCTTAAGCTCTAGCCATGGGCATGATTAAGGCTCGAGACCTACACGGGAGATTATAGTCCTACGGTGGCCCTCAGCCCCTCTTGTCAATGTTAACGAGGGATAATGAGTATCTAACAGCTCTTGCTACTATTCACTTGGACCGCACCACACCTCGGGCTCACAACGCGAAAATCTATTATCTTCAAATTACTCCGGCATGCATGGATGAGTGGGAGGCGCGGCCAAAGGCGAATCGCCATTCCAATCAAAAAAGCGGGCGGGCTAAGGCATAGGATGCACCAAGGCATGCACGCCGCGAATTTGCCACCTCACTTATGAGGCCGAGGCCGGCCCGATGAAAGCCAATGAACAAAGAAATGAGAGAGAGATGGAAAAAGGATCTCCAGCGAAGAAGATGTGCTTTTCTTGTGACATTTTCTTCGCCTCCTCCCATCCTTTTATAATCTCCAGCGTAGGTCTTTGTGTTTTTGTACCTAGGATGAATCGGAAAAGGTATAAGACAACAAAATTATTGAGCAATGTTGTACTACAAGCTAGATAGCAAACCTTTTTAGAGCCATTCAAAAAAACCCTTCAAAAAAAGTAAGGATAATGCACTTTACAATCTAGATTTCGGTGCTTACCCAAGAAGATGTGCTTCTCTTGCGACATTTTTTTCGGCCTCACCCAAAACACCCAGAGAGATCGGGCGGCCAAGACTTCACAGACGACGGCGTCCGGCAATCTGGCAGGCCGACCCCGCGTGTCGGACCGCTCTCTACTCTTGTTTGGTTGAGATGAGTTTGGAAAGTCGGGATGAAGAGGTGAGAAGTAACTAGTACTAGGTGTGTAGTATGGGAGAAGGAAGAGACGAGATCATGAGAGAAAACCGCCCATAGCACTATATATGGAGCATACCGTGTATGAGGGAATCCGAGGTGGCAACTGTAGAGTGTTTGATGCAGACACCATGGTCCCACGGTTAATTTAGCCCTGGCAAAAGTTTGTAACTTGGTTGGAGTAAATTTAGCCCCGACAAAAGTTTGTCTTAGGAATCGGCATCATTTTTCTTTGAATTTAGGAATCCGGCCTCAAAACGAAAATTTGTTAGAATCCGGCCTTTTCGTCATTTTTGGAAAATATGCATGGTTACGACTAACAAAACATCCAAGTTTTCATCACGCATGTGATCGATAGATCGATCAATCCCAATTCAAAACTTGCTCATAGTGCCCACACAACACCAGTTTCTCCGCATTCATACATATACTTTACTCCATATCCTTTGTGTGGGCCCACTTGTAATTTTATCTAAATATATCCATGTGATATCTTGTTTTGAAGAATTAATTGAAACAAATTTAATGGCGTGTCGAACTTAATTTAGATTTTTGGTTTGTCGGGTTATAACATTTTTAGGTATTTTAAATTGTGGGGCCCACCGGTGGCTTCCCTCTCGTCTAGGAGTAGTACTAATCCGGCGCTTGTGCGAAGGAACCAGCGTTCACGTTGCCACGGGCCCAATTTGGCCGGCTCTGCCTCTGCTGGCCGCGAGAGTCCTCAGAGTATTTGTTGGAAAAGGTTTTGGTCAAAACTTTTTTTGGGAATATAAAAACTCGTCGTTCCGTCCACCCTTGGTGCGGGCCGCGCGATGTCATCTGCACCTGCACTACGGACTCCTTTTTTCAAAGACGGGTGTAACACCCGCCCAATAAGGATGTGGCCCAAGGTGGCCCATGAGTGCGGAGTGCACATGTTTAGTACCGCCTTGCTAGTTGAGCAAGGGTGGAGCCAACTTATAAGCCTTTGCCTTCCAGCCATATCACCTTCGGGTTAACCCTTTTACACGAAGCGAGGGCCGAAAAGTGTAAGCAAGGTGCTATGTGTGCAGCGTCTTGCGCCCCTCGGAAGGGCTGTGCGATCGCGGCTTTGGAGGCGGGGTGTCACAACAGTGCAGCCAGAATCGTAATCATGACATGCCTTAACACCTGCGTAGAGTAGGTGTCTTGTCTGCGTCACGTATGGTGTCATTTCACATGCCTGTTCGATCGAGAGAGAGAGAGAAATCTGTTTCAACACAAGGCCAAAAATTTGCCTCTTTATGGAACAAATCAAAAGGCCGATTCGTTTGTTGAGCCACAATGCACAAACTAGCAATACTGGGTTCGCTTGTTCGATACAAGGAAGCAAGACCTAAGCTACAAGACATATATGGACGACGACACCCTCGAGGAGCTTGCGGCGGATTATAATCTCCAGCGCAGGTCTTAAGCGCTAGCCATGGCCATGACCAGGGCTCGAGACCTACACGGAGATTATAGTCCTACTACTGTGAGCCCCACTCGTCAAAGTCAACTCAAGAAACAAGCAAGAGTTTTGAGTCTCTGCCCTCGAGGGACCTGTGGTGTTGATTAGAGGAGAACAATATGCTCACTTTTTTAACACATCGTTCCTCCTCATCCTTTGATAATCTCCCGCGTAGATCTCTGTGGTTGTAGAAGGCAGCATGAGTCACAAAGATATGCAAGACAAACACAAAAACTTTTTAGATCCATTCAGAAAACACTTCAAGAAAGGAAGGATAATGCACTTTAGAATCTAGACTTCGGTGCTTACCCAAGCAGATGTGCTTCTCTTGCGACATTTTCTTCGGCCTCCTTCCCAACCCAACACTAGAGATCAGAGCGGCCGGGACTTCAGAGACCACATGAAGTCGAGATCTGAACGGCCGGGACTCGATCCAGATTTGCAACCACCAAAAAAAAAAAAACTCATGTATTTGCTGTTTCAAAAACCACATGAAAAACCATATCTAGCTTGCAGCTGCATGGATATGATAAAGAGGTGCACCCGCCCGGGTGGAGACGAAGCGAAGGCGAAGGCAAAGGCGACCCCCTGTGTAGAGAGCGGTGTAAGTTGTGTGCTCCCAAAGAGTACTACTAGTAGGTGTGTAGTATGGGAGAAGGAAGAGACGAGAGATGCGAGACGTAACTGCCCATAGTATATGGAGCATTTGAGGGAATCCGAGGTGGCAAATCAGAGTGTTCGATGCGCATACACCATGGTCCCACGGTTAATGTAAAAGGGGACTGTAACTTGTGTGCTAGTGCTAGTATTTCGAAATGTTAAACATTGTTTGGAGTAATAGGACTTTGGGAGAATTAGAATTTGGCCCTGAAGAAAGTTTGTCTTAGGAATCGGCATCATTTTTTTAATTTGGGAATCGGCCTCAAATCAAAACGAAAAATTGTTAGGAATCCAACCTTTCGTCACTTTTGGAAATTCATAACTAGAGTTTGGTAACTCCAATTTTAGTGAACCAATTTTTTTGTGCACCTTGAGATGTCTAGTTTTTATTAAAATATGAAATCGGCCATATTTTGTAGAATTATTTAATTTTCATAAAACGTAATATGTTGGTGTTAAAAATAAATAATTCTACAAAACATGGCCATTCCATATTTTTAATAAAAACTAGCCATCTCAAGGAGCACAAGTTTTTATGAAGTTTTGACCTCGCCGTAGAATGCATTGACAACACTAGCGTTCACACAACCAAAGTAATCACTACGAATGTGTACAAGGTGAATCCCGATTAGGCGTCTCGCGGCGGCGTTTCCTCGTGATGACGGTGCTCATCGAGGCACGGCGTTTTTTTCCCGGCCCTTCGACGGGTTTGGCGGCTCTGTCAACCCAAACCTGTAGAGATTTGTGTATCCATGCTCCCGGCATTCGTGGGGCTCCAATCAGCGAGGAGGACCGAGCCCGGATTGATGGGAGTTTCGGCAATCATGCCGCTGCTGTAGTCGATCTCCTTGATCCTCAAACTCTTATTCTTATCGGTGAATTCCTTGAGGATTAGTTTGTACTCCCTCAGTTCCAAATTGTAGTTCACTTTGGCTTTTCTAGATCCATTTCTTTTATTATGTATCTAGACATAATGTATAACTAGATGCATAACAAAACCAATGTATCTAGAAAAGCCAAAGTGAACTATAATTTGGAACGGAGGGAGTACCCGTGATGAAACTTTTGAATAAAAGTACTTGGTCTCTGCATTTGTGCTTCTTCACTGTATTTGTTCGGTTTCTTTCTTTCTTCAAACGCGTACTACCTGTCCGTCTCACAACAATTACCGTTGTTTCGTCTTTTTTATTGTTGTTTCGTGACCTATTACTTGATACTACCCTCCATTCCACAATACTTGCAATTCTTTGACTCATATAAAGCGTGTTTTTGACTTTCTCGTCTTATTCAAATTTTTATGTAAATTATAAAACAAAGAAAACGTCATTACAATATCTTTAGTGATGTAATAAGTCATAACAAAAGTGGTAATATTTATTAAAAAAGTTGAATAAGGCGAGAGGTCAAACACGGTTTATATGAGTCAAAGAATTGCAAGTATTGTGGAACGGAGGGTATTTTAATTTCAAGACAAGCTAAATGCGGGTACAAGCCATCGCGTCGGCCGTGTTGCCGTCCTCTTGCCCTTCTTCTTTGACAACGAGCGCTGGCCTCGCTCTTGCCCTCTAGAGTAGCCGCCCGTGGACTCGGGTGTCTCTGATGAGTAGCGACGGACGGCCCGAAACGGAGGCAACAACAACCGCTTGCGACAAGGAACCGAAGCGTTTGGCGGCCGCGCGAGAGTCCCGTAAAAAGTAAGGTTTTGGCAATATAAAAATGATCAGTAGTACACATGTACGATTACTCTCTGGACTATTCCCGTGACATGTCTTGATCATATCCACGCCCTTTGCATGCGAATCGCTGCGTATGCTTCACACCTCGCTATAGTTACACGGTGGAGCCACGCTCGCCCTTTGTCGTTCCGTCAATCCTTGGTGTAGGCCGCGCGATCACCTCCACGGGATGGCTGGTGCCCTCCCGCGACGGGCACGAGGGCACGTACAATGGGGATTGTTAGCGTTTCTTAACGCAAACAGAAAGAGTTCTGCAAGCGCACGGAAATGCCGCTGTAGCTTTCACCCGGAAGTATTCGGGGTATCGTATTTCCACGAGGGAAGGCATGGTGTAAAAGTCTCTAACATGAACATGGACAAGATAACACGACTATGCAATAGACCACAATCCATAATAGGGATAAATCAAATGGTATGATAACTTGACACACACACTTGAACCAGTCTCAAAGGATAAAAAAAAAGCAAACACACTAGGAGGAGGATATCCTATATAGCTTTATTAAGATAGCGGATATACATGCATGCCTTATAACGTCGGAGATTCTAACTCGAGATAAGCTCAATTACTATTGGTTTACTTGTGGCACCGGATAACGCCGGGTGCCGCCAAGCGATGCCGCCAATAGCCCTACTCGAAACACCGGCGTGGGGGAATACAAAGGCCGGACAGGGCTGTCACCACCACCCGCCAACCCTCGGACCGTGCACGCGTTCGAGGCAAACGAAGGTAGATGATAACCTAGACACCACGTCTATGATATCTTCCAACTACTCTAGCATGAGCTCAAGGGTGACCCGGACCGGCGAGGCCCTTCTACTAGAGTGTCCCCACAAGGGCGGACGACGAACCCGTAAACCGACAAGCAACCAAGACTTATCTTAAGAGAGATCTCATTATGGTCCAATCATGTATGTATAATATGTTTACACATAAAGTTCTATTTGACAAGATCATGACATGCAAACTATATACTAGTTCATATGTTAAGATCATATCGCATGAATCGTGCTCTATTTAGCTATTGATAATAAGAACAAGAATAATGTGGAGAGCAAAGTATTGATCAACATAAGTAAAACTATATTAATCATACCAAGTACCTCCAAGAAGATCTTGATCTTTACATTGTGCCCAACTCCTAACTAAAAGGTAGAAGAGAAAGTGAAGAGAGAAAAGCTCTAGTGTGTTGTGTGTGTACAAGGGAGGAGTGCCCCTCTTTATATAGTGGAGAGGAGGAGGGAATGGAGGGTGCTCCTTGCTTCGAGGGCAATTGGCGGGAACGAAAGTTTGCACCGCATGCAACCGCCGCGTGAAGATCGCTCCAAACCGCCCCGAGAAAGGGGCGGGAACGAGGGCGAAAATTTGCGCCGCCGCCGCCCGCAAGCTTGTAGCCGCCCCTGGGGGTGGGCCTCCTGGCCCCGGCCTTCTCCTGTTGCGCGTTTGGGCCCTCATATGTTGGGCCTATGCTGGTGCATGGGCTGAATTCCGTGCGGAGTTTGGTCCTCTTGTTTGATCCTTTCCTTGGCGTCTTTTATTCAATGCGCTTCCTGAACTTATTTGGCAACTTTGTACCTGTTTCCACTTTTATACCGCAAAACATACTTTCTACGAATACAAGTGGAACTAGGTTAGAAGTACAGTATATGTAACATAAGTTTGCCCTTTTCTCATGAATTGGATAATGGTTGGCGGTATAATATACTGATAATGACCGCCAACAAGTCCCCTGCTTAACCTTTGCTCGTCCCGAGCAAATAGCTAAGTGTTTGGTTGTTGATCGGGAGTTGCTACAATGCCCGATATATTTCAAAATGTACCATGCTCATAATAAAGTATTCTTCCGTTGTTTAAATAAATTGGCATTTTTATCTATCCTTGTTTACTTAAATCATATGGGGCTTATAACATTCTCCAAACTCTTGGGTTATTGCAAGATAGAACGGTTTTCATAGAAACACTAGTCATTCATTCTTTGATTGATCATTCATGCGGAGATTTTTGTAATGATTCCTTAAATCATCTCAGGTGTGCAAACCATAAGGAGAAACAAGTCATAAGCCTTGATCAAGATGTGCAAGTGAAATTTTATTTCTTTTTGATAAGGTATGGGCTAGCTCTTATTTCTTTTTAGAGAAGTGGGCTCTACTCGCCCTCGGACACTTGTCCATTATTCTTCTCTCTCTTCTTTTTCTTTTTTTTTTTTAGAGGCGGGTATCGAAGTACCCATTGTTTTATGTTTTCGGACACACGTCCATTTTTTCTAGCTTAGCCCATAACCTATTTTTGGCAATGTGAATGTGAATCTTGATCAAAAGCATATGACAGGTGTCTCACATAGGCTATCATGAGAATTTTGATCATTAAGGAATTTTGGAAATTATTCTCCGAATGATGAATCTCTCTTAGAACAAAATCATAGTAGATTCTATTTTTACCATATCATATCCGGCAATAGCTTAGAGAAGAATCATGTGTTTGCATACCCACAAATCATTAAGTTTTAGGACAAGACAAGTTGAGCCAATAAACTTAAACATTGGGGAATACAATGTTATGAACTAGGTGCAAATTGAACTATAGACAGAGCAACTATTCATCATTTCAACTTCAGAGAAATTAAGCATCCTTATACTACATATTGGAGTGGAATCATAATTTTGTTCTTTTTTTTTATTTTTTAAAGGAAATGAAAATGAAAAACTAAGAGATAAAATAAAATGATAGGGGAGGTAGGTACTTACCTCCGTGGGGGTCCTCCCCCAAGTTAGCTGATGGCCTTTGCATCGGGGTTGTACCCTTCGTTCTCCAGAAGGCTCTATCCGAGGGTCCACTGTAGTATGGTGGCATCTTCTCAGAGTCGGATTGATTGTCTGTGCGGCTCCTGCCAATGTTGGAAAACAAGACAAAAGAGAACAAACTCGAGCGAGGGTTATGTCAGTGAGTGAAACTCTACGAGCTTTGCTTGTGGATGGGTTGTGACTGTAATTCGGCAGAGGTTTCTTGCACTAGAATTTGGAGAAGCTTGAAGAATGCAAGAATTGGAGCGAGCGGCGAAGCGAGAGAGTGAAAATGAAAAGAGTGGAGTGCTCTCCCGGCCACATTGCGTTTTGATTGTGTGTTGCCCCCACGATACGCAGGCGAGCACATTGGCTGTGAGCTGATAGCAGTGGAAAAATAGCGAACGGCTGCCTTAGTGGCGCGGTCGGGCCAGGGGTCCGTTCAGACCCGCATCGGGTCCAATGCCGCCCAGCTTTGGCAGGCTCATGCCAATGGTCGAGCTCGATCGTAGACCGTTGGGGCAACAGTTGGTTTCGATAGCTGCCTCGATTTTCGATTTTCCCAAAAAAAATTTATTTGCTTTTATATTTTTTTATGTAGATAATTTCTTCATAGAATAAAAACGAGAGTTTATTTTATTAGTTAAGGTATTTCTTTCATTTTTTTTTCAAAGATAGTTTTATATAGATGGTATATATAGGTTTTTTTTTTAAATATATATAGTTCACTATAATGATCAAATAAATTAAAATGGTGAAGGATAACTAAATGTAAGAAAAGAATTTTAATTTAAATAAAAAGAATCATAAAAATTATTACCGACTTACCTTCCGTAGGGAGTACCGCTAGTTGGCGCACGCCATAGTTCGATTAGTGGATTGTGGCCTCTCTTTAGCGCGCTAGGAGACTCCCCCCAAGCTTGTCTTTGGATGTCATCAAAATAACAGGACAAGAATACTTGGGTTGAAAGTTTTATTATTATTTTTTGTTACTATTAATTTTCTTTCTCTTTTTTTTTTGGTTCACTAAACAAGATTTCATCCCCATTGTCATCTCAAGGACTTACCCTTATGAATTTGACAAACTCCTGCATGGATTAGTCCATATGATCAACCAAAATCTATACTAGCGACTTTTAGTTCAATAATCAAACTCGACTCCATATCTAATTTGATTAAGGTAGACTTAGCTAACCTAAGCACCATGCTTAATTTAGCAAGCCTATGAGAGAGTATGATCATCAATTTCATGATCAAAACTTCCAAACAAAAACATGCCAAAGATAGATTGAGGAGGTATGAAGTAGTAATCAAGATTCATCCAATGGAAAAGAAGACTTTGAATGGTGAACAAGACGATTATTTTTTTTTTGCAAGGTAATGAACAAACATGAAAGTGTAGGTTTCATATTACCTTGTTATGGTCCTCCCCAAGCTAGCTCAAACTCGATGGATCGGGGTTATACCCCGTGCTTTCTTGGCCTTACCTGCATGGTTAGTGTATGGTAGATTCACGAGTGGACTTACCATCCTTCGTGATTTCCTCGGTTTCAAAACGTATGCGAGGAGGAGCAATTGAGCAAGCTTGTTTTTTTTTATTATCAAAGGAGGACAACTTCACCAACTTTTCATACTCAAACAAGGCTAAGATAAATATGTAAGGTAAGTTTAGCCTTGTTTTATCTCCTTCATAAAGTAGCTCTATTGTTTATGAAGTCAGCCCAGGTTCATTAATCAAACTTCAACGCCATGTCAAAATTTGATTAAAGAAAGTCATTTTAACCCAAGCACCATGCTTGATTTAAAAGACCTATGTATGTACCACATGTGCCCATGTAAGTGCATCCAAACCCGCATCATGTTTCATGAACAAAGGAAACAAGAATCTTTTTATGGAGACAAAAGTAAGAAAAATGATTTGGTGAAGAATTACCTTTGCTTACCTGTGTGTATATGTAGCATCATTAAACTTTTGTGGCAATAGCTTGATTGTCCACCTCGGGCGGGCCACAAGTCTTGATCGATCATCATTCACAATTTATGATTGAATTGTGAGTGATGAGTGTAGTCGTTCCGTCATAAAAGATGATCATGTTTTCTCTTGACGATGACTTTCTCTCCATCTGCATAGAGTTAGTGTGTATACATATATACTTATGAGATAGTAGGGTGGAGGAATTGATGGTTCATTATTGATTTGTCACCCTGGGCTCGTGATGATATTTTTTTTATATTGTTTTTTTTAGCAAGGCAAGATTAACATCAATTTTTTTTCTTTTTTTTTTTTTTTTTTTCGAGTTGATGTTGCTCCATGCCCTCAAGCATGATATGTCCTATGGTCTTCTTGATCTTCACCTGAAATGGTTAGTGACAAGCATACCCGAAGGTGCATACCAACTTGAAAAACATGCCCTTGCTTTTATTAGTAGGATTTTTTTTTTTTTCAACATAAACCTGTCATGAACAATGGTTACTACACATGCATATCATCATGAACATGTTCTAGTAGATCATTCCTTTAACCAATGCCTTCCCGGCAACGGCGCCGAAAAGCTTGTTGGCGTTTCTTAACGCAAATGAAAAGAGTTCATAGCGCGCACGGAAATGACGCCGTAGCTTTCACCCGGAAGTATTCGGGGTATTGTATTTCCACAGGGAAGGCATGGTGTAAAAGTCTCTAACATGAACATGGACAAGATAACACGACTATGCAATAGACCACAATCCATAATAGGGATAAATCAAATGGTATGATAACTTGACACACACACTTGAACCAGTCTCAAAGGATAAAAAGAAAACACACTGTTGACGTTTCTTAACGCACACAGATAAATCCGCAAGCGCACGGAATTGTCGTTGTAGCTTTCACCCGAAATATTCGGGTATCGTATTTTCCACAGGGAACGGATGTACTCTCTCTAATTAGTTCGCCCAAGGACACACACGACCAAAGATGGGGAGGATTAGCGAGAAGGATTCCTACACCTTTAAGGTCTATGGTTAGCCGCCTCGAGCTACTTGTTCACTTCGGGCACCGCCCGCTCCCAACTGGGTAGAGTCCGGCAATTAGCTCTACAACACAGCCCGAACGTGGGGGGATTTCAAGGGACGGACAACGCTTGTCACGACCAAGCCGCCTACCCCCTCAACCGCGGGATGCACCACAAAAAGAGAGAAAACCGCTAGCCCAAACACCACGTCTCACGCTAGTGATTATCACTCCAAAGTTTGCCAGGTTCCCGGTCAAAGGGTTCCACCACTAGAGTCCCACCCCAAAGGATGACTATCGATCCCGCAAAACAAGTAGATAAATCGTGGATAAACAAAAAGACAATAAAGATTATCGAACCCGTGGAAGCTTACTTAGCCAAGATCCCGTTAAGGAGCCAAGTCTGAATCCACCGAGGTACAAGGTTGGGGAGACACCGACAAGTCCGGCGCTTCCCGCTCTCGACCCTTCACATCTCTCCTCCGCCGATCTCTCTACTACTAATGAGGGCCTAAGCCCATTGGAGTGAAGGTGTAGAGTAGAGGGAGAGCTCTCTTAGAGGAGAGGGAGAGACTCTTCCTTGGAATGGTGTGTGTTGAATGAGGGGGAGAGCCTCCTTTTATAGGTAGAGGAGAGGGGGCTCTTTGGAAAATGGCCATCCTCACATGGAAGGAGCAAAACCGACCTTGGAATACCTTCTAAATCTGCCAAACCGACCATCCAACGTCGGTAGTGCCCGTTTTGGAAGGTAATGAACCGCCTCCCTCGAAGCTGGGCCCGAGCCGCCTCGGCCCGGGGTGCGGCCGCACCAGTGGTGCTTGCGCACCTGCTGGGGCCGACTGCTTCGGGCCGGCGGTGGCGTTGTTTGGCCTGAAAAAGTTGTAGGGCGGTGTTGGCTCGGCCCAGTTCTACATGTTTAGTCCAGTTCTCCCTTGGGCTTGATGTTCTTCAGGAATGCGCTTTCCAGGGAGGCGCCTTTTGGTATATTTTCCACTTGTTTCTTATATAAATCTGCACAATAATAATTTGGACACTACAAGTGGAAATATGTGAGTTATAAATGTATATGAGTATGATAAGGTATAGTTTTACTCCCTTTATGGTAGTAAGTTGACGGGAAAAAAATGTGTCGTTAGTGACCGTCAACAAACTCCCCCAAGCTTACCCTTTCTTGGCGTCCTCGAGCAAAAGATAAATACTTTGGTTGTTGATCGGGGAGTTGCTACTATGCCGATTACATTTCACAAGTGCCAGGGGTTATAATAAGATTTTCTACCAGAGTTTGAATAAAATGGCACATCTTTTTCCCACCCTTTATTACCTTTCATCGTAAGCGGGGCTTTTTAGCTTTTCTCAAAGTCTTGGGCGGTTGCCGATAGAACAGCTTATAACAAAATACTTATCATTCATCCTTTTGATCAACTTTTTATCCGGGATTTATTCAGTTATTTATTTATTTTTTCCGAGAAAGAAGGGGCTTTATTGCTATATCTTTTTTTTTTTTTTTTTGAGAGGTGGGCTCTACTCGCCCTAGACTTTTGTCTTTTATTTCCTCTTTTTCTCTCTTTTTTTTTTTTTTTAGAGATGTGGGCTCTACTCGCCCTCGGACACTTGTCCATTTTTCATCTCATTTTTCTTTCTTCTCTTTTTTTTTAGCATAGCCCATATCTTTTCTCTTTTTTTTTTATCAAAGTAGATTCCCGGATGTCAAGTCTCTCTTTTTGGACGAAATCATAGCAAATCCATTTATACCATATCATACTTGGCAACAACTTAGACTGGATAGAGCCTATGCAACCCACATGAATCAGGTTTTTCAGGATGAGTTTTTAGAATTAGCCACTAAACCCAAACTTTAGAGAAATTCGAATTATAAACTAGGCATAGGTAAAGCATAAGACAGAGCAACTATTCATCATTTCAACAAGGGAATAAATCTAAACATTTTCATAACTCATATGTATAGGAATGGATTTTTTTTTTTTTTTTTAACTCATCATTTTATAAGATAGAGAATATAATCAAAATGTGAGATACACGTTACCTTTCTTGGAGTCCTCCCCAAGCTAGCTCTTTACTTACCTTTCCCCGGTTGTGCTAGCTTGTGCGAGCAATGATTTGAGTTGTGATTGGTCGCGTGGTTGGAGGCCCCCAAGCTTGTCTTTTGATGTCATCAAAAAAAAAAAAACAAGGAACTTGGGGTTGAAAGGTTTATCTCCTCCTCATTTTTCCTCATTCTCTTCTCTCCCCTTTCTTATTATTGTGGGATGTGAGAGCGAGAGTTTTGCACAAACCACCGTTTGAAGAGGAAGGAGTTAATGGTAGTTGTTTGCCTCTTCCTTCTCGATCATGAATTGCTCGATGATTGTGCATTGTGTTGGGGAGATCTCGAAAGTTTGTTTCATTGTGTTGGAGAGATCTCCCCACACTTGATCTTGTACCTGGCTTTATTTAAAAAGAAGAAAACAAAGGAAAAGAAGAAAAACACATGGCTCTATCGGCATGAATACCTTGGAGCCTTTATTGTGAGAATTTTATTTTATTTTATTTTATTTTTTTTTATTTGTTCACCATAACATCACTCAAGCAAGACTAATCATAAAGAAGCGGTGTAAGCATAGCCTTACTTTATCTCCAACATAAGATACTCCCAAAGATCATGACAACAAAGCTCTAAGTTCATTAACCAAACTCGACACCATGTCAAGGTTTGATTAAAAGGAGATGAGTTTACCCTAAGCACCATGCTTAATGTAAAAAGACCTATGGATGTATTTCATATGTAAATGCACCCAAACTCAAAGCATATGTCATAACAAAGGGAAGCATGGAGTTTAATATTCATGGAGACAAACATGAGTAAGAGTGTTGGTGAACATTTATTTCCTTTGCATACCTGGATATACTTACCCGCAAAGCATCTACGGATGAAGCATCAAAGTTGTTGCTGCGGGTTGCGTGATGGTTTTGTCGGGTGTACCATAAGACTAGGCCACACACACACAAATTTGTGTGTACAGGCCATGGGTCTTGATGGTAGCAGCAAGGGATGAGAGATAAACCCTTCTTGCTCGTGGAAGCAATGATGGGTGGAGTCAGGCAGCACTTTGGTATGTGTCTTGACCATGCGGCCAACCTGCTCCTCTCTTCTCTTATTGATTTTTTTTTCTATTCTAATAATTTTTTTTTTTTTCAACAACACTCTTTTTTTTTTTTTTTTTTTTTTTTTTTTTCAATTTTTTTTTTTTTTATTTTTTTTCTCTCTCTCTTTTTTTTTTTAGATCTCTCTTTTTTTCAGCAAGGTAGGGTGACATCGTCTTTTATTCACCATCATTTTTTTTTTTGTATGACGCCTTGGTGTATGGAACTAGAGGTTTTCACCATCTTTCCCCCTCACTTGGACTTTTTATGCAAAAGTCAAGTGTGCAAAGTCCGGTCTCCTTTTTGAGTGTGTTCCACCATCCATGAGCATCAAAGTTTTTTTTTTTTTATGCTGATGTCGGCCCCATGCTTTCAAGCATCGCATGCCTCTTTTGATCTTCTTAATTGATCTCCACCTGAAATGGTTAGCGACAAGAATACCCGAAGGTGCATACTAACTTGATAACATGCTCTTGCTTTTTATTAAAAAGAGAAAGAGAAAAACTTTTTGTTCTTTCTTTTTTTTTGATGATCCTTGTCTCCCTAAGCAGTTGCTTTGTTTATGGTCGTAAGCTTGACCTTGGGAATTTCTTCTTGCAGCCATGAAAGGTGGTGAAATTCCCACTTCACCACTACGGTTGGCGTTTAAGCTTAAGCCGCAATGTTAGTACCATCGTGCCACTACGGTATCGGCAAAACTTGTGATACGCGAAGACATCCACAACCATCCTCTTGAAAAGTTTATGAACGAGGATTAAGAGAAGGTTGGGGTCCTCGTAGGGGCACGTGATGAGAGAAGCAAGACAACTCTAGAGAACCAAAAAGGTGAGCATGAAACTTGAGGGATCTCAAAAGAAAACTTTTCATGCCCTTTAGCGGTTTCTACATTGGTCTCTAGAGTTGGTGCTTCCGTGCATGTCCATGGCACATGGGTTTTCATCCTCACAAGATGTGTCATGAAGGACGAACGTTGAGTCTCGTCTTTTTGTCAAGAACAACGTTTTCTTGGCCGGAGGGACATGTCTTGTGTTCGAAAGTGAGGGCGACGGGTGCTTCGTTTCACTAAGATGCTAAAGCAACTTGGGTGAATCGAATGGAGTTGTGAACTTCGCCTCCTCGAACAGGTTTTGGTTGGGAAGATGCTTCGCCTTTGGGATTTCTAGGTGAGAGGCACAAGCATTCTTTCCCAACTCCTCATCATGGCTCTCCTCTATAGGTTTTTCATGAAAAATCTTTTCAAGAGGGTAGCCTATGAGAAGATCAAAATCGAGGATGGGATAGATATAGAAGTCTAAGTGAACCTTGGTTTCGTGAATTTTTATTGGCACGCCCTAGCAATCCCACAACATGCAAAGATGAGTCCGAATTGACCCTTGAAGAGTCTATCGGTCGAGGCTAGCGGCATATTACCCAAAAGGGTTTCCGCAAGATATTCGACATGATATTCGCCTCGTTGTGGGTTTGTGTAGGGCATCTAAGGAATTTCCTCGTAATGAACAAGGTATGGTCGTGGAAGGTGAAAGAATCTCAATTGCTTCGAGAAGAACGTTTCACCTCCATTAACCATTCTTTTTGAAGGTTTCATGTTAGAGGAAGATTCCTTAGCCGAGCTGTGCTCCATTTGCTCCATTCATGCCATAGAAGGTTCAAGGTTCTCCCATGATCCTCGAATTTGATTGGGAAACTCCGAAGGATGAAGCATCCCTTCCTTTGGTGTTCGTGGTTCGGTGAGGGCTCAACGGTCGGTTCTATTGGTGATACGTGGTATGGTTCGACCGATGAGGGCTCCTCGTAACTTGACATGCCCTTGTTATGGAGGGGAGTATTTTCTACAACGGGAGAAGCATTCTTCTCTAGGATGTGATCTAGGATTTTCCTCTGTTCCGTTGTAGGTTTGCGTGAAAAACGACCCTCCGTGGTCATGTCAAGGCATAGGGCGTTGTCTATGTCAAGACCGAACAAAAGATATGCAAAAGCACACTATCGGGTAACGACAAGTCCGGGCTATCATGTATTAACATTGCAAACCTAGCCCAGGCTGCACCTATGGACTCCTTCTCATCCTCGCTTGAAATCGAGGAATGTCCTTGGTAGGGTGTTGATGGGGAAAAACGCTAGACAAAAATTGTCTTTGAGTTCTTTCCAATCCCCATTCAAACTTCCTATTTATTATTCGTGTACCATTGTTCTCGCTCTCCCTAAGAGGGAAAACGGAAACAACGTCCACATGATATTTTCTTGTGTCATGCCAGAATGCTTAGGCACGCACATATTTCCTCGAAAACTCGTAGGTGGCTACATGGGTTTTCAATGTGGTAGCCGAGAAGGGTCTGGCGCCAACAATGGATTTTAAATACGGATGGAGTTCATAGCCGATGAAAGTTTTGGTTTTGAAAAAGATTGCGGCTCGTGAACTCCTCCGTTGAAGCGTAAGGATTTTCGAAATGATTAGTTGGCTTCATTTTGAAAAGAGAAAATAAATAACTATTTTGGTTTTTTTAAGGATAAATACGAGGACTCACTAAGTTCGAAGATAATAGCAACCGTTCAGAGCAAGAATCGGTGCCGAAAAGCTTGTTGACGTTTCTTAACGCATTACGGATAAATCCGCAAGCGCGCACGGAATTGTCGTTGTAGCTTTCACCCGAAATATTCGAGGGTATCGTATTTTTTCACAGGAACGGATGTACTCTCTCCTAACTAGTTCGCCCAAGGACACACACGACCAAAGATGGGGAGGATTAGCGAGAAGGATTCCTACACCTTTAAGGTCTATGGTTAGCCGCCTCTCGAGCTACTTGTTCACTTCGGGCACCGGCCGCTCCCAACCGGGTAGAGTCCGGCAATTAGCTCTACGACACAGCCGAACGTGGGGGATTTCAAGGGACGGACAAGGCTTGTCACGACCAAGCCGCCTACCCCCTCAACCGTGGGATGCACCACAAAAGATAGAAAACCGCTAGCCCAAACACCACGTCTACGCTAGTGATTATCACTCTAGTGTTTGCCAGGTTCCCCGGTCAAAGTGTTCCACCACTAGAGTCCCGCCCCAAAGGACGACTATCGATCCCGCAAACAAGTAGATAAATCGTGGATAAACAAAAGACAATAAAGATTATCAGAACCGTGGAAGCTTACTTAGCCAAGATCCCGTTAAGGAGCCAAGTCTGAATCCACCGAGGTACAAGGTTGGGGAGACACCGACAAGTCCGGCGCTTCCCCGCTCTCAGCCCTTCACATCTCTCCTCCGCCGATCTCTCTACTACTAATGAGGGCCTAAGCCCATTGGAGTGAAGGGGTAGAGTAGAGGGGAGAGCTCTCTTAGAGGAGAGGGAGAGACTCTTCCTTGGAATGGTGTGTGTTGAATGAGGGGGAGAGAGCCTCCTTTTATAGGTAGAGGAGAGGGGGCTCTTTGGAAAATGGCCATCCTCACATGGAAGGAGCAAAACCGACCTTGGAATACCTTCTAAATCTGCCAAACCGACCATCCAACGTCGGTAGTGCCCGTTTTTGGAAGGTAATGAACCGCCTCCCGAAGCTGGGCCCGAGCCGCCTCGGCCGAGTGCGGCCACAATGATCTTGCACCGCACCCACAAGGGCCGGCCCTTTCGAACTTCGGCGAGGTGGCGTTGTTTGGCCCGAAAAGTTGTAGGGCGGTGTTGGCTCGGCCCGCCTCGCATGTTTAGTCCAGTTCTCCCTTGGGCTTGATGTTCTTGAGAATGCGCTTTCCGGGGAGGCGCCTTTTGGTATATTTTCCACTTGTTTCTTATATAAATCTGCACAATAATAATTTGGACACTACAAGTGAAAATATGTGAGTTATAAATGTATATGAGTATGATAAGGTATAGTTTTACTCCCTTTATGGTAGTAAGTTGACGGGAAAAATGTGTCGTTAGTGACCGTCAACACACACTAGGAGGAGGATATCCTATATAGCTTTATTAAGATAGCAGATATACATGCATGCCTTATACCGGTCGAGATTCTAACTTCGAGATAACCTCAATTACTATTGGTTTACTTCAGGGCACCCGGATAACGCTGATATGCATTGCTGCGATGCTTGCCGCCAATAGCCCTACCGAAACACCGACATGGGGAATACAAAGGCGGACAGGGGCTGTCACCACTGCCGCCTACCCCTCGGACCGCACGCTGTTCGAGGCAAATGAAGGTAGATGATAACCTAGACACCACGTCTATGATATCTTCCAACTACTCTAGCGTGAGCTCAAGGGTGACCCGACTGGCGAGGCCCTTCTACTAGAGTGTCCCCACAAGGGCGGACGACGAACCCGTAAACCGACAAGCAACCAAGACTTATCTTAAGAGAGATCTCATTATGGTCCAATCGTGTATGTATAATATGTTTACACATAAAGTTCTATTTGACAAGATCATGACATGCAAACTATATACTAGTTCATATGTTAAGATCATATCGCATGAACTGTGCTCTATTTAGCTATTGATAATAAGAACAAGAATAATGTGGAGAGCAAAGTATTGATCAACATAAGTAAAACTATATTAATCATACCAAGTACCTCCAAGAAGATCTTGATCTTTACATTGTGCCCAACTCCTAACTAAAAAGGTAGAAGAGAAAGTGAAGAGAGAAAAGCTCTAGTGTGTTGTGTGTGTACAAGGGAGGAGTGCCCCTCTTTATATAGTGGAGAGGAGGAGGGAATGGAGGGTGCTCCTTGCTTCGAGGGCAATTGGCGGGAACGAAAGTTTGCACCGCATGCAACCGCCGCGTGAAGATCGCCCAAACCGCCGGACAAAGGGGCGGGAACAGAGGGCGAAAATTTGCGCCGGGCCGCCGCAGGCGCCGGCCGCCCTCGGGCCGGGCCTCCCCGCCCCGGCCTTCTCCCCGCGCCGCTTTTGGGCCCTCATATGTTGGGCCTATGCTGGTGCATGGGCTGAATTCCGTGCGGAGTTTGGTCCTCTTGTTTGATCCTTTCCTTGGCGTCTTTTTATTCAATGCGCTTCTCGAACTTATTTGGCAACTTTGTTCCTCGTTTCCACTTTTATACCGCAAAACATACTTTCTATGAATACAAGTGGAACTAGGTTAGAAGTACAGGTATATGTAACATAAGTTTGCCCTTTTCTCATGAATTGGATAAAGGTTGGCGGTATAATATACTGATAATGACCGCCAACAGGATGCTAAACATTGAAGGCATAGTAAAACTTTTTTCTACTTTACTACAACGGTGTAGTAGGTGCTTCATTAACTGAATAACTAGTCAACAATACTACAATTAGCTTGTCACGGTATGACGGTAGGATTTCCTTCAAGCCCAGCACAAGCGTCGGGACGCTTAATTAGGCGGCGATGCCGCCGCACAAGCGCCCTGTGAGCCAAACGTCAAAAAAGCGCATGCAAAACACGCTACAAGCGTCTGCGTCTTTCTTCATACTAAACTATCCCAATGTGTGTAGTATGTGTAATCTACTAAGGGCCCCTTTGGATTGAGGGGTAAATAAAGGATAGGAAAAGGAATTTCAAAGGAATCGATATGACATCCTTCTCCAATCCTACGCGCAATCCTACGTGCAAACCCAACCTTTGGGGAATCCGAACCGCCACCGCAGCTCCGTTTTTTATTATTTTTTAAAGCTAGCGTGGCCATTGTTCCCAAAACAAAAAGCATGACCATCTGCACGCACGCTGCTCCCATACTCTGGCATCCCCTCTCTCTCTTACTCCACCAAAGCGGTCCACCGGGCCGCCCATCGCATCTCTGCACGGCGGGCGGAGGTGGCGCGTCGCGCGAGCAAGGCTGCAAGGCACGTGTGGCCGATTTCTTTGTCGATTCAAAAGCGCCGCCGCTGATTTGAGATAAACGCCGCCGCCCGGGGCTTTCAGCGTGTGTCGCCGATTCGATTCGCCGATTCAAGCGCCGGGCCGCCGCCGGTCCGAAAGCTCCGCCACGGATCGATACCGTCATCGTTGATTTGACTCCGCCGCCACGAACGAACTCTACCGCCACGGTCGACCTCCACGCCCCATCGGATCGACAACCGCTTACCACTCGCGTGAAGCCCGCACCGGATTGGTTGCAATCGTTGCTGAATCGGAACCGCCGCGCCGGATTGGGCTCCGCTCGAGCCGCAGGTCGGCGGTGGCGCGCTCCCGGCCGACGGAGCGTAATCGCGGCGGTGCGGGGCTCGTCTTTGGCGGACGGCGGCTTTCGCGGTGTCGGTGCCGCGGGTCGGCGTGCGAGGGTGATGGAGTGGTGACGAGCGGATTCAGGGGGAAGAGATGGAGGAGCTGGATTCCGTGCCTTGTGATGGCAAGTAGACCTCTGCTATGCTTGATCAGAGCTTTGGAATAGCGTCAATGGCGCACGCGAGCGCTCTCTTTTCGCGCCAGGAAAGTTACCAAGAGCTCTGAGCTCATGTGATGTTTCCTGTGATTTTCCGGAGGAATCGTGCTCAGGATCGCATTCCTACAGAAATGATCCCGTGAATATCCTATGAACCAAAGGACCCGTAGGAAAAATTCCATAGGAATGCCTTCCCCGTGTTTCACCCGTGAAACCAAAGGGGGCCTAAATGTTTTCAAAATCGTTACATGTTTCTCCATGACAAGATGATCCCAAATATAAAGGCCCCTCTGTTTCAAATTATAGCACCTTTGACTTTTTGACCCTAAGTTTGACCAAATCGTCTTATTCAAAAAATTTGTACAAAAAAGAGTCAAATTTAAGTCATTCTTAAATACCATTTGTTAATAAATCAAGCCACAACAAAAGAAGTGATATTTTGCACAAAAATTTCGTGGATATTTGGGAACTACGTCTTTATATTGGTAGTTTGTCTGGAGGTCATCCAAAAATTTAAATTTCCATTTTTCAAAAAATTCGGACCTAGTTTTCCATTACAAGATAATGCCAAAAATCAAAAAGTTTTAAACTAGAAAGTTTCATAACCTAGCAAGATCTACAATTAAATCTCAATTTGGTTGTTTGTTTCCCCATCTAACATCCATGCTAGTGATTGTTCACGAATCTTAATTATACACCATCGCAAAACATGAATATACTTTGTACCATTGTCACTCATGTTCATTCATCATTTCGGATGCAATTAATCAAACATCCACGCAGCACATGAATTAGAGTAAGACAACACCATCCCGCACAAAATATAACACAAGATTACAACGAATTAAAACATCTCATTAGTGTTCATCACTGCATGCTACTCGGAGGATCAATCGAACATCAACCAATCCATGCATGCACACAACCAAAAGCCAGAAAAAGCCTATTAAATGAAATGTTACTAAACCTGCGGTTTGTCTATACTATTAAATGAAATGTTACTAAACTGCAGCTTTGTCTATACTATTCTATTCTCGAACTACATTTAATTTATTTTGTGTTCTCGTGACTCGTGGTTACTTGTAGTCCTAATAGACCGCCTATTGCGTAATTGAACTCGTATAATATTAGCCTCACATGGATACTTGATTTCCATCCAACAAATTGGCATCAACGCGCCATCCGGTGTCGCTGAATTTTTTCGTCGCCACGAAGTGAGGAAAGATGATAATTACCGCCGCTTATTTTCTTCATAGATGAATACACAAGCTCGAGAACACTAACGCTCTATCGAGTACTACTACTATCTTGTGTTACAAAAATTTTCCTACTAAACCAACTGTTGCTAAACGCCTAAACTACAGTTTTGTTTATATTCCTCTATTCTGAACTACTTCCGTTTCGGTTTGTAAGTCGCTTTGACTTTTTTAGTACATCCATTTAGCTATGTATCTAGATACAATAATATGCCCGGATACATAGCAAAATGGACGAACAAAAAGTCAAAGCGACTTACAATTTGGAACGGAGGGAGTGTAATTTTTTTTTTGTGATTTGTGCCTCTCGTGGATTGTGTAGTCCTCATAGACGCCCTATTCTGAGTAATTGAACCAGTATAATATTAGGGCCTTGCTAATTTCCGTGTAACTTGAAATTTTCAAATCTGTTTCGAGCGACGAAGCTTTTTTGTTTTTAGATCTTGGATGAGAAAAACATCCGGCCTCTACATCCGAGGATGTACACGACCAATTATTACAAGTAGTGGATAAAAAAGGTAGAGCAAAACAAGTCTCTAAAAATGCGGATAAAGAGAACTAAAGCAAATGATAAATGTGCTTCCACCCTCTATAGGGAAACTCCAAAGTAATCACTTCTAGTTTTCTCGCTAATTAGCGAGAGGGTGTTCTTGTCTTGTTCATCACGCAACCGGGCTCGCATCCGCAGCCAATAGGCTCATCTCGAAAATAACCTTCGACAACGAGAAAACTATCATTTTGTTAAAGATAATATCGTTTCGACAAATAGCCAAATGGCCCAAAGATATAGTTGTGACGCCAACCCAAATCAAGTTTGTAATCCTTTTATTCGATTAGTAAGCCATGTACCAAACATATGGCTCATGTAGATCTAGGCTGGTTTAGGCCAAGTAGCATAAAAGATGATCCTCCATACCGTTTTCGAATACGGACAATCTTGGAAAAGGTGTTGGATGGTCTCATTTATATTACAACCAACACATTTAAACTTGCTTTCCAGTTTTCCTAGTGAGGATTGCCGATAATTCTCTTATTATTTTCTTCATAGATGAATACACAAGCATGAGAACACCGACCGCTCGCTGTCGAGTGCTACTACTATCTTGTCTTACAAAAATTTTTTCCCACTAAACGAACCGTTGCTAAACTACGGTTTGTTTATATTCCTCTATTCTGAACTACTTCCTCCGTTTCAGCTTGTAAGTCGCTTTGACTTTTTTTGGTACATCCATTTAGCTATGTATCTAGATACAATAATATCCCCGGATACATAGCAAAATGGACGAACCAAAAAAGTCAAAAGCGACTTACAATTTGGAAACGGAGGGAGTGCAATTTTTTTGTGATGCGTGCCTCTCGTGGATTGTGTAGTCCTCACAGACCGCCTATTACAGAATTGAATCGTATAATATTAGGGCCTTGCTAATTTCCGGGTGACTGAAATTTTCAAATCTGTTCGGCGACGTGGCTCCTTCGATGATTTCCGGCATCAACTCATCATCCGTGTCGCCTGAATTTTTAATTCGCCCGTAGTGAGGAAAGGTGTTAATTCTCGCTACTTATTCTCTTCATAGATGAATACACAAGCATGAGAACAATGACTTGCTTTCTGTCAAGTACTACTACTATCTTGTCTTACAAAAATTTCCCACGAAACGAACTGTTGCTAAACTACGCTTTGTTTATATTCCTCTATTCTGAACTACTTCCTCCGTTTTAGTTTGTAAGTAAAACTTTGACTTTTTCGGTACATCCATTTAGCTATGTATCTAGATACAATAATATGCATGGATACATAGCAAAATGGACGAACCAAAAAAAGTCAAAGCGACTTACAATTTGGAACGGAGGGAGTGTAATTTTTTTGATCTGTGCCTCTCGTGGATTGTGTAGTCCTCACGATCGCCTATTACGTAATTGAACCGTATAATATTAGGGCCTTGCTAATTTCGGTGACGAAAGTTTCAAATCTGTTCAGCGGCGTAGCTACTTGATGATTTCCGGGCATCAATGCATCATCCAAATTGTCGCGAATTTTTCATTCGCCGGTAGTGAGGAAAGGTGTTAATTTCGGCCGCTTATTTTCTTCATAGATGAATACACAAGCTTGAGAGCACCGCTTCCTCTCGAAAGTACTACTACTATCTTGTCTTACAAAAATTTTTCCACTAAACGAATCGTTGCTAAACTATAGTTTGTTTATATTCCTCTATTCTTTGAACTACTTCCTCCATTTCAGTTTGTAAGTCGCTTTGACTTTTTCGGTACATCCATTTAGCTATGTATCTAGATACAATAATATGCCCGGATACATAGCAAAATGGACGAACAAAAAGTCAAAGCGACTTGCAATTTGGAACGGAGGGAGTGCAATTTTTGTGATCTGCGGCCTCTCGTGGATTGTGTAGTCCTCACGGACTCCCTATTACGTGAATTGAATCAGTATAATATTAGGGCCTTGCTAATTTCAGTGTGACTGAAACTTTCAAATGCTTCGAGGCGACGAAGTTTTTTTTTTTTTAGATAATGGATGAGAAAACATCCGCCTCTACATCCGAGGATGTACACAGCCCGATTATTACAAGTAGTGCATAAAAAGGTAGAGCAAAACAAGTCTCTAAAATGGATAAAGAGAACTAAAGCAAATGATAAATGTGCTTCCACCCTCTATAGGAAACTCCAAAGTAATCACTTCTAGTTTTACGCTAATTAGCTTAGAGTGTGTTCTTGTCTTGTTCATCACACCTTTAAATCGGGCTCGATATCGCAGCCAATAGGCTCATCTGAAAATAGCCTTCGACAACGAGAAAACTATCATTTTGTTAAAGATAATATCGTTTCGACAAATACCAAATGGCCCAAATATATAGTCGTGGCGCCAACCCAAATCAAGTTTGTAATCCTTTTTATTCTGATTAGTAAGCCATGTACCAAACATATGGCTTATGTAGATCTAGGCTAGTTTAGGCCAGTAGCATAAAAGATGATCCTCCATACCGTTTTTCGAATACGGACAATCTTGGAAAAGGTGTTGGATGGTCTCATTCATATTACAACCAACACATTTACGGCTTGCTTTCCAGTTTTTCCTAGTGAGGATTGCCGATAATTTTGTTGCTTATTTTCTTCATAGATGAATACACAAGCATGGGAACACCGACCGCCTACGTCGAGTACTACTACTATCTTGTCTTACAAAAATTTTCCCACTAAACGAACTGTTGCTAAACTACGGTTTCTTTATATTCCTCTATTCTGAACTACTTCCTCCGTTTCGACTTGTAAGTCGCTTTTGACTTTTTTGGTACATCCATTTAGCTATGTATCTAGATACAATAATATGCCCGGATACATAGCAAAATGGACGAACCAAAAAAGTCAAAGCGACTTACAATTTGGAAACGGAGGGAGTCTAATTTTTTGTGATCCGTGCCTCTGTGGATTGTGTAGTCCTCACGCACCCGCCTATTACGAGAATTGAACGTATAATATTAGGGCCTTGCTAATTTCCGGTGACTGAAATTTTCAAATCTGTTCGATGAGCTCCTTCGGTGATTTCCGGCATCAACTTATCATCCGTGTCGCCTTGAATTTTTCATTCGCCGTAGTGAGGAAAGGTGTTAATTCTGCTGCTTATTTTCTTCATAGATGAATACACAAGCATGAGAACAATGACTTTCTCGTCGAGTACTACAACTATCTTGTCTTACAAAAAAATTTCCCACGAAAACGAACTGTTGCTAAACTACGGTTTGTTTATATTCCTCTATTCTGAACTACTTCCTCCGTTTTTAGTTTGTAAGTCGGTTTGACTTTTTCGGTACATCCATTTAGCTATGTATCTAGATACAATAATATGCCTGGATACATAGCAAAATGGGCGAACCAAAAAGTCAAAGCGACTTTACAATTGGAAACGAGGGAGTGCAATTTTTGTGATCCATTGCCTCGTGGATTATGTAGTCCTCACAGGGGCCTATTACGTAATTGAACTGTATAATATTAGGGCCTTGCTAATTTCGGTGGCCGAAAGTTTCAAATCTGTTCGAGCGACGTAGCTACTTCGGTGATTTCGAGGCATCAACGCATCATCGATGTCGCGAATTTTCATTAAGCCGGGTAGTGAGGAAAGGTGTTAATTTCGCCGCTTATTTTCTTCATAGATGAATACACAAGCTTGAGAACACTATTTGCTCTGTCGAGTACTACTACTATCTTGTCTTACAAAAATTTTTCCACTAAACGAACTGTTGCTAAACTATAGTTTGTTTATATTCCTCTATTCTGAACTACTTCCTCCGTTTGATTTTGTAAGCGCTTTGACTTTTTGGGTACATCCATTTAGCTATGTACCTAGATACAATAATATGCTGGATACATAGCAAAATGGACGAACCAAAAAGTCAAATCGACTTGCAATTTGGAGCGGAGGGAGTGCAATTTTTTTGTGATCTCGTGCCTCTCGTGGATTGTGTAGTCCTCACAGTTTGCCTATTCTGAAATTGAACTGTATAATATTAGGGCCTTGCTAATTTCGGGTGACCTAAAGTTTCAAATCTGTTCGAGCGACGTAGGTTTTTGTTTTTAGATAATGGATGAGAAAAAACATCCGGCCTCTACATCCAGAGGATGTACACATCTTGTTATTACAAGTAGTGGATAAAAAGGTAAGAGCAAAACAAGTCTCTAAAACAGGATAAAGAGAACTAAAGCTAATGATAAATGTGCTTCCACCCTCTATAGGGAAACTCCAAAGTAATCACTTCTAGTTTTCTACTAATTAGCGAGAGTGTGTTCTTGTCTTGTTCATCACGCCGCAATCGGGCTCATATCATACGCACCAATAGGCTCATCACGAAAATAACCTTCGACAACGAGAAAACTATCATTTTGTTAAAGATAATATCGTTTTGATAAGCGCCAAATGGCCCGACATATAGGCTGTGACGCCAACCCAACCCAAATCAAGTTTCTAATCCTTTTTATTCTGATTAGTAAGCCATGTAACAAACATATGGCTTATATAGATCTAAAGGCTGGTTTAGGCACGTAGCATAAAAATGATGATCCTCCATACCGTTTTCGAATCACGGACAATCTAGGAAAAGGTGTTGGATGGTCTCATTCATATTACGACTAACATATTTTTGGCTTCCTTTCCAGTTTTTGACATTTTATTTGTTCTACTGCCTCGGTGGTTTGTTTAGTCCTCATAAAAAGCCATATGTTTGAATTGAACTGTATAATTTTATCCTCACATGGATATTTTCAGGTTGTAGATCTTGAACGTGACACACGAGTGTTACTATAATGTTGTTATCTGTGTGGTTTTGTCATAGGAAAGCGTAACTACTGCTGCTTATTTTATTTATAGAGATGAATATACGTGCTCACGATAGAACAATGACTGTATACCTTTTCCTCGCCCCTAGAACTACCGGTGAAGCTTTGTCGGTGTGTCTTTTGGTACTGTTGACGCACGCTCAAAAATGGTAAGCTGCAGCTATGTGATATACAAACCCTACTTATTGTTAGCTTTTTGCTTAGTGCTAGTCTGTTGACTTCTCTGTGTAACCTAAATGTGTCGATGTAGGTGTCGATGGCACATTTACAACATCATCTGGCAACAAAACAACTTATTCTCTAGAGGATGGTTGGAGAGCTACATATGAAGAGACAGAGCAAGAGGCGGATGATGGTACCACGGGGGCAAAAGAGAGATGATGGTACCACGGGGGCGTTCGAGATTTTTAATTTGGAGAGGGGCAGCCATCGGCTTTCCGGTCGAAGCGGAGGGTCGGGACACACACAAGGTGGCGAGAAGGCAAGATAGTTGTCACGCGGCTCAAGCCGACGGGTTTCCCAGGGAGGGTGGCCATGCTAAGAATGAAGAGACTTGCGAGTCGATTGCTAGAGAAAGGGTCCCCTTCTTGTCATACTCATTATTAAAGGACAAAAATGAGTATAGAATACATATGTGCCCGAGAGATCAATCTCACATATGTATGACAAATTACGGAGTATCATATCCGAAACTTTATTATATAGCGAATAATATTCAATACAAAATTAAAATCAAAGTTCTAGCACAAACGGAAGACCGATGAAGACACTCCATGGTTGCTCCAACTCCACGAGGATAGCCAACCGGTGAACCACAAGCCTAGTAGTACTCATCACGGTAGTTATCATCGTGAGTCGCCGCACCCACCTTGATCTGCTTTAATGTGATATAGCAAGGGGTGAGTTCATGTCGAACTCCGCAAGCATAGCCGGGGATTATGAGGCTAAGAAGGCGACACCGCCTTTAAGCTGCCGGTTGCTTTTAGAGTTGGTCAAGTTTTAAACTTAAGCGTAAAGGAATCCCATTAACCCATTATTCACAAGTGTGGACAGAAATATCATCAATTTAATATCAACAACATAGTATGCACACAATTCTATTCATTAATGTCTCCAAGGCCGTTCATGACCCCGCGAACACTACCGACATGTCGGTTTAGTTAACTTTCTGGCAGCAGAGGTGTACACTTTCACTACGAGTCATGGTTTCCACCAGAGTAGGTTCATGACTCCCTAACCAAGTGAAGACCATATAAGGTCATTCAAAGACCCTCCTAAAAATATTGAATGGCCAACAGAGCTACAACCCCGTTTCTCGCTATTTTGGCAAACCACCAACAAAGTTAGGTAGACCCCTTGAACAACCAAAGTCAGAGCCATGTGACCCCCATAGCTGTACTGTATATCCCGGATGATCACGAATGAATAAGTCCTTATGGAGAGCTAAGAGCTTCATAAGTAAACAACACAAGCTCTTTCGCCCTATGTACCATGACATCATCAACTAATCATCTCGATTTAATCCATAAAGCAATAAATAAATAATGTGTGTTGGTTGAGCGCTAGCAAGTTACTACCCAAATGCATAACCCATAGGAGACAAGGATAAAGTAATCAAGACTAGGTAAGTCCTTAATGGCAAACAAGGAGGACACATGCATCATGAATTAATAATTAAGGTGAATAGGACATCAAGGATGATCCCAAGCTATACTTGCCTTGAATGAAGCCTTGAGCTTGCTGGTCTTCTTCCCAAAAGTGCTCCGGACCGTTCCCGAATTGATCACCGTCTACTCAATCGATCACGCAGCAACACACAACCGAACATGAAATCAAACACGAAGCAAACATAGGCAAAATAAGATAACAGTACACCATACAGTAAGATAACAGTTTGAAAAGCTCATAAAACTATTCTACTCGTCGCTACGATCACATCGATATAAAGATCACAAAAATCGGAGCTAAACGGTGAAGTTATGAATTTTACAAGTTTACTAGTAAAAAAATAATTAACTAAATAATAATTCGAAATTTAAAAGTTCAAAAAATATGACCAACAGTGATATTATCATGTAGATTACGAAATTACGAATCTAACGAAAGTTGAACGGTTCAAAACGGATTTAATACGAGAAAGATATGATAATTTGAAGTTGGAAAGCAAAACTGTAATTAAACTGAAAACTGATTTCGAAATAAAATAAATGAAATTCGAAATTAAATCTGATGAGGACTGACAGCAAAAATATGAAGAAAGCCCTGCTCTTTTAAAATATGAGATTGCGATGGTGGCGGCGGTTTTTGCGGCAACTGATGTAGCTAGAGCTTGCGGCTGCTGGAACTAGAGCGAGAGCTGCGATTTGATGGGAATACGGACGTGGCACTAGGAACTTATAGGGCTCAGCACAGTTGCATGCACACATCGTGGTCGGTTTGGTGTTATGGTCCGGTTAGAGTTCGATTGAACTTGTTTCAGGGAAAGGAGGAGCTGCGGGACTGCTTTTTTTTTTTTTTTTTTTTTTTTTTTTTGAGAATGACACAGTACAACGCAGACACTCACAATACGCACGCACACTCACCCCTACGAACACACGTCACGCAAAACCCTACCCCTATGAGCACCTCCGGAAGGACTGAGTACCGGCAGATCTGGAGATTCTCGAAGTCACCATTGGCGCCTCGTCGTCGACGGAACGCCGCTACCACTTAATGCATAATGCCGAAAAATCCTAGGAAAATCCCAGGAAAAAGGTGCGAGCACCAGGATTTGAACCCCCGGTGGGTAGCGTCCCCTTGGACCGTCCCTACCATTGGGCGGCTCAAAGTGAAAAGCTAGCTTGGGCTCAGGACTCACCAGAGAGGGAGGACCGGTTGGGCTGAGAGGCAAGGAGGAAAAAGAAGTAAAAAGAAAGACTTTTTCTTTTATTTGAATTTGCTTTTCAAATTAGATTTCGAAATCCAAATCAAACCAAACGAGACAAGCATCACATAAATAAATATATGCTCCCAGCATGAATGCACAACATGTCTCTACCTCATGATAATTTTTAATTTCACAAAATTTATTTATTTACTAAATTCCATGCTTCACATAAATTGCATAATTAAATCAATTTAGCTATTAAAAATCATGCAAAAATTTCGGGTGTTACACTTGCTCACAGATTCAGTCTCTTCCTTAAGCGCTGCAACAAAGGAATTCTTATTTGAGGACTGTGAATTCATTGGAGTTTGTAGGCAATATAAGGCCCATAGCATGTAAGAAGCTGTGGCAGTCAGTAGGCAAAAGTTTTAGGACCTTCAAAAGCAATCTAGTGCGGAATTACGTCATGAAGGGGTTGGATGCCACGGTGAAGCACCCATACATCACCAAGGACGATTGGGCAGCTTTTGTTGAAGCGAAGAGCAGCAAAGAGGCACTGGCAATAAGTGAGAGATACAAGCGGCTTAGGGAGAAGAACAAGCATGACCACTGCCTGGGGACAGGAGGTTACGAGGGCAAAGTTTGAAGTGTGGGAGAAGGAGGACACTTACTTACTCCACAATAGCATCAAGAATCCTTGGCATGAATTTCCGAAGGAACCGCTCGGCATTTTTTGCGTGCACGGTGCAGTCTGGCTGTGTCAGGTAATAAGGCTGCAATTGTTTGGTCAGGTGAAGAGTCTCGGTCTTTATCTGAGAAGGTTTTAGAGAAGACCGCCCGTGCTTCTTCTGAGGGCACTGGTGTAAGGGAAAGAGATATGCTCACAGAGGTCCCGGGCACCCCGAAGCGCGCATGTGTAGGCGTGTGCGTGGTATGTCTAGTATGGCTGGTTTGAAGTTTTGGCCGGCTTGCGCCGACATGTACAGAAAGAGGAAGTCCCCAGGTGCGTTGCTGCGAGAAGCCGATTCGGCGGATGCTGCAGTTGAGATACTTTCCACGTCAGCACCATGTACCCTTGTAGTGAAGACTCGAGGTTATCTAGTTGAGGTAGCAAGGGGAATGGTATACCCGAATCAACTACATCTTAAAGGTCAACCAATACTGGAAGGACATTCTATTGTTTCTATTGATCATGTAACTCCCCGGTTTTGAGGCTACACTCTTTGGATCCGCCGACAGGCGATTAAGGCTCTTGGACAGCTATGTGTAAGACGATCCAAAGGGAGCAGAGCGAGCCCGCCTTACCGTAGCATTCCTAAAGCTCTCTTCTTTTACCGCCCCAAAACCTCATGTGCCTACTTCTGCCGCCTCAATGAAAGTCAAACTAAAGGACTGTATGACACACAGCTTAAATGGGAATGACAGCAATGATCAGAGTCCTTCTCAGGCTGCAATGGATGGGAATGCGGCGACTTCGCTGCATGCCAATGACTTCGGTCGAGTGCCTTGCAGGAGTGCATCGGCTAACGATGTGGAAACCGGCTCCTCTCAAGGCAAGGATGACCAGAGTGCCTCGCAGTCGCAGGGGAGAATGCGGGGGAGTGGCTCGCATGACAAGAATGTCCGGAGTGCCTCTCGAGTGCAAACAGAATCAAGCGTGGCTCAACAGCAGGGGCGGCAAGGTCCAAACAAGCATGTTTCGGGCAAGGTCCAAACAAGAATGTACGCGATAAGTAGTGCTTCACTTGGAGTTCTGCACTAGTACGTGTTTCCATTCGATGAATAACCCTTTGTGTTTCTTATGTTTGCAAAGCCGCCGCAAATCGATGAAAAGATATGTGGGTACACGGCCCACCACTTCTCGCTGCGATGAAACAAGTTCATCCGGACCGTCATGAGGTAACTTCGAAGTGCAGCTCCATCATGTGCCTACCTTTGTTTGGCAATAAAGACCATGTGTACAACAAACACTTATGCCTACCTTTCTTTGTATTAGGATTTCGATTTATCCGGAAAATCGATTAATTTGGAGGATATTAGAGAGGAGATCGCCAAGTTTGTTATGGAAGAGATCATCAGCCCGAAGGCGGTATTCGTTTAGTGAACCGTGAGTTCCTTCGTTTCCCTTGCTGCATGACGATCGGGTGGATACATGCATTTGAACTGTGTTATTTGTGTTGTGAACAATCTGTGTGGCGTGCCTGAACAACGGCTATGTGCGTGTGAAGAACATTCGAGATACACATGAATTTTCAGAGATACACATGAATTTTAAGAAATACAAATGAATTTTCCATCTTTGCGGGCGTCTGTCATTTGTTTGTGATCGGACCTGTGTATATATATTATATAATTATTAATAGTACCAATACCTATGTATATGTATTATACTGACGTCTCGAGTTTTCTAGAGGCGTCTCTAGTCTTGGCATGCAGACCCATCTTAACCTGTCTGCGTAATAACTGAATAAGTATAGACCACCGTGGCTAACGGCGTCCGTGGGTTTTGGCGGAATAGTTTTACGTCACGTGAATCCGTGCGTAATATCTAAATAATTAACGGCGGGTGTTTCCGATCGTCTGTGAACCACCGTCTCGTAGTCTCGGCGTCGGTTTACTGTCGAGCACCGGGTAAACAGCGTGCGAAATAGAAACCTCGACGCGCGAACGAAAAGGGACACACATCCGTAATTTCCCGTGTAGCTACGATTCGAGCATCCGCTACAAGCGTCAAAAAAAATCTTGAAACAATTACGGTCGAAAGAAAAAAAACGTCTGTAAACTAGCGAAAGCTACAGGGGCGTGGCGGACAAAACGAGCGTCTGTAAAAGGGTTGAGGAACTACGGACATGTAATCTACACACGTGCGTAAATGAAGCGAAACCATAGACCCGGGTTTGGCGTATATGCGTAACTTCGCCCGTATTACGACGGTTATCGTCCGCCGACGGTGCGTATATTACTAATGCTTTTCTGAGGGCGTTTCAGCGGCGGCGTCGTACCGGTTTACGATTCTGGCGCGTGGCGCAGCGCCGCGCGTCGGCGTCTTGGCGTCATTGTTACCTGCGCCTTGATTTTGTAAAATGGATGCATGCGATCGAAGCTTCTGATCGTATGCTGCTACGGGCGTCACTACTTTTGGGCGAGTACGATCAGTGCGATGCGGCCCAGTGCAGTGAGGTTTCGGGAATGCCGGTCGCATCTTAGACAGGTATGTCTGTAGTCGCGTAGACCACGGTCGAGCAAAACCCGGGACCGCAGGCGTTCCGCGGCGTGTGTAACAAGGGCTCACTACGGGCCGGGAAGTTTGAGCGCCGAGAAATCCGATGCGTATTAAAGAATCTGATTCGTGACCTTCGCTACGAGGGCAGTGCAGCAAGTCGAGACATTTAGAGACCCTAATGGGCGGGGCGGGGCCAGCCTTGTATGTAGGCTGCCCTCAACGCATGGCTTGTAGAAGCCTTTTTACATAGTGCCATTCTTTTGAGCATGGTGTATCATCCTAGTAAGACAATGCGCCACAAAGTTGAAGAGAATGGGGGAGGGGGTCACCCCCGTCTAACCCCTCTATAACTCTTGATATATGGACCAATTTTATCATTGATTTTAACACTAATTGCTTCCTCCGGTAACAACTTGTTGAATCCAGGAACACAATTTTTCACTAAAACCCCTAGCTCTTAGGACGTATAAAAGCAGATTCCAATTTACTTTATCATAAGCCTTCTCGAAGTCTAGCTTCAGGATAATTCCACATTCTTTTCTCCTCTTTGTCTCATGCAAAATTTCATGCAGGATTAAGACACCAGACATGATATTTCTTCCCTTCATGAAGGCAGGTTTGAGCAAAGATGGATTAGCTTTTTAGCAAATTTCTCCATCCTAGCGCTTAGAACTTTGGTTATCGGCTTGTATATACAATTAAGCAGTGATAGGCGGTATTGTTGAATTTTGGCAGATCTGTTACCTTTGGTAGCGAGTTATTATGCCATAGTTGATCCTACTAATATCCACATTTCCTTTATGAAAATCATCAAATAATTGTATGATATCAGCTTTCACAATCCTCCAACCAAGCTTGGTAGAATTCAATTGGGATGCTATCAGGACCAGCCGGTTTTATTCTTTTCCATAGAAGATAAAGCTGCCTATATATCTCGCTTTCCGAGAAAGGCTTAACTAACATCATATTATCATTTGCATCTAGCTTAGTTAGATCATCCCGGATATCATTGCTCACTTGAATATTAAATTAAGGAGCAGGGCCAAATAATTCTGTGTAATATTCAGTTGCATGTTTTAACAAATTTTCATCTCCTTCCAGAATCTGCCCATCCTTCTCAAAGCTGAGAATGGTGTTCTTACTTCTTCTTCCATTAGCCACTCTATGAAAATATTTGGTGTTCATATCACCATTTTGCAGCCAAGTTTCATGAGACCTATTATGCCAATAGATCTCCTCTTGTTCTAGAATTTTAAAGTTTTCATTCATTAGTTCTCTTTTTCGTACCCATTGATCATGACTTAGACGGTTATCTTCCTCCAAGGCTTCTAAATCTTGAATTTCAACTAACAACTCCTGTCTCTTTTTTTCTCATCCGGGTATGTATATTCACACCCCACCATTTCAAATATTGTTTGCAAAGTTTCAACCTCTGTTGTATTCTATCCAAGGTTGATCTTGCATAACATGGTTTTGTCCAAATCCTTTCTACTTGAGTAAAGAAGTCTGGATTCTTTAGCCAACTCAGTTCAAATTTGAACTTGATGCTCTTTGATTTGTTGGCTTTATTAACTTCAGTAAGCACTATAAGAGGGTTGTGATCAGATATCTCTCTGGGTAGTTTTTTAATCATTACCAGAGGGAAAATATCTTCCCATGCACTAGACATTAATACCCTATCCAACCTCTCAAGTGTTGGGTTTTCTTGATTATTGGTCCAGGTGAACTTTCCACCTGCCATAATGACTTCCCTGAGTTCATACAGATTAATCAGAGTATTAAACAAGCTAGAATACCTATGTACTCCAGTGTTTCTATTTTTTTCATTTGCATATCTAATCAGATTAAAATCTCCCCCCAACAAAATGGGTTCATTGGCTTTTGAACAAAACAGAGCTAGTTCACTGAGAAAAGCTGGTTTGAGCTCCTCATGAGCGAGGACCATATACCACCAGCAAATTCCACTTGACTCTGTGATTTTTATCCCAGAGATTAAGCTGTAACATGTATTCACCATGCTCAACAGCCCCTACATCATATAGATCTCTTTTAACTCCCACTAGAATGCCCCCAGATTTACCTTTGGAGGGAGTCCACATCCAAAGGAAATCTTTGTTGGGGTCAAATTGCCTCAAGATGCCTTCATCATACTTTTCAACCATGGTTTCTTGTAAACCAATAAAGTGCAAGTCATATTGGGAAATTAGATCTTTAAGGAAGGTGGAGACCCCAGTTTTCCTGAGGCCTCTGCAATTCCATATAAGGCCTTGCATTAGGAAACTTTATTTTTTGTTTTCCTTGTGAGGCCAGGGTTAGGCTTTGTTGACACCTATTATAGCATAATATTAATAGTCAACTAAACATAAAATAAGGGTATAAAATGAATATCAACATAGACTAGGGGTCTAACTAACATAATTCCACGAGCTTTGGTGATTTATATCTTTTCAGGGACTTAACAGATAAATGCGAGAAGAACGGAGAAAGTTCCGAATATATCTCACATACGATGACAAGACTTAACCGTGAAGTAACTCGACCCAAAATGTGGACTAAAACACTCTAGAAGCTACCGAGAAGACACCGGGGAGAAACCTGGCTCGGTTTGTCAAGCAAGACCCGGCGGCCGCCAGAGGGGATTTAGGGTCGGCCGCCGGGCTTCTGCATCCCAATCCAGCCCATCTTCGTAGGTCGGTTTGTAACCGACCTTGAGGTTGTATCTACACCGTTATTGAAGGTCGGTTTGATCCAATGGTCATCGCTTCATCGCCAAGGCCTATATAAGAAGACCCCCGACCCCGGGGCTAAACCCCAATTCATTCTATCTCATTCTATTCATTATCTCTCAGTTGTAGAGGTGTCCCAATGTAAGGATAACCTCTCTCTGGGATTAGTGAATTAGAAGTAGATTAGAAGTAGATTAGCTATGTAATTAGAAGTAGATTAGACATGTAATTAGAACTAGATTAGATCTAACTTAGATCTAATCAAGAGTAAAGGAGAGTCGAGCTATGCTCCTGTTCTGGAGATGTCTTCGAGTATGGTATGTCTTTATATCTTCTCTACAAGACTTATGATTCATATATTTATCTTCTCTATTCACTTCCATGCCTTTCATATATGGTTAAGTATAGTTGTTATGCTATTGCATGGGATCTCCGCTCGTATTGAGGACTCTAGTTATGCAAGGTAGCTAGAGTAGTAATCGATAGTGTAGACGTGGTGTCTAGGTTTTTGGTTACCTGAGGTTGCGCCCAAACCTACAGATAGTTGTGGTAGCCCCAGGGGTGACAGCCCTGTCAGGCCTTTGTAGTCCACCACGTATGGGTTGGTGTTTCATAGAGCTTTTGGCAGCCTTCCCTCGGTTACTTCTTCCCGTCTATTCGAGAACCTGGAAAGGTATGCTTCTTGCTCCAAAGTGCATTAGTATAATTGCTATCACAGAACCTAAGTAATAGAGAATTACCCAGGAACCTTGATCTCTCCCTTTGACCTCTTGATTAGTTTAGTTATTCTTTTATAATCTTAGTTAGGTTATGCTTTGTTATTTACTTACCCTTGACCATTTACCCCCTCACTATAGTCTAGTGGTTTGCTAAGTTAGAGGATACATGATTGTGACTTATTAGAATTCTTTAGCCAAAGCTTCCCTGTGGATACGATACTCTAGAATACTCATCCTAGGGAAAAGCTACAATGGTAGGTGTTCTCGTGGCTTGCGAGAATCCGTCATATTCTTTTAGCACTTAACAAATGCCAACAAGCTTTTTGGCGCCGTTGCTGGGGAAGCAATTGGCCTAAAGATTCTAATGATGATCATGATGTCTGCTAATTTAGTATATCACTAGCTTTAGTAGGATTACCCTTGTTCTGTTGAGTTGTGAATAGACAGGACAAAAGATGTCATTGCGACCTTCCGACAAGATTCCACGGGAAAAGAAAAGAAGAAAAGATTGAAGAACCCGGGTGCCTGATCATTCAAGATTCATCAACATGGAAACCCTGCCATCTCAAAGGTATGTATTTAAATATATATTATTCTAACCATGTATAGATTAAAGAAGAAGTCGCCATCACAAGTATTCAATAAACACATCTCAAGTGACGTACATAGAAGTTGCACATCGTGGTAAGTATGATCAATAAAGGTGAGATAGTCTTGCTCATGGACTATAAATTGATTGAGTAGTTATCATTTAATTTCTTGCATTGCATTGCATGTTTACTTGATCAACTCATGCATTCACTCCGCTTAGTTTATATGTTTTCTCATAGTAGATCCATTGCATGTTTAGTCCTTTGCATACATCCATATCATTTGCATCTAAAAAAATCATCACCATGATCATGCTCTTTCGTCTCTAATTGGATAAATCTCTATAGTGCTTTCATACTACTTTTGTCTCTATGGTATGCTTTAGTTTGGGAGTATTCTATAGGCATATAGGGTATTTCCAAAGGCTTTTAAATTAAGCATGGTGCTTAGGTTAAAAAATAGACTTCCTTAATTGAATTAGACATGGAGTCTAGTTTGGTTATTGAACTAAGAATTGCTTGCATAGACATTGGTTATTGTGTTGACTAACCCATGCAGAGAACTATCAAATCCAATTTGGGTAAGTTAAAAGATGAACTCAGATCGAGAGATGAAGCAAGGCATCCGATGAACTCCAACCTTGTGCAAAAGACACGGCTCATTCATCATCGATGGAAGAATTGTAAGTATCAAATATCATTCACTCTGTCTTTTGCTACAAGTTACCTTTGCCTTGATCCACATGTTAGAGTGCAGTCATATAAATAAAGTTTGCTATAAGACATGAGAAATAAAATTTGTGCTAAGAATAATCAAAGAACCATCTTTTTGCTAGCATAAATAAAATCTTATGAACTTTTGGATAACAACCCCCTGCTTCAACCATGTTGTATATTCCCTCGGGTATGTGTCCACTAATATTTTGCGTAAAAAAGAGTCTATGCTATGTATATTCGATGAAGAAGAGTGTCATACAACACGATCACAAAAAGTAATCACTCTAAAGAAGTGAATGGACAAAGCTACAGGCCATAAGAACATCAAAGACAGGTAAGTGAATATAACTCACATATTTGTATACAACTTTTGTCTTATGTTCTATAAAATAAAAATAAAAATATTATATATTTGAGCACATGAAGGCTCATGGTAAAAGAAACATGTTCCTAGGACAAGTTCTCTTTGGGTATTCTTGGTTACTAACCTTGCAGGAATAAAGAATGAACAATGTCTAAGGACATGGTGATTGCAACACACAATTAGGGACGGTTCTGCATTCACACTTGAAGTGCCGAGTGACGAAAGGCTCAAGCATGGGGAGAAGGTCGACTCTTCTAAAGATCATCCGACATTACTCTTCCTCTACTCAAGCTCCCATCACTCGACATCTTGGTTTGCAATCCCTTTACTCACAATTACTTTATCTCTCTAAAGTTTGAATGGTTAATAGATGTCATGCATAAAAATCAAACGTAAGGTATAATAAAATTTCTAACTAGAGAGACAAGTAATGGTGAGCATATAAAATATCCAATCAAAACTTCTTCGGCATAAAAGCAACCTTAAGCTCCATGACAGTTCTACCCTTGTTTACAATTACTTGTATTCCTTCGGGTATTTGTTGTCAACTAATATTACAGAATAAAATCATGAGAGGAGCAAAAAGGTCTAAGCACAATTTAAAGACAATAAAGAAAGGACGATGCAACAAAGGAGACAAATGAAGAAACGGGATACACAAGAGGCCAAATAAGGAAAGTTTCAAGCAGATGGAAAGGTCCACCACGAGGTGTTACGGTGCCGGCATGTTCTAACAATTAAGGTAACATCTTGAGGTAAGTTGTCAATAAATAAGCTTTCCCTCAACTATGGCATGTTTATAAACAAATAGCCAAACATGTTAGAGCAACACCTTTGCATGATCCAACTTCATTAGCTCAACATGTTTCTTTAGTTGTTCCTACTACCATTCTTTTGATCTTTTAGTCCTCATCTTGTAAACCAGAATTTTGCTTACCTTGATTTGGAAGAATCATAATCATGCCTTTGATATTTAGATAAGAAAAATTCTTCCAAGAGTCAACGAGCTTGATTCAATTTGCCAATGTTTTAACCACAAACAATCATGCTCAATCTTCCGATCTTGTCACTCAAGTTAGGTATAATATAATCAACTCTATCTTGTTTTTTTGTTCCTATGGTTAGAGAAGAATGAATAAAGTTTTTGGTTCTGTTGGTGTTTTCCCACCAACAGAGCCCATGCACTTGATCTCTACCATGACTTTGCAAGCAGGATACACTTTGAGCAAAAAGGTGGAGAAGCATATCAGTCTCTCCAAAATTCAACAAGTGAATGTCCTACAAGCATGCACACTAAACAAGAAGTCGCTTACGCTTCATTCCAACTCATAAGACCAGCTAAGAACATGGGTGATGTCGTCCTTCACCATCTCAAGGAGCATAACCGTCAAGATCAGATAATACACTCAAGGAAATGACAAGGTAAGAAGTCTCGTTCAGAGGACTTAAAACACTGAACCCTCGCCGAAAAGGTAAGATCGGTAGTTATCCATATTTATTTTCTTGCATTGCATAATCATTTTCCTTTAGCATATTTATATTACTAGCCTTGCATTAGAAAAGAAAAATAAATATTTGTTTGTTGCATATACATTGAAAAACTCTAAGCCCCATGTAAGTAATTTTGTGGTGTGTAACAACCCACAAGGATATTTACCGTGGTGGCATAAAAATAAAATAAATATGCATGCATCATCATTCTTTATTTTACATAGAAAATCCAAAAATATTAATGTTCAGCTGAATTACTATCTTAAAAGGAATAATCCTAATCTTTGGCAACAAGAAGCAACGTGGCTAACCCCTAACGCTTAATCAAGTTCCACTAGCTTTGTTGTCTATTTGAGTTCAGCAGGATCCCAAGGAAGAGAGACATGGCACACATGGTGTCCAAAGCGTTAAGAAGATCAATTAGTCACCATCACTATCTATCTCTACTTCCGACCATCAAGAACATATCCCAGACTATGTCAACATCCAAAATTGGGGAGTGCAACCCCATGTATCCGAATAAGTATCCCTTTATCTTATTTACTACTAGCTAGATATGTTTGTTTTATTAGAAAGATATAAAAAGATGCATAACTAAGGAAACCAAATAAATAGAGTCTATATAGTCTTTATAAAAGAGTCTTTATTAGAGTGTGATAATAAAATAAACTCAAGGTAATCTCTAGCCTTGGAGATGATGAATAGTTGTTCCGTCGTAATTCCTTTTAAGTACCTTTCTTTCAAGCTTAATTTCTCTCGAGTTTTTAATGCAACTGCTTTGACTTGATATTTGCTCAAACCTAAAACCTGTGGGTAGCAAATGCTTGCTCTAAAGTCTAGGTAATTGACTATATGATATATGAGAGTCCGAGCTACTTGTTTATCTTACTCCTAGTGATACTAGATTTCTGGAGATTTGTCTTTTGAAAATTAAAGTGCACATGATAAGTTCCTGTGTGATAAGAGTGTTGAACCTCCTACCACAGCTATATATACATGCTCCCTAGATTAGGAAAACCCTTTGACATATATATATAGTCGCTTGTTTTGCATTGAGTTTGTTCAATCTTTGTCGACCCTTAGAAACTTGTCATGCTGATCATGCACAATCCACTCCACCACACGCTATTCCACTTGCATTATTGCTACTTCTACTCTGGAAGTACGCATCCACAAAGCATCCACCAAATATTCACCAAAAATGTTCTACTCCTATCCTGGGAGAGAACCACCAAAAATATTCACTATACCCATCCACTCATTCATTGCTAGCCAATATCTTACAAAAGCTCCATTACATTTATTTACCTCTCACAAGTTATTGCAAAAGAGATTTGGGTTGTAGATTTTTTTTTAAAAAAAAAGGGGGAGATGAAAAATGGACAAGTGTCCTACGGGCGAGAAGAGCCTACCTCCCTAAAGAGAAGAGATGAAAAATGAACAAGTGTTCGAGGGTGAGTAGAGCCCACATCTCTAAAATAATAAAAGAGAGAGAAAAATGGACACAAGTCCGAGGGTGAGTAGGACCCACCTCTCTAAAAGAAAAAGAAAGAAAAAAGATACAACCTAGATTCTCTCTGAAATTTCCAAATTTCAAAAGAGAGAAGATTCCTTAAGGAGCATAAGTAAGATTTCCCATCATCTTTTCCTTACACCTTACTATATTCCATACCATTTTTATTCTATCCACCATACACATGCACCACTTGATCAGTGTGACTTGTAACTTTGGATCCATTGCTTGAATTTACAATATATGCTTAGTAAGTAAATAAATTAGTTTTCTCTTACCTATGAGCTCCAGATATATAAGCCTTAGATATAGGGTGAGAGAGAAGAAGGCATGGTGTCCTACTTGCCTTATTCCAAAAAATACCACATATTATGAGAGAAAGGCAACACAACATTATTGCCTAAGTGAGGATCCACAAATACCACAAATGAGAGAATTGAGAGGGTCATACAAAAGGAACTTTGAGTTTTATTTTGAAAAACTTGCAAAAACTCTAGAAGGACGGTTGAACAAAGAGTTTGTGATATGGTGCTTGACTTGATTGTTCTATCTTTCAATTGCCCAAGATCAAAGAAAAAGTTATAAGCTCCATGGTTAAAGGTAATATGGGTAAGTTGAAATTGAGCAAGTTTATTATCGGGGAGAAATTTTGTTTGAAAGCATGTGTACTTTTGAGGCGTGAAAAGCGTTGTAGCAACTCCCCGATCCATTGCTAAGTTTGGCTTTGCTAGGGACTAGCAAAGGGTAAGCTTGGGGAACTTGTTGACACCTGTTATAGCATAATATTAATAGTCAACTAAACATAAAATAAGGGTATAAAATGAATATCAACATAGACTAGGGGTCTAACTAACATAATTCCACGAGCTTTGGTGATTTATATCTTTTCAGGGACTTAATGTATAAATGCAGAGAAGAATGGAGAAAGTTCCGAATATATCTCACATACGATGACAAGACTTAATCGTGAAGTAACTCGACCCAAAATGTGGACTAAAACACTCTAGAAGCTACCGAAGACACCAGGAGAAACCCGGCTCGGTTTTGGCCACAAGACCACGACGGCGCCGAGGGATTTAGGCCGGCCGCCAAAGCTATAGTACCCAATCCAAATTTCATCTTCGTAGGTCGGTTTGTAACCGACCTTGAGGTTGTATCTACACCGTTATTGAAGGTCGGTTTGATCCAATGGTCATCGCTTCATCGCCAAGGCCTATATAAGAAGACCCCCACCCCGTGGCTAAACCCTAATTCATTCTATCTCATTCTATTCATTATCTCTCGCTTGTAGAGGTGTCCCAATGTAAAGATAACCTCTCTCTCGGGATTAGTGAATTAGAAGTAGACTAGCTATGTAATTAGAAGTAGATTAGACATGTAATTAGAACTAGATTAGATCTAACTTAGATCTAATCAAGAGTAAAGGAGAGTCGAGCTATGCTCCCGCTCGAGATGTCTTCGAGTATGGTATGTCTTTATATCTTCTCTACAAGACTTATGATTCATATATTTATCTTCTCTATTCACTTCCATGCCTTTCATATATGGTTAAGTATAGTTGTTATGCTATTGCATGGGATCTCCGCTTGTATTGAGGACTCTAGTTATGCAAGGTAGCTAGAGTAGTAATCGATAGTGTAGACGTGATGTCTAGGCTTTTGGTTACCCGAGGTTGCGCCCAAACCTACGGATAGTTGTGGTAGCCCCAGGGGTGACAGCCCTATCAGGCCTTTGTAGTCCACCACGTATGGGTTGGTGTTTCATAGAGCTTTTGGCAGCCTTCCCCGGTTACTTCTTCCCAAATATTCGAGAACGGAAAGGTACTATTGCTCCCAAAGTGCATTAGTATAATTGCTATCATAGAACCTAAGTAATAGAGAATTACCCAGAACCTTGATCTCTCCCTTTGACCTCTTGATTAGTTTAGTTATTCTTTTATAATCTTAGGTAGGTTATGCTTTGTTATTTACTTACCCTTGACCATTTACCCCCTCACTATAGTCTAGTGGTTTGCTAAGTTAGAGGATACATGATTGTGACTTATTAGAATTCTTTAGCCAAAGCTTCCCTGTGGGATACGATACTCTAGAATACTCATCCTAGGGAAAAGCTACAATGGTAGGTGTTCTCGTGGCGCTTTGCGGAATCCGTCATATTCTTTTAGCACTTAACAAATGCCAACAGGCTTCCTACCCTTTCTCTTTTTTTTTGGACAGGACTTTCCCGACCCAAATCATTTTTAGCGGCAGAGGGTGAAAACTTGACTGCTTTTTTCCTTTCCCTCCGCTTTTTTTAACAAAACAAGAATGTAATCATCGCTGTCAGAATATTCTTCCTTATCATGAGTAATGTTAGAAGGAGATTCATCATTAACATTTATTTCTTCTAACATGCAAGTTTTATTTTTTGGTAATTGTTTAACAAAAATTTCATGCCTGGCACATTCCAATTCCTTAAGCAAATTAAAAGTATTTAGCTTATCACAACCCATATCTACACCCATACTAGTGGACAATTCATCAATCTCATCAATAGGTAAGACAGAGAACATATTATGATCGATCACATTCTCGCCGGGTCTAATACCACCGTCACAAAGTAATGTCTAGCTAATGCGTGCTCGATGGCCTAGCTCTAGAGACAATGACACGAGATTTATACTGGTTCGGGCGAATCGGGCTCCCTAGTCCAAAGTGTGATCACTATCCGAGCTCAAACGCCATACGGGGCTCGGTATAAGCGGATCGAGAGAGGGAGAGGGGAGGAGTGGTTCATCTCGAGTTCATCTCGCTTGGCCTAGCTCTAGAGTATAGTCTTGTTCATGTTCTTGTGTTGGTATATGAACTAGCATATAGTTTACATATCATAATCTTGACATGTTCATCTCGGTTCATCATCGATCATCATATGCCTAACTTGATTAGAGGTGGATAACGTTTCGTTGTTCCTTCGGGTTTGCTCTTGTTCTAGTCCGTCCATTCGACGAGTGGGGATCCCGGGGACAAGAGTAGTGCTCTAATATGCGGGCATGGTGCCCGGTATTACGATTACCCGCGGATATGAGTGCACGCCACGGTTGAGGGGGTAGGCGGCTTGGTCGTGACAAGCCTTGACCGCCCCTTTGAAATCCCCCACGTTCGTGTGTGTGTGTGTAGGAGTTCGTGAATGCTTCCTATCGGGCCGTATGGTATCCAGGGGGAGTCTCCCCGTTATCTTAGACCTAACCATGATTAAATCAGTTTGCATATGATCCTAACTATTCATTTGTATGGCCATGACTAGATACATTAGAATTACTCCATTAGATTATTTATTTATTCTTTATCTATTTTCTTTATCCTTTTGCCGGTGGATTCTTAAGTGTGTGTCACACTATCCATAAACCATTGTTGCTTACCCCCGTTATGAACAATTTGGTCTAAGCAAACACATGTTCCTCTATTCGAGATGCCATGCTAGCTTATTAATCACATGCCTTCCTTTGGGAAAATATAAAAATAACGATACCCCGAATACTTCCGGTGAAATGCTACAATGATAGATCCGTGCGCTTGCGGATGAAATATCTAAGATGGCAAGATCTATCCCGTTGACAATCCCTTCGGATCACCGACATGGTGGTTTTACTTGGGAATGTCACCGGCGCATTTCGGCGCCGTTATTGGGGATGGGTTTTATACCGCTTTCCTTTGATTGCGCTAAGAAATGTCAACAGAGCAGGTCCTTGATGAGGACGAAGAAGCGATCCGCGGCGGTGCGGATGGGGGCTGGTCACCGCGGGTCGACTCCGCCCCATGCTTGAGAGGACGGAGTCGATGGCGCCACGGAGGCGCGGCCAAGGGAATGTCCTCGCCGCATCGGGCGGGTGAAGACAGCCCGTGATGGACCGCCCGCTCGGTCTTTGAGAAGTCAATGGTGCCGGCGCGCATCGTTAGCGCCGCGTCGACCGTCGGTGAGGCGGAGGAAGCCATCGGAGTGGGAGATCGCCGCACGAGCGCCGCTACACCGGCGCGCCAACCGCCGTGGTCTAATACCACCGTCACAAAGAATGTCCGGCTAATGCGTGCTTCGATGGCCTAGCTCTAGAGACAATGACATAAGATTTATACCGGTTCAGTAGGGCGAATCGGGCTCCCTAGTCCAAAGTGTGATCACTATCCGAGCTCAAACGCCATACCGAGGCTCGGACAAGCGGGTCGAGAGGGGAGAGGGCTCCCAAGTCTCTGTGATTGAGGCTAGTGCCGTGACGAGTGGGTGTTGTGTTGTTAGGAGTGAACCTTGTTGCCCTTGCCTCAACCTGCAGGCCTGCCTCCCCTTTTATAGTCGCAAGGGGAGGCAGGAAACATGAGCTCCCCTCGGGTTGAGGACTTGGAGAAATAAAAACACATGTGTAGGGCGGTAGTTGCGTGGAAGAGCTCTTAGTCGAGCTCCCGCGGGCGAGCCCCCTACGAGCCCCGAAGCTTTGAGCGTTGAAATTGGTCGCCGCCGCACGCAGGAATTGCGGTTTGGGCGGTGGTCGCCGCGTCTTGTCTCTAATTGCGCTTGGAAGATGTCTTCGGTATGGGGGCATCCATACCATCGATGGGAAGGCGTATCCATATGTACCGCGCTGCAATCGTAGCGGAGCCGTTGGAGCCGGGGGTATGGCGAGGTGGTCGAATGACCTCTCCCCGTAGCCGTAGCTCTACGTGGCTACAAAGGCGTCGAGAGTGGTTGAACTTGTCGTGGAGTTGTTGACCAACTCGCACCCGTAGACTTCTTCGAGAGAGCGGGCGGGACGAAGCCTCTCGTGGACGCCGCCGCAGCGGGGCTCGTCGCGAGAGCCTCGAGCGAGTCGGAAAGAGGTTCCCATGCGAGGTCTAGCGTGATGAAGACGGGGGAGCCGTCATGGGGAGAGCTCGAATGAAGCGAGAAGGTGGGTCCTTATCGGTGGAGCTCGCGGCGGGAGCTTAAGCGAGGAGGGAACTCATCCGCGTGCGGGGAAGTTCGCCCTCGCAGCGATGAGCTCGCGGCGCGGTGGTCTGGTCGTCTCGTCTCCTCGCCTCGCCTCGCGATCGGGCCCCGGGTCGCGTTTGCCCGCCGATGACGAGTAGGAGCTCTTCTATTGGTGTCCCAAATATCGATCCCCACGAGCCCCCGAGCGTTTGGGAGAGATGAGGTCTCTCCCGGATGCTATCCGCGCGGCGACTCGCCGTGGGGAGCCCTTGTTGTACGATTGATGTTTGATCGTGGGTGCGCTGCTGAAGACCCGGTGTAGCTCCCTCGAGGCCCGTGGAGAACAAGAAAGTTCGCGGTGGCTTATTAGAATTTTCGTGGGGTTCGCCGTCCCCGCTCCTCGCGACCGTCATGGGGTGGTGAGCTCGAGCTCGGTCTTGCCCGCTGGCCGAGATCGAAAGTGCTCGGTGAGCTGCCGCCGGATAGTCCAGTGAGGTTCGAGCTCGTCGGCCATTCGCCTGATCACCGGGTGGATCAACCTCGGGTTCCGAGAGCCCGACTTCCGTGGTTCTCGAGCCCCGAGCGATGCCCGGGGGCGAGGTGCTTCCTCATCGATGAGGTTAGCTCGAGTCGATCGTGGGCCCTCGGGCCGCACCTCGCTGCAGAAGCAAAGCCCCCTCGCCCTTTCGAGCTCGGGGCGTACTGTCGGGCGCCGCTTTCCCAGGCGCCCTCACTGCGGGTGTCTCTAGGGCGGCCTTCAAACTCTTGAGCCGAGCCGGGCCTTCGAACCCCGAGTCGGTGAGCTCGCGTTTCTCGAGCCTGTTTCTGAGCTTGGCGATCTGACCGTTGCGCCAAGCTCTTAGACTTTTACCCGTGTAAAATAGCCGTTGGGATCTTACCGTTGAGATTTTTACCATTAATGCCGCGGTGGGGAGTTATCCCATTAATGCCGCGTCGCTCGGGCTTCCGCCGTGTGTCGCGCGTCCGACCTCGCGGTGTCGATTCTTGCGGGCGGGCGTGGTGCGTGGTGGGCCCCCGGCGGTTTCACCTCTCCGCCTCCGCCGCGCGGAGCTCTATAAATAAGCGGCAGATCGGGAGCCGGATTCAACTTCCCCGTCCGCCTTCCTTCACGGAGAGAAAGAGAGAGAGATCAATCGCCACCGCCGGTTCTTAGATCCACCTTCCACCTCCCCTCCTTAGCCGCGATCCGCTCGGGGTTGAAAGATGGGCTCGTGGCTGCGTTCGACCGGCGACGGAGGCGCCGATCGAGAGGTGCGGCGTCGTCGGCGGGCTGCCAGATCCGCGGACGGTGGCGAGGGAGGGTCATCATCCACCGGGCGTCGCCGACGCAGGTGCCCGACCCGCCGCGAGGTACGCCGTCTCGTTCATCGCCTTCCACGAGCGCTGCTCGCATGCCCGCTGATGACTTCTTCCGGCTCATCGCGTCTTCGGGCATCGAGCTTCAGCACCTTACGCCGAACGGGTGCTGCTCCTCTCCACCTTCATGATGCTCGCGAGGGGTGGTTGGGGATCCCTCCCAACCGGAGCTCTTCAAGCACTACATCTTCGGCGAAGATTCAGCCCACCGCCGGCAGGGGAGGCGGCCCGCCCCATTGCCCACGCCTTCGATGTAACCGGGCTGGGAAGGTCCGAGAGTCCTTCCCGAGGACGACTTCCCGTCGGCCAACCCCCGGTGGAGGGAGGAGTGGTTCTACCTGAAAAAACGACCCCTCTCATCCTCCGCCGGTTCACCGGGCGCACCTTCGCTCAAGGGAGCAAGCTATGGCGCGAGGGTCCGCACGACAACACCACGGATCGTGGAGGCGGCCGTGGAGCAAGATCAAGTCGCCCGACGGACGGGGCGACGGTGAACCACATCATCAAGGCCCCGGCTCGCAAGGCGGTGGTGCCTCTCCGGCGAACTCTCCTGATGTGGGAGATGAGGGAGGAGGACGCCTCGTTCGTGGGGACGGCAAATGCCCCCGCCCTCACCGTCGACCCGGTGGATTTCTCGGATGAATCTAGTGACGAAGACGGGGTGAGGGCGCCGGGAGCTCCCGAGATCCTCCCTAATCCGGGGACCTTTGCGTTGGTAAGCGCCACCATCTTGTCTTAGCTCATTCCTTTGCCGCTTATGCGTCGCTGGAGCTCGAGCTCTACAGGTTGGCGTGGGCGCCCTTTCGGCTCTCAACCCCTCTTCCCGTGAGCCGAGGCCGCATCGCGCCAATGAGCCAAAGAGGCCCTCGTTCGAGCGAGGGGCGGGCTGCCCCGGCGGGCGGCGCGACGGCGGTCGAGGAGGTGGAGCCCGGCGCCGAGCTGCAGGGCGCCTTCAACGCCGGGCGATGCCCTACCGAGAGGCCGGGCTTCATCGGGCCTGCGAGCTCACGCCCCCGGTGGTGGCCTTGAGCCGGCGGCACCCATTCCCCCGACCACGCCGGCGTCGGCCCCCACCCCCGACGCCGGGCGGCACTGGGTCGAGGGCGACTCGGGGCCCGGGGAGGCCGAGGCGCAGCGAAGAAGAAGAAGAGGGTGGCCGCTGCGGTGAGTTTTTGTCCCTTCGTGTCGCCGTTGGGCGTAATGGTTGGCCGCACGTCAAAACTCGCTATGTTCGAGGGTGGCGGCGGCGCACTCGAGAAACGCCCGAGGATGGACGCCCAACTCGGCCGGCGGGCTCGGGCTCCGGAGATGGTGAGCTCGCCGGCGACCGCCGACGATGAGCTCGATGCCAAAGTGAGTTCGCGCGCCGCGCCGACGAGCTCGAGGATGGTGACGACGAGCTCGACGGTGGGAGCGGGCGCGGCGCGGCTCGCAGATGATGGTGCCGCTTCCCTTTAAGGGGACGTTACGACGACCGCTGGCCCCAGTTCGAGCCTCTCGTGCTCCGATTCTTGTCGGCGCCCTCGACCGGCCCCTCGCGGGCAGCGTTGAGGACCGTGGGCCGAGCTTCGGCCGAAGAGCTTCCCAACGGCCTCACCGGGGACGGTAGGGCGTACGGCACCCAAGCCGCCACGAGTTCCTCGGCGGCGGGCGGAGACGGAGAAGGCGGTTCGGAGGAGACCCCGCCACCGGAAGCGGCGTCGAGAGGAGCCCGCGAGGCCGGGGCCCGCCCCTAGGCCGAAAGAGGTCATCGACATCTCCGACGACGGGGACGCCGACGCTGGCGGCAGCGGCGGTGCGGACCGGCGATGAGGGCTTGAGGACGAGGCCGCCAAAGGCGCCACCACCCTGAACATTGCAGCCGCGTCGGTCACCGTTCCTCGCCGTGGGGCGATCAAGTCGACGGCCAGGTGTCCGTGGTCGCCGCCACGCGACGAGCGCCTCCACCGGGCGTGGACATCGCTATTCCTCCGACTTACGCCCGGTCGCCCGCGCGCGGTCGCCGCCGGAGGAGGCGAGTCGTCGGCGCGGGCGCCGCGAAGTGCGCCCGCCGCCTTTCCGAGGTTTGTCGATGCGGGTAGTCGGGTTTCGTTGCGGCCTTCTACCTTGTTTAATCGCTTTGTGCTTTGCGGGCAGGGGAGGCCATCGGGGCATAACCGCCGACAAAGACCTCCTCGAGGGCTGGTGGTTTTGTCGGGCGGCCGACGGCGTTGTCTTGCGCCGAGATGTGCGACGAAAGCTCGGCACCGCTAGGCCCGGTACGGTTCTGGAGGCCCGGACGGAGGAGGCGGCCGACCTTATTTGCGAGCGGAGGAGCGGGCTGCCAAGGAGGCCCGGCAAAGGTGGAGGCCGCGCCGCAGAGGCGGCCCGGCGTGGGGAGGAGCTCGAGCTCGCCCATAAGAGACAATGGGGAGAAGATGCAGAGGAGGAGCTCGACTCCCTTCGCCGGGGCGCCGATGACAAGGAGCTTGAGCGCCGGGCGCTTGAGCCGAAGCGCGAGTCCCTCCGGAAGGACAAGGATGAGCTCGCCGAGAACAACTCCGCCATCGTGGATATCGAAGCTCGAGAAGTGCTCCGATCCCCGTCTCTTTGTCCCGCTTATTCGGGTCCGGCCGGTGTCCTCGTCGGCCGGGGCTTTAGCCTATGACCACGGCTTCCGAAGCCGCAGTGCATGCCGCGCTTCGAGGGCGGAGAAGGATCGGCCGGAGGCCGAAAAACCACGAGTTGTGGTGCAACGAGCGGGAGCTCTATGATGAGCCGCGGAGTAAGCCGGGCGGCTTGTCTTCCGCCTTGTATCCTCGTAGTCCCGTGACTTATGTTCCGACCCACCGTTTTTGCTTTATAGATGAGAAGCGGGGCTCTTCAAGGCGACGCGCTGAAGCCGAGGACAAGGGTCGGGAGCTCGCCGCCGAGGCCTCCCTCAAGCATACGCAGCTCGTCTTTGCGGGAGAAGGAGGCGGACTTGAGGCAGCGGACCAGCGACCTTGTTGATGTGCGGAAGGAGCCCGGGAGCCTCCAAGAACGCTGCCAAGGCCGTGGAGGAGGCGAGCTCTCCGCGCGATAAAGGTCTTCGGTGCAGGTCGAGGCCGCCTCGCGACGCCCCGGGGTGGAGGACTTGGCGGACCCGGTCGAAGCCGGTGTCGGCCATCCCACGCAAGGTGACGGAGGGACGCAGGCCGCGTGGTTCACAAGGCGACGCTGTCGCTTCACCCACTACCCCTACTTCGGGGTCGACATCGTGAAGAAGGGGTGGGCCGGCGCTGATCGACGATCGGGCGTGGAGCGAAAAGCCGCCGCCGCTGAAGCCGCCACCATCGCAGCCGTTCTGCCGAGCTTTCAAAGCTCACCACCGAGGAGCTCGAGGTCTCGAGCCCCTCACCGGGCGGAGGTGGAGCGCCGAGGAGCCCTTTGAGGAGGAGGCAACTGCGCTGGGACGCCCCGCCCCGGAGCCGATGGACCAAGACCCGCCGCACAGAGTAGGAGCTCGAGGCTAGGCCTCTTTTGGTTGTGAGCTTTTTAAGTCCTCGTTGTCGAGGCAAATTGTAAAAAACTATGGAAGCTCGTGGTGGTAGTTAACGGAGTCATCTTTCCTCTTATATCGCACTCGCTTCTACTTCGACTTTTGGCGAGCTCATGATTCAAGAGCTGGATGACGGGCCATTCCTCTAACCCGCAGGGGCGGGAGGTTGTTAGGCGCCGCACCACGCCTAAAGCGATGAGCTCGCGACTTAGTCGCTTCGAACGTTGTTTGAGTAAAGAGGAGAGAGTGTGAGTTCGTGAGTCCGAGCTCGCCGCTGAGCTCTAAACTTACGTGTTTTGCGAAAAAATGGTGTGTTGAAAACGTGGGGTGTGCACCCCGCTCCTTGTAGCCCCCGAGCAAGGGCGGGTCTTCGCCAAGGCGAAGGCCGGTCGTTGCTCAAGTGTGCTCTTAAGGAGAGAATTCGAAATGCTTGCACATATTTTTGCATCGAATTTGTGCTTTTATTGAGCTCTCGCGCTACAAGATTTCAAATACATTTAGGGGTAGAAGCGACGTGGTCGTTCGATGTTCCATGCATTGGCGAGGACTCGGCCTTGGTGGTCTTTGAGTTTGTACGCCCCGCCTCAGCAAGACTTGGTCGATGGTGAAGGGACCTTCCCATGGAGCCGAGCTTGTGCTTGTCTTTTGAGCTCTAGACTCGGCGGGGACGTAGTCGCCGACGCTTGGCTCGCCCCTTGACGTGGGCGGTCGTGGTAGCGCCATGGACCGCAGGTACTTGGCGGAGTGGATGAGGGCGATGTCGTCGCGAGCTTCGCCGAGCTGATCGGCGGCGCCTTCGAGCAACGCTTGGTTGTTGTGCTCGTTGAAGGCCCGACGCTGGGCGAGCCGCATCGAGAGGTCGGTGGGGAGCACGCCTCGACCCGAAGACGAGGAAGAACGGCGTCCCGCCCCGCGGCTCGCCGGGGCGTTGTGCGGAGACTCCATACGACCGCGCTGGAGCCGGGCAAGCCACCGACGGGCGTATTTTTTCGAGCCTCTAGAAGATGCGCGATTTCACGCCCTACTGTGGATCATGCCGTTAGCTCTTTCTACCGCCTCGCTGGTCCTCGGATGGTCGACGGAGGACGCGGTCGACGCGATGCCATGATCGCCGCACTGCCGATGAAGACCTCTCCAACGGTTCGTGCCGCTTGTCGGTGATGATGGAGTTCGGGACCCGGCGGTGAATGATGCCGGTGAAGAACTTCACGGCCTCCTCAGCCTCGACACCGCGCGATGGGCATGACCTCGATCCATTTGGTGAACTTGTCGATGGCGGCGAGGAGGTGCGTGTATCCCCCGCCGCCTCTTGAAGGGTCCCACCATGTCGAGCCCCGGATCGCCGAACGGCCCGAATAAGCGGGATCGTCCTGTGGGGACGGAGGGGAGGTGTGTCCGCTGGCGAAGAACTGGCAGCCCTCGCAACGCCTGGCGACTCGAATGGCACGGCGACGGCGGTTGGCCGTAAAGCCCCGAACGCCTTTCCGACAAGAGCTCGTGGCGCCCGCGTGATGGCCGCACTCGGCCGAGTGGATCTCCTGATGAGCTCTTCCCCCTTGCTCGAAGGTGACGCAGCGAGAGGACGCCTGCAGGCTCCGCGGCTTCATAGAGCTCTTGCCCGACGAGGATGAATGACTTGGCCCTTCGCGCTGAGCGCCTGATTCCTCCCGCCCGGGGAGCTTGCCTTCCTTGAACTGGAGGAGCGGCGGGATTCGCCATCAGGCTTGGGGACCGTTAGTACTCGATGCTTCCCCTGCCCCCCCGAGCCCGGTCGGGCTCGAGCTCGTAGCTAAGCAGGGCTTTAGCGTTGGGCGAGGTCGAGCTCGGCGGGAGCGTCTACCTGCATGGGGTCCGAGCCCGGGCGCCGTGATCGAGTTCGCGTCCGCCGCGGAGGGCTCTCCCTTGAGTCGTGACGGCAGCCTTGTGTTGTTCGTGCATGAAGACGCCCGGTGGGATCGGGCAATCGATCCGACGTGAAAGCTTGGCAAGGACGCCGGGCGTCGTTGTTGAGGTGGCGATGGATGTGATTGACCTCGAGCCCGTGGAAGTGTTCCTCGAGCCACGAACCTTCCGATGGTACGCGATCATCTTCGGGTTGACGCGATTCGACTTTCTTCATGACTTGGTTCTTTACGAGCTCGGGATCGCCCCCGACCTCGAGGTGCGGATGCCGAGCCCACGTGTGATGCGCAAGCCATTCACCGAGCCTCATACTCGGCCACATTGTTGGACGCGGGGAAGTGTAGGCGGATGGAGTACTTCATGCGTACCTTTACTCGGGAGGTGAAGACGAGCCCAACGCCGGCGCCATATTTCTTCACGGATCCGTCGGCACGGCCCAAAGATTCGATGCCAGCCGGGCCTTGGTGGTTGCTCGACCTCGGTCCACTCGGGCGATGAAGTCGGCCGAGCTTGCGATTTTATGGCGCCTGGGGCGTAAGTGATGTCGGGCCCCATGATCTCAATAGCCCACTTGGCCGCATGCGGCTGAACCCGGGCTCTGTGATGACCTCGCCAAGGGGGTACTTGGAGACAACCTTGACCGGTGGGAATCGAAGTAGTGTCCGAAGTTTGCGCCGGTGATCGCAGAAAAGCGTAGACGAGCTTTTCGAGCGCGTGTACCGAGTCTTGGTGTCGGTGAGGACTTCGCCGGATGAAGTAGACCGGGCGCACCTTGAGCGCGTGCCCTTCCTCCTCCCTTAAGACGACGAAGGCGGTGCTCACCACCTTCGAGGTGGCCGAGATGTACTGAAGGATCGCTCGTTGGGGCGCGGGCGCGACGAGCACGAGCGGATTGGCGAGGAGCTGCTTCGCCGAAGTCGAGAGCTTGCCGGGCTTCGGCCGGGTCCGTGCAAAGCTCTCGGTTTTCTTCAGAACTTGTAAAGCGGAAGGCTCCGCTTCCCGAGTCGAGCTATGAAAAACGACCTAGTGCGGCTAGACATCCCGCAAGGCGCCGCCGCACGCATTTGACGTTTTAATCGGCCCCATGCTCGTGATGGCGGCGATTTTTTTGGGTTGGCCTCGATGCCGCGTTCGAGACGATGAAGCCAAGCAACTTCCCTCGAGGGACCCCAAAAACGCATTTCTCGGGGTTGAGCTTGAGCCCGAACTCGCGGAGCTTGGCGAAGACCTTTTTCGAGGTCCGAGACGAGCTCTTTTCGAAAGCATTTCGCCTTGGCAACGATGTCGTCGACGTATGCCTCTACGAGCCTTCCGAGGAGCTCTTTGAAGACTTTCTGCATGCACCTCCGGAAGGTGGCGCCGCGTTTTCAAACCGAAGGGCATCGTTACGTAATGTAATGCGCCAAACGGAGTGATGAAGGAGGTAGCGAGCTGATCGAGCTCGTTCATCGCGATCCGTGGTAGCCGGAGTAAGCGTCCAAGAAAAAACAGTGTCTCGCACCCGAGGTGGAGTCAACAATTTGGTCGATGCGCCGGCAAAGGAAACGGATCCTTTGGGCATGCCTTGTTGAGACCCGTGTAATCAACACACATTCTCCATTTCCCATTTTTCTTCTTAACAAGTACGGGGTTGGCTATCCACTCGGGATGATACACCTCCTTGATAAACCTAGTAGCTAAGAGCTTATCTATCTCCTCGGCGATTGCCTGGCGTCGATCGTCGTCGAAACGTCTGAGCCTTTGCTTCACCGCCGAGAGCCGGGTTTGATGTTCAAGGAGTGCTCGGCGACTTCCCTCGGTATGCCCGGCATATCCGAGGCCCCTCCACGCCGAATACATCGAGGTTCGCGGGAGGAAGTCGACGGCAGCTCGCTTTCCTATTTGGGGGTGAGCTCGGACCCTACGCGGAGGGTGCGCCCGTCCTTGTCGACCGCGACCTCCTTGGCGTCCTTATCGGGCTCGAATGTGCCCGTGACCTTCTCGGCGGAGGAGCCCGTGCCCGCTGCCTCGGAGCTCAACGACCGGAGCTCGTGCTCGTCGTCTTCGGAGCTCGGCGACGGAGCTCGTGGCTGCCATCTTCTTGAGCTCGGGGAGTCCTCGGGCGTTAGCCTGTGCCATCATCTTGGGCAGCATCCGCCGATCTCGACCGCAGCGTCGGCGTCTTGGGATGCGGCAGCCTCGCGGCGAATGCATGCTCGAAGGTGGAGTCGACGGTGATGACCCCTTCGCCCGGGGATCTTGAGCTTGAGGTAGGTGTAGTTGGGGACGGCCATGAACCGCGCATGGTTGCCCCGGGAGCGCGTGGTAGGCGTTCTTGAACGGAGCACCTCGAACGTGAGGACCTCTTTGCGGAAGTTGTCCGGGTGCCGAAGGTGACGGGGAGGTCGATCCGCCGAAGGGACCATTTGCTTCCCGGGCACCACGCCGTGGATTGGCTCTGCGAGGGGCGGTCGTGCCTTGGGGATGCCAAGTGCCTGAGCGCGTGGATGTAGAGGAGGTTGAGGCCGCTACCACCGCCCATCGGCACCTTGCCTGCACGCTTGGTGCCGACGATGGGGTCGACGACGGCGGGTACCTCCCCGGCACGGAATGTGTCGTGGGTGATCCGCCTTTGTCAAAGGTGATCGCCGAGCTCGACCACTTGAGATAGGCGGGGGTCGCCGGCTCGGTGAAGAGGACCTCTCGACGGGTGAGCTTTTGACGGCGGGACTCGTGAGCCGGGAGCCCCCTCGAAGACGACGTTGACGGCGCCGCCCTCAAGGTAGATGTCGCCGAACTTCGCCGGGAGCCGCCCCGCGGCCTTGTCGCCATCGCCCTTGTCTCCACCCCCGCAGCGTGCCCATCACGTGCTTCTTCATGAGGCGCAGTCCTTCATCTTGTGCTTGACCGGGCCCCGGTGTGGGCACGGCGCCGAAGCATCTTGTTGAAATGCTCTTTGGGCACGGTTCGCACCACCCTTGGGGCCGGCCTTGCGCTTTGTCCACCACGGTGACGAACTCATTGTCGCCGCCATCGCGGGGACGCTTTGTTCTTCTTGTTCTTCTTCTTCTTGCGAAAGCGGGAGCCGGATCCTCGGCGACGTCGTCGTCGGCCTTGGGCCTGCCCTTGCCCGTGAAGGCGGAGACGGCGCCCTCTCCCTCGGCGTGGCGGGTGGCGAGGTCGAGCTCCTTCACGCCCCGGGCTTCGACGCCGAGCTCGTGGATGAGGGTCTCGCAGGTGGTGCCGAACGTGAAGGGCGGTGATGACCTCGGAATCGAGGCTTCGAGAGGTTGTTGCGGAGCTTGGAGAAGCGCCGATGTAGTCGCGCCCTCCTCCCCTTCTTACGCTTTTGCACCCTGAGATCCCACGCCGTGCCGGCCTGGTGTAGGTGCCACGAAGTTGCCGACGAAGACGTCGCGCAAGTCCTCCCGGGCCGCAGATGGTCCCCTCCGGCAGTGCTCGAGCCACGAGCGAGCTGAATCTGCGAGGTAGAGTGGGAGGTTGCGGATGATGAAGTAGTCGCTATCGGCCCCGCCGCCCGGCATCCCAGCGGTAGTCCTCTAGCCACGTGGGCGGGGTCGGTTTCCCCGTTGTACCGCACCGAGGTCGGGCTCGGAAGCGAGAAGGAAAGCGGGCGTCGTGGATGCTCTTTGTGAGCCGAGGCCCTCGGCCTCCTCGAGCTCGAGCTTAGGGCTGGTGATCTCGGCTTGGGAGACGGACTCCTTGGGCGACGTACCGGGGTGTGGTGGGCTCTTGTCTTCTTCATTTGTCGTGGCGCCCGCGTCCGCTTCTTGTAGGTGCGGGGGCGGCCGTGGTGGTCGTCGCGGTGGTACTTGTCGTCGTGCCGGGGGATGTTCTTGTTGGCCCGAGCCTCCGCCTTGCGATGGGCGTTGATGGTGTCCCTTGTGTCGCGGTTCTTGCGACCGGCCCGGCGGCCGTGGACTTCGGGATGGGAGGAGGCCTCGTGCTCCTCAATGACGGCAATCGACGGCCCGAAGCTTGCCGCCTCTTTGGACCCGGACACCTCCGCTAAGAGTCTCTTGAGCTGCTCGTGGGTCCATCGTGCCTCGGGCTCCTCGGGGGCCAAGCAATGGCGCGGGAGCGGCGCGAGGGGCCGCCCGGTCAGGGACGCCCTCCCAAATACTTGGCGGGAGCTGTTGGGACCCTCATCCGGTTGATGCGGTCTTGCACCTCGCGAGCTCGAGCTCGTGCGTGCGGTCTTTGTCTTCCCCCTGGCTGGGCGGAGGGCTTCGCGCTCTTGAGCTACTGCGTGCTCGAGCTCTTCGAGGCTCGTCGGCCGGGCCTTGACACGGTCGGCCGAGGCTCGCGCCGGCGTGCGGCGGAGCCCCGAGGCGTGTGTTTGGAGGCGTCGCCCGAGCGGACTTCTTCCACCGCACCCTCGGGGTGTCGCATGTAGCAACGACGTGTGGGGTCGTAGTCCATGAGGCTCATCCCAACGGGGGCGAGCTCGGGCTCGTGGACGCTAGTCCGGGGGCTCGCCGCCCCCATGGAGTGGAAGGCTCGGCTGCCCGCCGGGGGTACATCTCGCGTGGGCCGCCGTGAACTCATCCGACCCGCCTCCTCGGCGCCTCCTCGCCGGGGAGGACGGCACGTGGTGGTGGAGAAGGTCACGTCGCGGAACGAGCCTGCGTGGGCTCGCGCCCCGGGATGTTCGAGTGTTAACGGTCACCAACGTCATATTTTTTCCCGTCAACTTACTACCATAAAGGGAGTAAAACTATACCTTTTATACTCATATGCATTTATCACTAATAAAATTCCACTTGTAGTGTCTATTATTTTATTTTGCAGATTTATAATAAAAGCAAGTGGAAAATCGACCAAAGTACGCCATCCGGAAAGCGCATTATTGCAAAACACAAGCCCATGAGCAAATCGACCCAAAACATCAAAACCGGGCGAGCCAAGCCCGGCCCACAACTTTTCAAGACAAGGGAAGACACCCCACCGAGGCGGGCCAAAGCCGAGCCTGGGGCGCGCGCTACACACCGGTGCGGCCGCACCTTCCCCGAGGCGGTTTCGCCCAGCCTCGGGGAGGCGTTCGTGCACCTGCCAAATGGGGATTCCCGCCGTTGGATGGTTGGTTTGCTCGGAATAGGAAGGTTTACCCGTGTCGGTTTTGGTGTAATTTAGCACTTAGGCCCCTCCTCCAAGTGTATAAGTAGGCCCCCTCTCTCCCCTCTCTCAACACACACCACTTGGAGTCCAAAGAAACCAAAGCAATCTCTCTCTCTACCACCTCTACCTCTCTCTCTTCTTCTACTTCTTCTTTCTTCTTCTACTTTCTTCTTCTTCTTAGTTCTTGGTTAGCACTTGGAGTAGAAGAGCTACAAGGAGGGCTTGTCTCCTAGAAGAAAGTGCTTTGGTAATACATCTTCTCTATGGAGCATTCTTCTATTTACAAGTCTTATATCTATGTTCTTGGCCTAACTTATGAACTAGAGTATAGTCTTGTTCATGTTCTTGTGTTGGTATATGAACTAGCATATAGTTTACATATCATAATCTTGACATGTTCATCTCAGTTCATCATCGATCATTGTTGACGCTTCTTAACGCACACGAGATAAATCCAAGCGCCGCGGAATTGTCGTTGTAGCTTTCACCGGAAATATTCGTGGTATCGTATTTTCCACGAGGAACGGATGTACTCTCTCCTAACTAGTTCGCCCAAGGACACACATGACCAAAGATGGGGAGGATTAGCGAGAAGGATTCCTACACCTTTAAGGTCTATGGTTAGCCGCCTCTCGAGCTACTTGTTCACTTCGGCCCGGCCCGCTCCCAACCGGGTAGAGTCCGGCAATTAGCTCTACGACACGGCCCGAACGTGGGGGATTTCAAGGGACGGACAAGGCTTGTCACGACCAAGCCGCCTACCCCTCAACCGTGGGATGCACCGCAAAAAAGATAGAAAACCGCTAGCCCAAACACCACGTCTACGCTAGTGATTATCACTCCGGTGTTTGCCGGGTTCCCGGTCAAAGGGTTCCACCACTAGAGTCCGCCCGAAGGGCGACTATCGATCCCGCAAACAAGTAGATAAATCGTGGATAAACAAAAGACAATAAAGATTATCGAAACCGTGGAAGCTTACTTAGCCAAGATCCCGTTAAGAGCCAAGTCCGAATCCACCGAGGTACAAGGTTGGGGAGACACCGACAAGTCCTGCGCTTCCCGCTCTCAAATTCCTTCACATCTCTCCTCCGCCATCTCTACTACTACTAATGAGGGCCTAAGCCCATTGGAGTGAAGGGGTAGAGTAGAGGGGAGAGCTCTCTTAGAGGAGAGGGAGAGACTCTTCCTTGGAATGGTGTGTGTTGAATGTTGGCATTTCTTAACGCAATCAAAGGAAACAGTATAAAACCCATCCCCAATAAGAGCGTCGAAATGCGCCACCCATGACATTCCCAAGTAAACCACCATGTCGGTGATCCGAAATGGAACTGTCAACGGGATAGATCTTGCCATCTTAGATATTCATCCGCAAAAGCGCACGGATCTATCATTGTAGCATTTCACCCGGAAGTATTCGGGTATCGTTATTTATATTTTCCCAAAGGAAGGCATGTGATTAATAAATTAGCATGGCATCCGAATAGAGGAACATGTGTTTGCTTAGACCAAAATGTTCATAACGAGGGTAAGCAATAATGGTTCATGGATAGTGTGACACACACTTAAGAATCCACCAACAAAAGGATAAAGAAAATAGATAAAGAATAAATGAATAACCTAATGGAGTAGTTCTAATGTATCTAGTCATGGCCATACAAATGAATAGTTAGAATCATACGCAAACTAATTTAATCATGGTTAGGTCTAGGATAGGGGGAGACTCACGGATACCATACGGCCCGATAGGAAGCATTTACTAACTCCTACGAGAACATACGAACGTGGGGGATTTCAAGGGGACGGTCAAGGCTTGTCACGACCAAGCCGCCTACCCCCTCAACCGTGGCATGCCCTCATATCCGCGGTGTCGTAATACCCGGGCACCATGCCCGCATATTAGAGCACTACTCTTGTCCCCCCTGGATCCCCCACTCGTCGAATGGATGGACTAGAACAAGAGCAAACCCGAAGGAACAACGAACCGATATCCCACCTCTAATCAAGTTAGGCATATGATGATCGATGATGAACTGTAATGAACATGTCAAGATTATGATATGTAAACTATATGCTAGTTCATATACCAACACAAGAACATGAACAAAACTATACTCTAGTTCATAAGTTAGGCCAAGAACATAAATATAAGACTTGCAAATAGAAGAATGCTCCATAGAGTGGATGTATTACCAAAGCACTTTCTTCTAGGAGACAAGCCCTCCTTGTAGCTCTTCTCCTCCAAGTGTTAACTAAGAAAGAATAAAGAAGAAAGAAGAAGAAGAAAGAAGAAGTAGAAGAGAGAGAGGTAGAGGTGGTAGAGAGAGAGAGATTGCCGGTTTGTTTGGACTCCAAGTGGTGTGTTGAGAGAGGGAGAGAGGGGGCCTACTTATACACTTGGAGGAGGGGCCTAAGTGCTAATTTACATCAAAACCGACACTGGTAAACCTTCCCTTGTATCTTTAAACCGACCAACGCAGGCGGGAAACCCCGTTTGGAAAGTGCACGAACCGCCTCCCAGGCCGGGCCGAAACCGCCTCGGAGGGTGCGACGCGCAGTGGTGAAAAGCCACAAGCACCCCGGGCTCGGCCTGGCCCCCGTCTCGGTGGGGTGTCGTCGTCTTTAAATGAAAAGTTGTGGGCCGGGCTGTGCTCGGCCCGGATTTGATGTTTTGGGTCGATTTGCTCTTGGGCTTGGGTTTTGCAATAATGCGCTTTCTAAGGCGTACTTTGGTCGATTTTCCACTTGCTTTTATTATAAATCAGAAAAATAAAATACAAGACACTACAAGTGGAATTTATTAGTGATAAAAGTATATGAGTATAAAAAGGTTTAATTTTACTCCCTTTATGGTAGTAAGTTGATGGGAAAAATATGTCGTTGGTTACCGCCAACAAACTCCCCAAGCTTACCCTTTGCGCCGCGTCCTCGAGCAAAAAAGAGATAAGTACTTGGTTGTTGATCGAGTTGCTACTATGCCGATTACATTTTACAAGTGCCGGGGTTATAATAAGAGTGTCTACTAGAGTTTGAATAAAATGGCACATCTTTTTCCCACCCTTTTATTACCTTTCATCGTAGCGGGGCTTTCCGGCTTTTCTCAAAGCCTTGAGCGGTTGCCGGATAGAACGGTTATAACGAGAGGTGCTTATCATTCATCCTTTTGATCAACTGTTTATCCGGGGATTTTATTTAGATAATATTTATTTCTTTTCGAGAAAGCATGGGCTTTATTGCTATATATATATATATATATATATATATATTTGGAGAGGTGGGCTCTGCTAAGCCCTAGACTTTTGTCTTTTATTTCCTCTCTTTTCTTTTTTCTTTCTTTTTTTAGAGATGTGGGCTCTACTCGCCCTCGGACACTTGTCCATTTTTCATCTCATTTTTTTTTTTTTTTAGCATAGCCCAAAAACATTTCTCTTTTTTTTTTTTTTTAAAGCATAGATTCACGGATGTCAAGTTTCTCTTTTGGACGAAGTCATAGCAAATCCATTTGTACCATATCATATTTGGCAACAACTTAGACTAGATAGAGCATATGCAACCCACATGAATCGGGTTTTTTTTTTTTTTTTTAGGATGAGTTTTAGAATTAGCCACTAAACCCAAACTTTAGAGAACTTCGAATTATAAACTAGGCACGTGCAAAGCATAAGACAGAGCAACTATTCATCATTTCAACAAGGGACTAAGACTAAACATTTTTTATAGCTCATATATATAAGCATTAAGGCACAAAGAAGAGCTACTTATTCTATTTTTGGATTTTTTTTTTTTCAATGCAATATTGCTGAAATGTAAACATGCTAAAATAAAATAAAATTTGATGGAATTAAATATGCAATGAATGATACCGCGGGGGTCCTCCCCAAGCTATCTGGAGGCCTATTGATCGGGATCGAAGCCTTGGTACCTCCGAATGCTTCCTCGCGTGCGGTGCGAGTAGCCATGTTGGACTCCAATTGGGTCCATCTCTGGCGACTCTGCCGCTCCCGGTTCTGCCGCCATCATGCGGTATTTTGCACATGGGTATTGAGCGTGTGCTCAATGTTCCTAGTGCGGACGCCGAGGTGCTGCAGCTGGACACCGATAGCCTCCACCCCTTGTGGTGGTTGCCCATCTTTGAACTCGGGGGGGCATATCGTCGGAGTCGTCGTCAAAGTCAAATCTGTTGGCCCTCCATGCTTCCGCATCTCCTTCGGGCCACTGATGGTGCCGGTGTGCCGAGGCGGCGGCTCCCACCTAGGATCATACCCGGTATTACCCCCAGGGTCCCCCATAGGGTGAGGCCATGCTGCCTGGAACACTGGGTGTAGGCGTGGCTGATCTTTGTGGGCGTGAAGTAGGGCTCGTGGGAGGAGGATCCGACCTCGGTCTCCTAATACCGCGTGAAGAACCGATGGGGGTATCTTTCCCGCACAAGCTATCGCCAGCTCGAGCTCAAATGTTAGTGCTGGCTTTTATACAACTGTAAGTCCGGGTTAGGTAACCCGAACTATAGTTGCATAGCCGAAAAAAGATGACCAAGCTCGCCGAGATGGTAAAACCTTAATTAAGTGCCCCCCGCACTAGTCTGGCATAATGTCCAAAGGTCCCTAGGTGTAGAAATGTACTCTATATGCTGATTTTCCAAAGCCCCAATCGCGAAGCGAGGCGTGTGAAAAAGAGATGTGCAGTGACAGGGAACAACAACTTTTGTGATAATATGTAAAAGTTCACGCACATCTCCACCACTGAGCTACCTTAATCTTGTGAACAACAACATAGAGTAATTTTAATTCAATCTCATTCACCCATCTAACACCGTGTCTAGGAAACAAAGTCAACGAGATCCAAATGATGGATAAATCTAAGTGATGGGTCTTTGGATCCGTGAGTGGCGAGGTTTGAAAGTACCGGCCTCATGTGCACCGGATATCTCCTCCCAAAAGTGGTTTCGACAAAAGCCGGGGAGAGCAAAGCATCTATATTTATTGCACATCTACAATTGAAACCCCAATGCGAGCTAGGTCCACCCATGTAACGTGATAAAGTGTACCAAAGAGGCGGAAAGAAATTCCTAGCTGATCCTCTACTAGTGTGCATAAAAAATGAATTGTTAGGAGGCGAGAACCTTCCTCCTCGAGAGGGGAATGTCCCGCCACCCGACCGCTCTCCAAAGGATAAGAAGTTCATCGTCCATACACTGCCTCGATCGAGGAGGTCGGGTCGATTCGGGCGTGTGTTGGAACACACGATCCTTGAGTAGGAGATATGCTTGCATCTCCCCCCCGTCCTTCCCGGCTGTCGAGGTACGGCGCTGTCGTCGGCCGTCGATTGTCGGGGGAGCTTGAGCTTTTCCTCCCGGACGGTGCGGCATCTTCTTGCATAGGAGAGTCTTCAAGGTTGTCGAAGTTGAGGACGGAGCTTGTGCTTGTATGTCGTGAGCTCGTCTTGACGACCGCCTCAACCCGCTGAAGATCCTCCCGCTTTCTTCATGGCTCTTGCAAAACGATCGAGCGAGACCTCGGGTGTGCAAGGGTTAGTTGAAAGTATGAACTTTCACACCCGAAATCTTGCTCGGCACAATGTTTTTGGTGGAGAAAATGGAGTGTGGAACAAGCGGGAGAGAGTGTGAGAGTGAGAGAGAGTGAAAATGAGGGGTGGGAGTTCTCACACCGGTGCTCGGGGCTATTTATAGCCGAGCCCACGGCCGAGGGCGGCCTCATACAACGGTTAGGAGCCGTTGGCGGGCGGGCCCCGAACGGCGGTGCAAGACGGTGCGGCCGCACCTTGGGGTGCGCCGCACCGCCCGAGCCTTCGCCGCTCGGCTTTTTGTCGGGCGTGTCCAACGGTCACGAAAAGTTCGTGGCCGTTGTGTCCTCATCTTTGGTTCGGCCGTTTTTCTCCCCTTTTTGAATTTCTCCAAAAATTTTCAAATATAAATTTATTTTTAAATAGAAAAATTATTTTAAAAAATATTTTTGTATATACTTTTTATGTAGAAAATATTTTTCTTTATTTTTTCATGTAAAGACTTATTTTATAAAGATTTTTATTTTAGTTTTCCAAAATATTTTGTTAATAAAAATATTTTATGAAACACATAAATATATAAAAATATATATATAAAATTTTTTAATATACCCCATTTTTTTTTTTTTGGATATACCCCATTTTTTTTTTTTTGGATATACCCCATTTTTTTTTTTTTTTTTTTTGAGCGGGTTATTTATAGTCGGCTGTCGACTTTCCCACTTCTCGGGCGGGAGGTACCGCTCCCGGGTCTCGGAGCCGAGATCCTTCAACATTCCACACCGGTCTTGATGACGATGATTGCCGGGTGTGTTGTTGCTTGTACCCAATGAATGGGCACTTTACCGCCTTATCCTTGATATGGAAGACGATGAAGCCCTTCCCCGCATCGATGTCGACCTTGGCGGATAAAAGAAATGGTCTCCCGGGAGGAGAGACACATCCTCCTTTGGGCCCATGTCCAAGACCACAAAGTCGGCGAGGATGTATTCATCTTGGATCTTAATCGGCATGTCCTCCAAAGATTCCCTCGGGCCGCCTTGTTGATTGATCCGCCATTTGGAGGGGCGAATTTGGCGGGAGTAAGCGTCCCTCCATGGATTTTGTTGAAGGTGGTCTTGGACATCACATTATCTCGCCCCCGGTCACAAAATGCATTAGCAAAATTGTGGGGCCAATGGCACGGTGATGATCGGACGTCCCGGGATCTCCCTTCTTGACAATGAATGGCGAGTCCACGGGGATCTTTTTCAGCTCTCTGGGGTTGGCTGAGCCTCGAGAGATATCATGTTAATCGACTCGTGTGGGACCCTCGGGTTGCCACAGGATCCTTCCCCGAGTCGTTAAGCGGCACTTGGGCTGCAATGCGGGCTAAATTTGTGTCTCTATCATCTTGTTGAAGCTGAGTTGGTTCTTCACGGCCGGCGTCAACCCTTCAAGCTTGTTATTCACACCTTCCAAGATCTTGTCTTGGTGGCTCATCTTTTTAGTGAGATTTTTCGTTAATTTTCGCTGGCCCGATGCAGGTCCTTTAGTGATGGTGACCCGGGGTTATAGTTGGAGTTGTACCCCCTGGTTGCCTTGGAATGGTGGCACGGGGTGGTTGTTCGGCCTCTGCTGCGCGTTGGCGATACCCGTTCTTTGTTGTTGATGAAGGCAGCTTCTTCACGGGTCTCGGGGGCGCTTATCCCCCGAGTCGCCAACCTCACCACACGTCTCCACGGGTCATGTGAGCGCGTCGTAGGCGTAGGCGGGCGCTGGCTGGGCGATAGCATCGTGGCTGCGCTCCTCCGGCCTCTTTAGCAAAGAGTCCATTTTCGCGGCAAGCATATCCGCCTCCTTCACGGTATGCATGCCTTTTTGTGTTTTGGCGGGGCTCGTCTTCGCCCCCGCTACGATTTGCCACCATTTTATCAATCGGGGCTGTTGCACGATCGATGGTGGCGATAGAAATGCGCCACCGCCAGCGGCGGCGTCGAGGTGCCCCTTCCGATATGGCCGTGAGACCATTGTAGGTTACGGAGCACCGGCCGGTTTTCCATCCCATGGTGCGGGCATGCGAATGTATTCCTCTGACCTCTCCCACTCCCGGATAGGTTCCATTGATGTCTGCTGGAAATTGGCGATTCTTCCCCTCGGGGCATTGGTTTTGCCCATTTGGAAGAACTTGGCGAGGAACGCCGCGGAGCACTTGGCCCACGTCATCGGCGACTTCCTTGTCCTTGTAGAACCATCGTTTTAGCCTTCCCCACGAGGGAGAAGGGAAGCATGCGAGCCCGATGGCGTCTGGCTGCGACATCTTTGATGGCGATAGTATCGCATAGCTCCGTGAAGTGTTGGAGATGAGCATTTGCGTCCTCGCCGGCGATCCACGCCGAATGGGCGGCCCGCACCATGGTGATCGGCCCGGTCTGGCTTCGAAGTTTTTGTCGCCCACGTTCACCGCCGGCCCGATGGGCACGTTGGTGACAATGGGAGTTGAGAAATCGCCGCGGCGACTTCGGGCCATGGCTTGAGTTGCGGTTGGTGCGGGGATGTCGGTCTCGATTGTCGGGTTCGGCTGAAGAAGAAGTGGCACGAGACCGGTTCTAACTTAGGAGTGCCTCGGATCGGAGATGAAGTTTTCCGGCAAGAGGAAACCGACATACACTATCTGTTTTCATCCACAACGGGAGAAAACATAAAAGATTAGCCTTGTATGAGCAAATGGTATCCACGCACACGCTTCATATTCATAGCCCGGCTATTTATTATATTTTTTTTTTTTTCAATGCCTTCCCGACAACGGCGCCAAAATGCTTGTTGGCATTTCTTAACGCAAATCAAAGGAAAGCAGTATAAAACCCATCCCCAATAAGAGCGTCACAAATGCGCGTACGACATTCCCAAGTAAACCACCATGTCGGTGATCCGAAATGGAATAGTCAACGGGATAGATCTTGCCATCTTAGATATTCATCCGCAAAGCGCACGGATCTATCATTGTAGCATTTCACCCGTAAGTATTCGGTATATCGTTATTTATATTTTCCCAAAGGAAGGCATGTGATTAATAAATTAGCATGGCATCCGAATAGAGGAACATGTGTTTGCTTAGACCAAAATGTTCATAACGAGGGGTAAGCAATAATGGTTCATGGATAGTGTGACACACACTTAAGAATCCACCGGCAAAAGGATAAAGAAAATAGATAAAGAATAAATGAATAACCTAATGGAGTAGTTCTAATGTATCTAGTCATGGCCATACAAATGAATAGTTAGGATCATATGCAAACCGATTTAATCATGGTTAGGTCTAGGATAGCGGGGACGCATACGGATACCATACGGCCCGATAGGAAGCATTTACGAACTCCTACGTAACATACGAACGTGGGGGGATTTTAAGGGGGACCGGTCAAGGCTTGTCACGACCAAGCCGCCTACCCCTCAACCGTGGCATGCCCTCATATCCGCGGTGTCGTAATACCGGGCACCATGCCCGCATATTAGAGCACTACTCTTGTCCCCCCCCAGATCCCCACTCGTCGAATGGACGGACTAGAACAAGAGCAAACCCGAAGGAACAACGAACCGATATCCCACCTCTAATCAAGTTAGGCATATGATGATCGATGATGAACCTGTAATGAACATGTCAAGATTATGATATGTAAACTATATGCTAGTTCATATAACCAACACAAGAACATGAACAAAACTATACTCTAGTTCATAAGTTAGGCCAAGAACATAAATATAAGACTTGCAAATAGAAGAATGCTCCATAGAGTGGATGTATTACCAAAGCACTTTCTTCTAGGAGACAAGCCCTCCTTGTAGCTCTTCTACTCCAAGTGTTAACTAAGAAAGAATAAAGAAGAAAGAAGAAGACGAAGAAAGAAGAAGTAGAAGAGAGAGGTAGAGGTGGTAGAGAGAGAGAGATTCTTTGGTTTCTTTGGACTCCAAGTGGTGTGTGTTGAGAGAGGGAGAGAGGGGGCCTACTTATACACTTGGAGGAGGGGCCTAAGTGCTAATTTACATCAAAACCGACACTGTAAACCTTCCTTGTATCGCCAAACCGACCAACGCAGGGCGGGAAACCCCGTTTGGAAAGTGCACGAACCGCCTCCCCGAGGCCGGGCCGAAACTCGCCTCGGGGAGGGTGCGGCCACCAGTGGTGCGCGCGCACCCCAGGCTCGGCCCCCGGTCTCTCGGTGGGGTGTCGTCTTTCGCCTGAAAGTTGTGGGTCGAGCACGGCCCGGCCCGTTTTGATGTTTTGGGTCGATTTGCTCTTGGGCTTGGGTTTTTGCAATAATGCGCTTTCTCGGAAGGCGTACTTTGGTCGATTTTCCACTTGCTTTTATTATAAATCTGCAAAATAAAATACAAGACACTACAAGTGGAATTTATTAGTGATAAAAGTATATGAGTATAAAAGGTTTAATTTTACTCCTTTATGGTAGTAAGTTGACGGGAAAAAAATATGTCGTTGGTTACCGTCAACATTGAATGAGAGGGAGAGAGCCTCCTTTTATAGGTAGAGGAGAGGGGGCTCTTTGGAAAATGGCCATCCTCACATGGAAGGAGCAAAACCGACCTTGGAATACCTTCTAAATCTGCCAAACCCGACCATCCAACGTCGGTAGTGCCCGTTTTGGAAGGTAATGAACCGCCTCCCGAAGCCGGGCCCGAGCCGCCTCGGCCGAGTGCGGCCGCACCAGTGTCGCGCGCACCTGCTAGGGGCCGGCCTTGGCTCGAACCGGCGGCGGTGGCGTTGTTTGGCCCGAAAAGTTGTAGGGCGGCGTTGGCTCGGCCCGGTTCGCATGTTTAGTCCATTTATCCCTTGGGCTTGATGTTCTTCAGAAATGCGCTTTCGGGGAGGCGCCTTTTGGTATATTTTCCACTTGTTTCTTATATAAATCTGCACAATAATAATTTGGACACTACAAGTGGAAATATGTGAGTTATAAATGTATATGAGTATGATAAGGTATAGTTTTACTCCTTTATGGTAGTAAGTTGACGGGAAAAATGTGTCGTTAGTGACCGTCAACAAACTCCCCCAAGCTTACCCTTTGCGCGTCCTCGAGCAAAAGATAAATACTTTGGTTGTTGATCGGGGGTTGCTACTATGCCGATTACATTTCACAAGTGCGGGGTTATAATAAGATTTTCTACCGAGTTTGAATAAAATGGCACATCTTTTTCCCACCCTTTATTACCTTTCATCGTAGCGGGGCTTTTTAGCTTTTCTCAAAGTCTTGGGCGGTTGCGGATAGAACGATTATAACGAAAATACTTATCATTCATCCTTTTGATCAACTCTTTATCCGGGATTTATTCAGTTATTTATTTATTTTTTCCGAGAAAGAAGGGGCTTTATTGCTATATCTTTTTTTTTTTTTTTTTTTGGAGAGGTGGGCTCTACTCGCCCTAGACTTTTGTCTTTTATTTCCTCTTTTTCTCTCTTTTTTTTTTTTTTTTTTTAGATGTGGGCTCTACTCGCCCTCGGACACTTGTCCATTTTTCATCTCATTTTCTTTCTTCTCTTTTTTTTTTTTTTTTAGCATAGCCCATATCTTTTCTCTTTTTTTTTTTTAGATCTCCCTTTTTTTCAGCAAGGTAGGGTGACATCGTCTTTTATTCACCATCATTTTTTTTTTATTTGACGGCCTTGGTGTATGGAACTTGAGGTTTTCACCATCTTTCCCCCTCACTTGGACTTTTATGCAAAAGTCAAGTGTGCAAAGTCCGGTCTCCTTTTTGAGTGTGTTCCACCATCCATGAGCATCAAAGTTTTTTTTTTTATGCTTGATGTCGGCCCCATGCTTTCAAGCATCGCATGCCTCTTTTGATCTTCTTAATCGATCTCCACCTGAAATGGTTAGCGACAAGAATACCCGAAGGTGCATACTAACTTGATAACATGCTCTTGCTTTTTATTAAAAAAGAAAAGAGAAAAACTTTTTGTTCTTTCTTTTTTTTTTTATGATCCGGGTTATCTCCCGGCAGTGCTTTGTTTATGGTCGTAAGCTTGACCTTGGGAATTTCTTCTTGCAGCCATGAAAGGTGGTGAAATTCCCAGCTTCACCACTACGAAGTTGGCGTTTAAGCTTAAGCTGCAATGTTAGTACCATCGTGCCACTACGGTATCGGCAAAACTTGTGATACACGAAGACATCCACAACCATCCTCTTGAAAAGTTTATGAACGAGGATTAAGAGAAGGTTGGGGTCCTCGTAGGGGCACGTGATGAGAAGCAAGACAACTCTAGAGAACCAAAAAGGTGAGCATGAAACTTGAGGGATCTCAAAAGAAAACTTTTCATGCCCTTTAGCAGTTTCTACATTGGTCTCTAGAGTTGGTGCTTCGTGCATGTCCATGGCACATGGGTTTTTATCCTCACAAGATGTGTCATGAAGGACGAACGTTGAGTCTCGTCTTTTGTCAAGAACAACATTTTCTTGGCCAGAGGGACATGTCTTGTGTTCGAGTGAGGGCGACGGGTGCTTCGTTTCACTAAGATGCGAAAGCAACTTGGGTGAATCGAATGGAGTTGTGAACTTCGCCTCCTCGAACAGGTTTTGGTTGGGAAGATGCTTCGCCTTTGGGATTTCTAGGTGAGAGGCACAAGCATTCTTTCCCAACTCCTCATCATGGCTCTCCTCTATAGGTTTTTCATGAAAAATCTTTTCAAGAGGGTAGCCTATGAGAAGATCAAAATCGAGGATGGGATAGATATAGAAGTCTAAGTGAACCTTGGTTTCGTGAATTTTTATTGGCACGGCCCTAGCAATCCCACAACATGCAAAGATGAGTCCGAATTGACCCTTGAAGAGTCTATCGGTCGAGGCTAGCGGCATATTACCCAAAAGGGTTTCCGCAAGATATTGTGACATGATATTCGCCTCTGTTGTGGGGTTGTGTAGGGCATCTAAGGAATTTCCTCGTAATGAACAAGGTATGGTCATGGAAGGTGAAAGAATGCAAATTGCTTCGAAGAACGTTTCACCTCCATTAACCATTCTTTTGAAGGTTTCATGTTAGAGGAAGATTCCTTAGCTGGAGCTGTGCTCCATTTGCTCCATTCGTGCCATAGAAGGTTCAAGGTTCTCCCATGATCCTCGAATTTGATTGGGAACTCCGAAGGATGAAGCATCCCTTCCTTCGGTGTTCGTGGTTCGGGTGAGGGCTCAATAGTCGGTTTTATTGGTGATACGTGGTATGGTTCGACTGATGAGGGCTCCTCAGAACTTGACATGCCCTTGTTATGGAGGGGAGTATTTTCTACAACGGGAGAAGCATTCTTCTCTAGGATGTGATCTAGGATTTTCCTCTATTCCGTTGTAGGTTTGCGTGAAAACAACCCTCCGGTGGTCATGTCAAGGCATAGGGCAGTGTCTATGTCATGACCCGAACAAAAGATATGCAAAAGCACACTATCGGGTAACGACAAGTCTGGGCTATCATGTATTAACATTGCAAACCTAGCCCAGGCTGCACCTATGGACTCCTTCTCATCCTGCTTGAAATCGAGGAATGTCCTTGGTAGGGTGTTGATGGGGAAAAACGCTAGACAAAAATTGTCTTTGAGTTCTTTCCAATCCCCATTCAAACTTCCTACGACATTCGTGTACCATTGTTCTGCTCTCCCTAAGAGGGAAAACGGAAACAACGTCCACATGATATTTTCTTGTGTCATGCCAGAATGCTTAGGCACGCACATATTTCCTCAAAAACTCGTAGGTGGCTACATGGGTTTTCAATGTGGGTAACCAGAGAAGGGTCTGCCTTGCGAACAATGGATTTTAAATACGGATGGAGTTCATAGCCAGATGAAAGTTTTGGTTTTGAAAAAGATTGCGGCTCTGTGAACTCCTCCGATGAAGCGTAAGGATTTTTGAAATGATTAGTTGGCTTCATTTTGAAAAGAGAAAATAAATAACTATTTTGGTTTTTTTTAAGGATAAATACGAGGACTCACTAAGTTCGAAGATAATAGCAACCGTTCCCCGGCAACGGTGCCAGAAAGCTTGTTGACGTTTCTTAACGCACACGGATAAATCCGCAAAGCGCACGGAATTGTCGTTGTAGCTTTCACCCGAAATATTCGAGGGTATCGTATTTTCCACGAGGAACGGATGTACTCTCTCCTAACTAGTTCGCCCAAGGACACACACGACCAAAGATGGGGAGGATTAGCGAGAAGGATTCCTACACCTTTAAGGTCTATGGTTAGCCAGTCTCCAGAGCTACTTGTTCACTTCGGGCGCCGGCCCGCTCCCAACTGGGTAGAGTCCGGCAATTAGCTCTCGACACGACCCGAGCGTGGGGGGGGATTTCAAGGGACGGACAAGGCTTGTCACGACCAAGCCGCCTACCCCCTCAACCGTGGGATGCACCGCAAAAGATAGAAAACCGCTAGCCCAAACACCACGTCTACGCTAGTGATTATCACTCCAGTGTTTGCCAGGTTCCCCGGTCAAAGGGTTCCACCACTAGAGTCCCGCCCCGAAGGACGACTATCGATCCCGCAAACAAGTAGATAAATCGTGGATAAACAAAAGACAATAAAGATTATCAGGACCATGGAAGCTTACTTAGCCAAGATCCCGTTAAGGAGCCAAGTCTCGAATCCACCGAGGTACAAGGTTGGGGAGACACCGACAAGTCCGGCGCTTCCCGCTCTCGACCCTTCACATCTCTCCTCCGCCGATCTCTCTACTACTAATGAGGGCCTAAGCCCATTGGAGTGAAGGGGGTAGAGTAGAGGGAGAGCTCTCTTAGAGGAGAGGGAGAGACTCTTCCTTGGAATGGTGTGTGTTGAATGAGAGGGAGAGAGCCTCCTTTTATAGGTAGAGGAGAGGGGGCTCTTTGGAAAATGGCCATCCTCACATGGAAGGAGCAAAACCGACCTTGGAATACCTTCTAAATCTGCCAAACCGACCATCCAACGTCGGTAGTGCCCGTTTTGGAAGGTAATGAACCGCCTCCCCCCCGAAGCTGGGCCCGAGCCGCCTCGGCCGAGTGCGGCCGCACCGGTGGGTCTTGTAGCGCACCCTGGGGCCGGCCTTTGCTTTCGAGCCGGCGGTGGCGTTGTTTGGCCCGAAAAAGTTGTAGGGCGGCGTTGGCTCGGCCCCGCCTGCATGTTTAGTCCATTTCTCCCTTGGGCTTGATGTTCTTCGGGAATGCGCTTTCGTGGAGGCGCCTTTTGGTATATTTTCCACTTGTTTCTTATATAAATCTGCACAATAATAATTTGGACACTACAAGTGGAAATATGTGAGTTATAAATGTATATGAGTATGATAAGGTATAGTTTTACTCCCTTTATGGTAGTAAGTTGACGGGAAAAATGTGTCGTTAGTGACCGTCAACAATCATCATATGCCTAACTTGATTAGAGGTGGGATAACGGTTCGTTGTTCCTTCGGGTTTGCTCTTGTTCTAGTCCGTCCATTCGACGAGTGGGGATCCTGGGGGACAAGAGTAGTGCTCTAATATGCGGGCATGGTGCCCGGGTATTACGACACCTGCGGATATGAGTGCACGCCACGGTTGAGGGGGTAGGCGGCTTGGTCGTGACAAGCCTTGACCGTCCCTTGAAATCCCCCCACGTTCGTGTGTGCTGTAGGAGTTCGTAAATGCTTCCTATCGGGCCGTATGGTATCCAGGAGTCTCCCCGTTATCTTAGACCTAACCATGATTAAATCAGTTTGCATATGATCCTAACTATTCATTTGTATGACCATGACTAGATACATTAGAATTACTCCATTAGATTATTTATTTATTTATTTGTGTGCCCCTACGGTATGACCTGTGAGACGTGTGGTGAAGTTGGCCACTCAGGGGATAACTGCCCTCAGACCCGTGAAGAAGCTGCCTTCATCAACAAAGAACAAGAACGAGTATCGCCAACCTCGGTAGAGGGCTGGAATAACCAGCCCAAAGCCACCATTCCAAGGTAACCAGGGGGTACAACTCCAATTACAACCCCGGTCAGCCATCATTGAAGGACACGGTGCTGGGCCAAGCCAAAATTAACGAAAACCTCACCAAAAGATGAGCCATCAAGACAAGATCCTCGAAGGAGTAAACAATAAGCTCGAAGGGTTGACATCACCGTGAAGAACCAACTAAGCTTCAATAAGATGATAGAAACACACCGGCCCGGTTGCTACTCAAGTGCCGTTAACGACTCGGGCAGATTTCGGGGGCAACCCGAGGTCCCACACGAGTCGCTTAACATGATATCTCCGAGGCTCGATCCAACCCGAGTGAGCTAAAGAAGATCCCCGTGGACTCGCCATTTATTGCCAAGAAAGGAGACCACAGGCGTCCGATCATCACCGTGCCATTGGCCCTCACAACCGCCAATGCATTTTGTGACCTTGGGGCCATATCAACGTGATGTCCAAGGCCACCTTCGACAGAATCCATGGAGGGACACTTGCTCCCGCAAGATTTGTCCTCCAAATGGCGAGATCAAACAACACGGCGGCCCGAGGGAATTCTCGAAGACATGTTGATTAAAATTCAAGATGAGTACATCCCCTCGCAGACTTTGTGGTCCTAGACATGGGCCCAAAGGAGGATGTGTCTCTCTTCCCGGGAGACCATTTCTCTATACGGCCAAAGCCGACATCGATGCGGGGAAGGGCTTCATCGTCTTCCATGTCGAGACAAGGCGATAAAGTGCCCATTCATTGGGTACAAGCAACAACACACCCGCAAATCATCATCATCAAAACCGGTGTGGAGTGTTGGAGGATCGACTCAAACCCCCGAGTAGGTGCTCCCCCCGCCGATGCTTGATGGAGAGTCGACAGTGACTATAAATAACCTGCTCAAAAAAATGGGGTATATTTAAAAAAAAATGTGTTATTATCAAAATTAACAAAAATATTTATTACATAAAATCTGTGAGTAAATATTTTCGAAAACTAAAATAAAAAGTCTTCATAAATAAATTCTTTCATGAAAATACGAGAAAAAAATATTTCCTACACAAAAAATATATATAAAAATATTTTTTAAAATAATTTTTCTATTTAAAAATAAGTTTATATTTGAAAATTTTTGGAGAAATTCAAAAAGGGGAGAAAAACGGTCGAACCAAATAGCGAGCAAACAACGACCACGAACTTTTTCGTGACCGTTGAGCACGCCGGCGAGCGCCGGCAGCCGGCCTCGGGCGGTGGTGCGCTTGCACCCCAAGGTGCGCCCGCACCTGCTGGCGCCGCCGCTCGGGTCTCGCCTTCACCAACGGCTCCTAGCCGCTACGTGGACCGACCCTCGGCCGTTGGCTCGGCTATAAATAGCCCGAGCACCGGTGTGAGAGCACCCACCTCTCATTTTCACTCTCTCTCACTCTCACACTCTCTCCCACTTGTTCTACACTCCATTTTCTCCACCAAAAACATTGTGCCGAGCAAGAACACGGGTGTGAAAGTTCATACTTTCATCTAACCCTTGCACACCCGAGGTCTTGCTCAATCGTTTTTGCAGAAGCCATGAAGAAAGCTGGGAAGATCTTCAGCCGGGTTCAGCGGTCGTCAAGACATAGCTCACGACAAACAAGCACAAGCTCCGCCCTCAACTTCGACGATCTTGAAGACTCCCCCATGCAAGAAGACGCTGCACCCGTCGGGGAGGAAGAAGCTCAAGCTCCCCCGACAATCGACGAAGCCGACGCGCCGTACCTCGACATCCGTGGAGATCGGGAGATGCAAGCATATCTCCTACTCAAGGACCGTGTGTTCCAGCACACGCCCGGAATCGACTCCGAGCTCCTCGAACAAACAGGTATGGATGATGAATTTCCTATCCTTTGGAGAGCGGTCGGGTGGCGGGGATATTCCCCTCTCGAGGAGGAAGGTTCTCGCCTCCTAACAATTCAATTCTTGTGCACATTAGTAGAGGACCAACTAGGAATTTCTTTACGCCTTTTTGGTACACTTTATCATGTCACGTGGGCGGACCTAGCTCGTCAACGGGGTTTCAGCTATAGATGTGCACTAAACATAGATCTTTGCTCTTCCCGGCTTTGTCGAAATCACTTTTGGGAGGAAATATCCGGTGCTCATGAGGCCGGTACTTTTAAACCTCGCCACTCACGAGATCCAAAGACCCATCACTTAGATATATCCATCGCCGGATCTCGTTGACTTTGTTTCCTAGACACGGGTTAGATGGGTGAATGAGGTTGAATTAAAATTACTCTATGCTATTGTCCACAAGGAGAAAGTAGCTCCAAAGGGTAGAGATGTGCGTGAACTTTTTACATATTATCACAAAAGTTGTTGTTCCTGTCACCGCACATCTCTTATCACACGCCTCGCTTCTCGCGATTGGAGCTTTGGATAATCGCCAGATAGAGTACATTTCCACACCCTGTGATTTTTGGATCAAGCTTGCAGCTTGTGCGGGGGCACTTAGTTAAGATTTTACCATCCGGGGCGAGCTTGGTCATCTTTTCCCCTGGCTATGCAACTATAGTTCGGTTACCTAACCCGGACTTACGGTTGTATAAAAGCCGTGCACTAACATTTGAGCTCGAGACTACTGATAGCTTGTGCGGGAAAGACACCCCCATCGGTTCTTCACGCCGGTGTCGGGAGACCGGAGGTCGGATCCTCCTCCCATGAGCCCTACTTCACGCCACGCCCACGGCCTACACGGATGTTTCTGCAAAGATGGCCTCGTCCTATGGGGACCCCGGGGGTAATACCCGTGTATGATCCTAGGTGGGAGCTGCGCCTCGGACACCCGGCACCATCGAGTGGCCCGAAGGAGATACAAAGGCGGCATGGAGGGCCAACAGATTTGACTTTGGCGGCGGCTCCGACGATATGCCCCCACCAGTCCGGCCAAGATAAAAGCACCACCACAAGGGGTGGAGGCTATCGGTATCCAACTGCGGCACCTCGACGCGTCCGCACTAGGAACATTGAGCACACGCTCAATACCCATGTGCAAAGTACCCGCATAAATGGCGGCGAAGCGGGAGCGGCGAGTCGGCAGAGATGGACCCAATTGGAGTCCAACATGGCTACTCGCAACGCTGCGAGGAAGCATTCCGAGGTACCAAGGCTTCGATCCCGATCAATAGGCCTCCGGATAGCTTGGGAGAGGACCCCCACAGTATCATTGCATTGCATATTTACTTCCATCAAATTTTTATTTTATTTTAGCATGTTTAAATTCCGGCAATCTTGCATCGAAAAAAAAAAAACTAAAAAAAAAAAAAAAAAAGAAAATCCAAAAATAGAATAAGTAGCTCTGCTATGTGTCTTAATGTTTATATATATGAGCTATAAAAATGTTTTAGTCTTAGTCCCTTGTTGAAATGATGAATAGTTGCTCTCTTCTTATGCTTTGCCTGCGTGCCTAGTTTATAATTCGAATTTCTCTAAAGTTTGGGTTTAGTGGCTAAGTCTAAAAACTCATCCCGAAAAACCTAATTCATGTGGGTTGCATAGGCTCTATCTAGTCTAAGTTGTTGCCAAGTATGATATGGTACAAATGGATTTGCTATGATTTCGTCCAAAAAAAGAGAAACTTGACATCCGGGAATCTACTTTGAAAGAAAAGAGAAATGATATGGGCTATGCTAAAAAAAAAAAAAAAAAATGAGATGAAAAATGGACAAGTGTCTCGAGGGCGAGTAGAGCCCACATCTCTAAAAAAAGAGAAAAGAGAGGAAATAAAAGACAAAAGTCTAGGGCGAGTAGAGCCCACCTCTCCAAAAAAAAAAAAAAAAGAGAGAGAATATATATAGCAATAAAGCCCATACTTTCTCAAAAAAATAAATATTATCTAAATAAATAAACCCCGGATAAAAAGTTGATCAAAAGGATGAATGATAAGCATCTCGGTTATAACCGTTCTATCGGCAACCGCCCAAGACTTTGAGAAAAGCTAAAAAAGCCCCGCTACGATGAAAGGTAATAAAGGGTGGGAAAAAGATGTGCCATTTTATTCAAACTCTAGTAGAAAATCTTATTATAACCCTAGCACTTGTAAAAGCGTAATCGGCATAGTAGCAACTCCTGATCAACAACCAAGTACTTATCTCTTTTGCTCGAGGGGCCAAAAAGGGTAAGCTTGGGGGAGTTTGTTGACGGTCACCAACGACATATTTTTTTTCCCGTCAACTTACTACCATAAAGGGAGTAAAACTATACCTTTTTATACTCATATGCATTTATCACTAATAAAATTCCACTTGTAGTGTCTATTATTTTATTTTGCAGATTTATAATAAAAAGCAAGTGGAAAATCGACCAAAGTACGCCATCCGGAAAGCGCATTATTGCAAAACACAAACCTAGGAGCAAATCGACCCAAAACATCAAAACTAGGCGAGCCAAGCCCGGCCCACAACTTTTCAAGACAAGGGAAGACACCCCACCGAGGCGGGCCAGGCCGAGCCGGGGGTCTTGCGCGCGACACAGTGTGCGGCCGCACCCCTCCCTCGAGGCGGTTTCGGCCCAGCCTCGGGGAGGCGGTTCGTGCACCCGCCAAATGGGGATTCCCGCCGTTGGATGGTCGGTTTGCTCGAATAGGAAGGTTTACCAGATCGGTTTTGGTGTAATTTAGCACTTAGGCCCCTCCTCCAAGTGTATAAGTAGGCCCCCTCTCTTCCTCTCTCAACACACACCACTTGGAGTCCGATAAACCAAAGAATCTCTCTCTCTACCACCTCTACCTCTCTCTCTTCTTCTACTTCTTCTTTCTTCTTCTACTTTCTTCTTCTTCTTAGTTCTTGGTTAGCACTTGGAGTAGAAGAGCTATAAGGAGGGCTTGTCTCCTAGAAGAAAGTGCTTTTTAAGTAATACATCTTCTCTATGGAGCATTCTTCTATTTACAAGTCTTATATCTATGTTCTTGGCCTAACTTATGAACTAGAGTATAGTCTTGTTCATGTTCTTGTGTTGGTATATGAACTAGCATATAGTTTACATATCATAATCTTGACATGTTCATCTCGGTTCATCATCGATCATCATATGCCTAACTTGATTAGAGGTGGGATAACGGTTCGTTGTTCCTTCGGGTTTGCTCTTGTTCTAGTCCGTCCATTCGACGAGTGGGGATCCCGGGGGACAAGAGTAGTGCTCTAATATGCGGGCATGGTGCCCGGTATTACGACACCTGGGATATGAGTGCACGCCACGGTTGAGGGGTAGGCGGCTTGGTCGTGACAAGCCTTGACCGCCCCTTGAAATCCCCCACGTTCGTGTGTCTTTGTAGGAGTTCGTAAATGCTTCCTATCGGGCCGTATGGTATCCGGGAGTCTCCCCGTTATCTTAGACCTAACCATGATTAAATCGGTTTGCATATGATCCTAACTATTCATTTGTATGACCATGACTAGATACATTAGAATTACTCCATTAGATTATTTATTTATTCTTTATCTATTTTCTTTATCCTTTTTCTTTGGTGGATTCTTAAGTGTGTGTCACACTATCCATAAACCATTGTTGCTTACCCCTGTTATGAACAATTTGGTCTAAGCAAACACATGTTCCTCTATTCGAGATGCCGTGCTAGCTTATTAATCACATGCCTTCCTTTGGGAAAATATAAATAACGATACCACGAATACTTCGGGTGAAATGCTACAATGATAGATCCGTGCGCTTGCGGATGAAATATCTAAGATGGCAAGATCTATCCCGTTGACAATCCCTTTCGGATCACCGACATGGTGGTTTTACTTGGGAATGTCGGTGCGCATTTTGGCCAAGTATTAGGGATGGGTTTTATACTGTTTCCTTTGATTGCGCTAAGAAATGTCAACGAGGAGCAGGTCCTTGATGAGGACGAAGAAGCGATCCGGGCGGTGCGGATGGGGCTGGTCACCGCAGTGGTCGCCCCATGCTTGAGAGGACGGAGTCGATGGCGCCACGGAGGCGGCCGGGAATGTCCTCGTTGCATCGGGCGGGTGAAGACAGCTCCGGTGATGGACCGTTCGGCTCGGTCTTTGGAGAAGTCGATGGTGCCGAAGCGCATCGTTAGCGCGGCCCGTCGGTGAGGCGGAGGAAGCCATCGGAGTGGAGATCGCGCCGCACGAGCGCCCCCTACCTACAGCGCGCCAACCGTAGGTGGTCTAATACCACCGCCGCGGTAATGTCCGCTAATGCGTGTTCGGATGGCCTAGCTCTAGAGACAATGACATAAGATTTATAATGGTTCGGGGCGAATCGGGCTCCTAGTCCGTGTGATCACTATCCGAGCTCAAACGCTCATACCGAGGCTCGCATACAAGCGGGTCGAGAGAGGGAGGGCTCCCAAGTCTCTCGTGATTGAGGCTAGTGCCGATGATCGAGTGGGTGTTGTGTTGTTAGGAGTGAACCTTGTTGCCCTTGCCTCAACCCAGAGGCCTGCCTCCCCTTTTATAGTCGCAAGGGGGGGCAAGAAACATGAGCTCCCCTCGGGTTGAGGACTTGGAGAAATAAAAACACATGTGTAGGGTGGTAGTTGCGTGGAAGAGCTCTCGGTCGAGCTCCCTAAAGGCGCGAGCTCCCTACGAGCTCCCGAGTGCTTTGAGCGTTGAAATTGGTCGTCGTCGTACGCAGGAATTGCGGTTTGGGCGGTGGTCAGGCGCCGTCTTGTCTCTAATCACAGTTGGAAGATGTCTTCTCGGTATGGGGGCGTCCATACGATCGATGGGAAGGCGTACTCCGTATGTACTGCTTGTGCGAATCAGAGCGAGCTGTTGGAGCCGACGGTGTATGGCGAGGTGGTCGAATGACCTCTCCCCGTAGTCGTAGCTCTACGTGGCTACGATCTTGCGCGTCGAAGAGTGGTTGAACTTGTCGGGGAGTTGTTGACCAACTCTCGTACCCGCTGACTTCTTCGAGAAGCGGCCGGGACGAGCTCTCCAGCGGCCGTCGTCGCGGGGCTCGTCACGAGAGAGCTCGAGCGAGTCGGAAAAGAGGTTCCCGCGAGGTCTAGCGTGATGAAGGCGGGGGAGCTCATCATGGGGGGAGCTCGAATGAAGCGGGAAGGTGGGTCCTTATCCGGGGAGCTCGCGTGGGAGCTTAAGCGGGAGGGAACTCATCCGCGTCGCGGGAGCTTCGCTGCGCGGCGATGAGCTTCGTCTTGCGCGGTGGTCGATCGTCTCGTCTCGCTCGCCTCTCGCGTGATCGAGACCCCGGGTCGCGTTGCACTAAATGACGAGTAGGGAGCTCTTCTATTGGTGTCCCAAATATCGATCCCTCACAGTTACCTTCAAGATTTCTCTTCTTGGAGATCCTTTCATTCTTCTCTTTGGTTGTCGAGCAATATCTTTTGAGAGCCTCTCACTCCTCCTAGTTGCTTTAGCTTCAACATGCGGCTTTTACGCACCAGGTCTTGAGGGCCAGGCCCATTCATCTCAATAGCCTTAGACATCTCCTTACCATCATCAATGCACTCAGGCATTTTCACAACTTCATCACTCTTGCCAATACCAGGGGCTAAGATATTCTTATCAGATTGCTCATTGACAGGTAAATGTGTACCAGCATCAATATTCATCACCCAGTTTCCCTCTTCAGTTGGTTGACTATCTTGATTATTGATGATGTTATCATCGAGATGAAAATTTCGGGGAGAGTTAGCCTTCATCTTGCCGGATATATTCACTTTTCTCAAGAATATTGCTATCTTCACCCTTAGTTGTTGTCATGCTTTCATCATTCACCGTCTTTGGTCTTTCCGAAATTAATCTGCTCCAAGATGAACCAACTTTCATTATGTTTGAAGTTCCTCTCGGTAGACTTGACTTTGTTATTCAGCTTGGATAACTCACCACCCGGAAGAATCACTATCGAATCGAGAGATAACCATCTTATCAGGTATGAGTACCTTCCCACAATTCTGTGAGCCATCACCCATATAAGATTTACGAGCATCTTTGAGCGGTTTCATATTACGATCGGGACGGTGATCTGTTTCGGAATTTAGGAGGTGCAGAACTCATAACTCTCTTTCCCATGCTTTTTTCAGTGTTATCAGCAGCATCAGTGGTAGTATCTCTCTTGGGGTTGCCTTGATCTTCATCACCTCTAGGCTTCTTACAGAATGGTTCCTCTTCTCTTATGGGTATCCCAGACTTGGTTTGTCTCTCCTTTGCTTCAATGCTCATCTCTCTCTTAAACCCAAAGTCAAATACAGAATTACCCAACACACCTTCAGCAGATTTAGGAACTTTGTTCAAGTCTCTGCAAGCAATTTTCATTCTTACATACTCAGTTTTGAATCTGGTTTTCTCATCCAAATTCAACATGATCTTTCCCACTAGTCCAACTACCTTGTGAATGGTTAGGTAGAATCTCGATCATCGGGGATGTTAGACACTCTGAACCATCCCTGCTGTAATTCACCCTTGCTTCCAGCAGAAGTCCAAGGCTCAATCTGGATTTGGGCTTCACCCCCTCTAATACTCATTGTCTTCATAAGGCACCATTGCTGAACCATTTTTGCAGTGGGGAACCTAAGAGTATAGGTATTTTCTCCCTTGAACTTTGCGGACCATTTCCGATATTCGGATCCCAACAAGTTAGTGAACATGTACTCAATGTCCTTGCACGTGGCCCCCCCCGAGTCCACGCAATTATAGCAGTACTTGCCCTATCTCTTGCTATTTTGGGATCTCTGATTTCATCAATATGAAAGAAGCTTTGCCCTTCCACTTGCGTAGCACACAGCTCAGGAGCATCATTCCAGGCAAGACAGGCAATGCAATCATAGGTACTATGGGAGTTATCATTGCAATACTCACAATACATCCTACGACACTTTCAGCGATGGGTATGATTGTAGAATCCACAAATCTCACATGCTTGCTTAGAGCCGGATTGGGGGTTTACCTCTTCTTTTTTCTTGGCTGGTTCAGGGATAGCACGATTGCTACTCGAACCACCAGCTTTAGCATGGCTACCCTGGGCTCCATCTTGGTCGGCCGGGTTGCTCTTTGTGGGCTTCCCACTTGGAGCACGCACCACCGCCTTGGATCTCTCCACCCCCCCCTTCAGAGGCGGTACAACATCACGAGGGTTTTCACGGAAGCCCATCTTCCTCTGCCGGACCGGCCGCGATTTGGATCACGGCTAGTCGACCACCACCCACGAACCCCTTCTCCTGATCGCCTCCCTCTCCTCCTTGCTCTTGCCTTCCGGCGTATCCCCGTCTCTTTCACCTCGTCCTCCCTCGTATCCGCTTCTTCCTCCATGGTTTCTCCCCCGGTTGCGCCAGTCATTGCAACACCCACCGCGTGGAGGATACATGGTGGTCAGCACGATGGGGGCTAGCGTCGATTTGACGGCCGCCGCGAAGGATCTAGAGGTAGGGTTTTGCCGAGAGATGACCCACGAATCTCGAAGGTTGGAGAAGAAAGGTGGATTAGGATCTGATTTGGTGTTGGGGAATTTTGCCTCTTTGGGGGTCGCTGTTGGGTTTCTCCGGTGTGCTCACCGCTCACCCTAAGCTCACCGCTCGCCTGATCCGGCGGGATTCTCGCCACGTGTCTCCCCTCCGGTATTGGCCTAGGATTCCTAGGGCGACCGGACCTTTGGCGGTGGTCGGAACCACCGAGTCTGACTACACTGCCCCACCTGCGGAGGATCCCCCACATCCAAACTCTGTTCTCTACGGAGCTCTGTTTCTCATCAATGGCGGGTTTCCCACCAATTGTCGTCCAGTTCAACTTCGATAGGTGCATGCTTAAGCTTGACACCCTGATCTGAGACCTTCTCGAATGGAAACTTAGCCGCCATGGCTACTCGACGGAGATTCCTCGGGGAGGGCATGCTCACAGCGAGATGGTGGCCGGAGATGACAGGGATCACCGGAGTATCGCCGGGACACCCTCCGAATCGCCTCTGGAGTCGCCCGCGAAACCGCTCTCAGCGCGAACCGACATTTCTGGAGTTAAAGCACACACCAACAGCCAACCAATTCCGCGAGTCAACTGATCTCGGAAATTAATACAACTTGTATCTTTTCCCCTCTGTATCCACAGTGTAAGCGATGGATTATTTTAGATATTTCATGATGTCGTTTAATGGTCATTAACTGTTTAAATTTTTAAACAACGAGATCACTCAAAACGAGTAGAGATTCTCATTTCCGTGCCTCTCGGTACTTTGTTGTTTTTGTCCTGTATGACACTGAGTCCATAGCCATAAGCCCATCACTGAAGGATTTCGACTCATAACAGATGACTTTTAAGTTCTCTTCATGACATTTAATCGTAGTGATTTATACAGGCATGGCTCAACTAGAACCTTCTCCATTGGTGCTCAACAATTGAGAACAGGCTGTCCCACCTCTGATTTGAGATTATCAGATATTTTAGGTAAAACATGGGACTGCATGGGATGGGATGGCCTGTGAACTATCCTCTATGTTTCAAAAGAAAAGGGAAACTACTTTCGAATAATGATGATATCTAGGTCTCTTATTTATTTATTTTTTTCAAAAGGACGGCAAAAGCTTTGCCGCAATTTCTATTAGACGAATAAAGAAAAAGGCAAGTGCGAGCCCAGTTTTTGACTGGAAACTAGGCCAGAAAAACCATACAAACGTGGAGGGTACCCTACTCCACCTAAACACCTAGGTACCAAGTCAACTCAACTCGTGCCACAACTAGCACCCACTCAACTCCTTACTTGGTCGGATTGGGTCATCGACACAAGGCTCACACCACTAAAACTCGGTAGGATTGGGTCATCGACACGAGCCTCTACATGAAAACAACTCTAAACAACTTGAAACAACAAATACCGGTTGGATTGGGACCTCAATGCGGCACAAAACCACTCTACTCCTACTCCACCACTAGCGCAAAACCCCATGACACAACAATGAGAGACGACGAACCAGGCCCCCGCCACGAGACATCCCGACCAAGTCCATAACCACGACGACGCCTTCAACAAGGTTACGACATCCGAGCACCGCCGTCGCCTGTCCAAAAAGGACTGGTTTTCACCCGTGGAGAGTGCGAGGGGGACGCGACACCCTCAACGAGGGAGGCGGCACCCGCGGTGTCGCCGTCGCTAGGCTTTTGCCCAAAGAACCCACCGCACGAACCTCGGTATCGATCCCCGGTTCCCCACCGGACACCGGGCCGTCGTTGCGGACTGCGAAGCCTCCCGGGAGATCGGCGTGCCAGCCCACACCGGTAGCCGCAAAGCTGCGCCCGGCCCCACTCCAAACAGCGGAGGCGACAAGCGAAGACTAACCTCCCACTGCCATGCATGTCCACCGGCCACACCACCCGCCGCCACACACGATCACCGAAGCCTGAAGGTACCGAACCTGGAGCCCAGTGCCCCCAAAGAAACCGAAGCCTCCGTATTCACAACAACCGCCCCGCGACGGCAATCAAGGCCAAAGCGGGGGAGGGCGGCGTAGACGAGGACCGCCCCCCCCAATGCCAGCAAAGCCCCAACCACCGCCACAAAGTGACCACCAAGAAGAAGAAGGAGGGGGGAAACAATGAGGGGGAACCCCGCCACTGCCCCCTGCGTCCGCCATCGAGCACACACAGAACCGCGCCGCTGCAGCACCACCACACCACTACGCCGTCATCTAGGCCGACGGCGCATGCCACTTCACTGCTGGCCACGAGCTCTCCTCCCGACGAAGAGGAGACGCCGGGCAAGCGCCCCATTGCGACCGCCGCCGCCGCCGCCGTATCTCAGCGCAGCCATGACACCACGGCCACAGCCACCACCACCACCTTCACCCTCACCGACGCACCACATGAAGCCCGCCGGCGGGGAACACACGGCGAGCTTCATCCCCGCCGGACGAGCTCCGGCAAGGGCGCCGCCGCCACGGTCGTCGAAGCCGCCCCCCCACCTCGAGGCCACACAGATCCGCTACGGGCCTTGCCGGATCCGGTCACCAGCCCACGAGAATCGACGCCTAGAGCCGCCGCCCCGTGGCCATGGCCGGTGGAATCGCCGTGACCGCCATGTCCCTACCCCCGCCCGGGATGGAGGCCCATGGCGAAACAGGGCAGAAGGCCCCGCCGCCACCATCCTAGGGGCCGGCGCGGCTTCCGGCCGACCCCTCCGGTGGCGGCGAGGGCGGGGGTGGCCGGAGTTTGGGTGGCGGCGCTGGGGAGCCGCTGGTCGCCCGTGTCGCCTTGAGCGGGGGGCGGCGCTGGCGCTGGCTCGGCCGGTGAGAGGTGAGAGGATTATTCGTGCTCTCTTTTTTTTTTTTAAATACGCAACTACAATCATTCTATTTTGGTTGCGATTAGGCTGCTTTTTTGTGGATCATATTTGTTAATTTTGGCAAGTACTGTTGTTTTTTTCGTGTGTCTTATGCTTGTGTCATTTTGTTTCTGCCAGCTTTGATTGTCCTCCCTAATAATTGAAAGTGCTGTTTTCCTGAATGTTTTTTTGGAAAAAAAATGAAGGAGACACAGCCAGTCCTTTCAAGAAACAAAAGATTATCTCCTAAGTTCCAGTGTAACAAACATTTTGCACTAAAAATTTCTTAGTGCTGTCTTTCTCTGTCTTCTTCTTCACTGAACCAAGAGCAGAGTGGCAGGTTATATTCAGAACTTAAAATGTTTTACAATTGCTGAATCAAAATTTCTGTGGAGTGGACTAATTCAAATGTTGAATTCACAAAGAGAAAAACAGAAGCAAGGTTGTGAAGCGTCCCATTTCTTCTACCAAGCTGTGCTCACACTGAACATCTTGTTCTGCATTTCAGTATCTGAGGCCTTGTTTAGTTGGCGAATTTTTAGCAAAAGTGACTTTTTCGACTCTCATGTAACAATTTTGTAGCATGTTTCGTTTGTTTTGTGGTAAATATTGTCCAATTATGGACTAACTAGGCTCAAAAGATTCGCCTCGTCATGTACAACAGTAACTATGTAATTAGTTAATTTTTTTTTACCTACATTTATTGCTCGAACATATGTCTTTTAGTGTATTTAATGTGATGTGATGGAGATAGAGTCTAAAAATTTGTACTTTTGTGGCAAAAAAATCTGCCAACTAAACGTGGCCTGAGATGCAATGAATGCTATAGCTATTGGGCATTGTGAATCCAGCTTTTGATCCGCAGGCCGCCAGGTCTTGCATCTTTGCAGCGGATGCCGCGGAAATTTGCTCCAGCTGCCGTGCTAGTTCAGAGTTAACTTCTGCTATCCAGCTGTTCCCACTGAGCTTTGATGTTTCCAAGGCAAGGGACAGTGATACTCTCTGTGTCTCGTGCTCTACTACATTAGCTGTTGTTCCTGTACACCTTCGTTTTTTTGCATTGCTGCTACGTATATTGCGTTAAACTTATGTTTAACTTAATCTTCTTCCCTATTTACTTGTGTAAACGTTTTCTATTCATACCACACTCTTCTTTTTCTTATGTTTGAGATAAGATAAGAGCCCCCAGCCCTGAGCCTTTGTTTGCATCTTCCTGTGCATTCTTTTTGTTTTTGATACTAATAACAAAGTGAAGTTCTTGCTATAGAACTAGTAGGATGCATACTCTTATCAGTAGCCTTGTTTATTCAGCCATTCATAGTTTTATGACGACGAGGATTTCAAGCTTTTACTTTTACAGCTGCAGGACGTCATGGATTTGACTGTATTTTTTATTTCCTCTTTAAATTAACCCAGCTACTGATTTCCCAAAAAGGCCCAGCTTCAATCTTATCCTCTCAGATGGACAGCTGTGAAGTGTGCAGGGCAAGATGACCCAGCAAAACAGGCCCTGCAATTTTTGGTGCGCGTGCTTGCGATAATTTTACCGCACAGAGGTATTTCCCCGTGTTCCTCTTGAAAAAAAGGACATTTTCCCTGAGTTCTTTAAACTCTATCTTCAGACTTGAAAAAAAGGGCAAAACAAGAAAGATCTTTTTATGTGATTTTGAATATTCAAAAGAAGAGGCACATTGTGAAAGCTGCATAGAAAGATAATAATAAACTAACGGGCATTAGTAGTATTCATAGTACTAAACTCATGAAAAAAAATGTCAGTTAACAATGCACGCTAACTTTTAAATTTAATCTCTGTTGTTCACAAAAGCAATAGATTTAATCCTGTATATGTTATCATTGTTTTAGGAATGTGATGTCATAAGTTGTGATAATCAAAGTTGTGCAGTGTAGGCATAGTGATGTCATAATGTCAGTGGAGAACTGAAGATGGAGCGAGGCAGTGAGCAGTAATGAACTGTATGGAACAAACCCCAATGTGATTGATTTTCTCTCAACTGCTGCACCTATTTTAACAAGAGGCAAAATTTAGAGATAAGCAGCATTCGAAATATGAGCTACAGTACACTGCTTATGAAAAAAATACTGCAAGAATGTCCATTTTATTTTTACTGAAAATAAAATTATGTAATACAAATGTTTAAACTATTCTTCTTATTTATCTTATCCATTTTCTGTAGATATTGTTGTCTTCAATCGCTACTTTACTGTTCAATAGAAAATGAAAGTTCCGTTGGACTCTAGTACACTTTTCCAGTCCAACCAATCAGATAGTTGGTCAAAGGAGAGAGGATCAGAGCAGCAGGAAACCCCGCCATCCCATTCTTGTGCGGTTTCCGCCCCCAAAATCAAAATCTCTCTCCCTCCCACTCTTTTCTTTCTCTGCTATTTCCCCCTACTTCAAAAATCCTTTCCTTGATGACATTGGTATAGCAACTGGTGTCTGTTCTTATCCGTCTTCCTCTGCCAAGCAAAGAAGCAAAACCAAAAGACCAAGAAATTTTTACCCAGCAACCAAGTTCGCAAGTTCCAACCAAGAAAACCCCATCTTCGAATTCAGAATGGAGGGAAGGGAGGGCATTGCAGTGGCAGGTGGCCATGAATCCGGCCACGGTTTGTTCGGAGCAGAAATCTCCATGACAGAGGCGCAAGAAGCACCCAAGGCGTACCACTTCTCTCCCTCCTCGCCGTCGACGTCCCCCACTCCCTCCCCGCCACCAGCTGCGGGTGGCGGCCATGGTGGGGATGCCACTCCAGTTCCACTAGCCTGGAGTCCCGCCAACCTGAGCTCTGGACGCCGCCGGGGCCGGCCGCGCGGTTCCCGGAAGGGGCCAGATCCTTGGTCAGTATGCGTATGCCCCCTCGAATGTAAAGCGTCATCTTTGTTGCCATTATTAGTTTGATGAATTTTCTCTCTTACCTTCTGCGGCACTGCTATCAATTTCAGTGCAAAAGACAAGTTATGTGTCCGAACTCACGCACTTACCCTAGTGTGGGTAAGCTAGACCTATCACTTATACCTAGGTTCTGCAACACGGTTAAGAGATATGACTACGAGGCAACGAAGTTTATTTACTGTTCCAGATGAGGCACCAGGCCAACGCAGGCAGGCGGGGTGGCTGCACACAGGCAGGCCTAGCCAACTGAGCTACGGCTCAGTCCTCAACAAGTTTATCCTTAGAACATATATTGAAGCGATTTTGTGGTGTTTTAATCCTTCCATGTCAAGCACTCAAGAACATAGTATATGCATATATAGTGTCTTCATATTTTGTTCACACACGACTTTCAATAGTTGTGTAAAAAGAGTAAAACTGACAGCAATGGTATAAAAAGGGATGAAAAAGTAAGTGAATGCAACCAAGAGAAGCTGTAATTTATTTAAATGGCATATAAGAGATGAAAAAAAATATAAATGTATGGCAATAATGAAAAAAAATATAGTTTTCATTGTCATAGAAAGAATGTACTATTATTTATATTTTGGTTGGTTATCTGCTTGTCAGATTGGTCTATATTAGTGCTAAGCTGGTGTTTGTTTAAACTTAGCCCAGACAGCCAGACAGGTGTGTTGTAATAATTTGGTTTGATTCTACCATAAGTAGATGAAGCTGGATTCTTATTCTTTATCTAAAAAAAATTATGTTTGAAGTTTGAGATGGCACCAGAGGAATTTTCTTCTTTTTAATAAGTTACATCATGGTTAGTAAAAAGCAGCACCAATGAGGCCGGAGATGCAAAGGAGCATGAAAGCTGCTAATATCAAGGACACATCTACCGGGTCCTACATAAAACCATTATTAGTGCTTGCTATTAGTGCGTGCCAGTTAACCAGATCAGTTTTAAAACAATTTCAACCAATGTGACCAAAAAGACTGCGGTACTCATCGGTGAAAAAAAAAATGTCGCAGTCTTGCATTTTGCCCCTTTCTTTTGTTATGTTTCTTTCCCATACATACTAAAACCTCTTACTCTTATATCACTGAAGAAGTGAACTGAATGTGCAAATTGTGAAACGAAGAAGCAAGACCTCAGGTCTGGTACAGCTTCAATCATATGGAGTACATCTAGTTCCAATCTATGCCCTGCGCCCCAGCTTGTTCCATAACTAGGTGCGTTCATGTGTATATCTTTTTCACTATGAGCTTAAATATTACTATTTTTTTGCTAATTAGCTTAAATATTACTAGTTCAAAGTTATTTTGATTGTTTTGGTCTGCTCCAGTGTATGGAAATCTCTAGATGGTGCGTCCACTGATCATCAGGTCCAGGTTGTAATTCAAAACATGGTGCATGCTTTCTTAAGGTTATATATATGTTTCCAGTATTATACAACCAATTTTGTTTTCCTTTAATCTTCTTTTTCCAATATCTCTTCTGCCAAGTCAGGTAGACTGTCTCAAGTACTTGTCCTGCAAGTTGGTCTAAAGAACCTGATAATATACTAGTACAAAACCTGATAATATACTAGTACAAAACCTGATAATATACTAGTACAAACTTCATCCTCATACTGTAAGCTCCTCTTGCTGTAACTGTAATGTAATCTATTATGCATCCAGCGCCTGTGATTAATTCCAGTTAGTGCTAGCCAGTTCATTTACCTTTGTTTGTGGTTTCTGTTTTAGCTTTTCATGTACAACTATGTTGTGGTAAACACTTGCTTCTTTGTTTGATTCAGGGTTTTGGTCGCATCATTGCCTCCTTAATTGACAGTCCAGTTTGTAGACCACCGATCTAGAGGGCTACAGTCTGCAACTCAACAGAAGGTACAACCAGGGACATGCTCTCCTAATGTATTCGGCAGTTTTGCAAATTCTTCCATGTAGTTTTCCTTATAGGATTATCATGCTTTATTACAGTATAAAAAAAAAAACAACCCAATTCCATTGCCGTCCCATTCAGTGCTTGTTTGGCTGCATTCAAATCCATTAGAGTGCAACCAAACAAGTCCTAAGGGACAAGATTAACTAACTTTCATTTATCTAACTATGAAAACCAGCTGTTCACTTAGGATGGATGACCTAAAAGAGGAACTTGATGCTTTAGAGCGTATACTTTGTGGTCAAAAGGAGCCTGACAGTCTTGACTTTCGTCTTTTACGACGACTCACGAAATTTCTCTGATGGTCGAAGGATTGGTGAGGGTGGATGTGGAGAGGTTTACAAGGTAGAATACCATTTTTCTTCTTCCTTTTCCACTGCTCCTTCGAGTTCCTGTCAGCAGAGCCATGAGCTTGATCTAATGCTCATGGTCATCATGAAATTTCAATTCAAACAGGGTGAACTACCAAATGGGAAGCTTATTGCTGTGAAGAAGCTTAAAAGAGACCATATAATTGACGAAAAGATGTTTCTTCGTGAGGTTGATAGCATGATCAAGGTTCAGCATCAAAATATAGTACGCTTTTTAGGTTACTGTTCTGAAATAAAAAAAGAAAAGGCAGTTCTAATGGATGGAAAATTTGTTGTATGAGGAACGGGAAAAGTTACTTTGTTTCCCATATATAAGTAACGGAAGCCTTGACAAGCATCTTACGGGTATGATAAGACCAAAACATCAGAACTGCATCTCAATATGATCTAATTTTTATTTATATTTCACCATCTTTCATAGATTCTATCACCTTTGCCCTTATGCCTTGTTTAGATATACCCATATGTGATATGCATACCCATATGTGATATGCATCTCAATCCATGTGTGTTGGAGTAGGTTGCTGTGAAGCTTAGTTTAATATATATACATCCAATTCACTCCCACACATGTGAATTGATAAGAGTGCTTCCAAACAATGTCTCAAGGATAGAGGCAACAAATCTAAGGGACGGATTATATGAACAATAAAAATGTCTCATGCCTTGGAATATATAGGCAATTAAGCAAGCAGAAATTAAATAGAGAATATTTTAGGTTCCATATCATGCTTATTTTTTCTTCATTTTTCTCCTCGTGCAGGCAATTAAGGGGACTTGAATGGCACACACGCTTACCAAATAATTAAGGGAATTTGTGATGGCTTGCTTCATCTTCATAAGGAAAAAGGGTATTATTCACATGGACCTAAAACCTGCCAATATACTATTAGGTGACCAAATGGTACCAAAGATTACAGATTTTGGAGTATCGAGAATTGATGGAAAAACACAAATTACGAAAGTGCAGAACGTGTATTTTCACGGTAAGCTATACATGAATGAAGAGAACTATATTTCCCCTTTTCTGATTTATTTACTCTCTCTATATATATCTTTTACTACTTATTATGACACTGCCTTCTCATGGTGTCTTCATGCAGAGGGACATGCCGCCCAGAGCAGTACATTGATACCGGAGTAAGGTCATGGAAGTCGACATTTATAGTTTAGGTGTCATTATGACAGAGTTGGTGACAGGAAGTAGGAAGATACCGAGTACAACCAAAGTAAGTGTCTTATCCCACATTGCACGAATATAGCTTCTTTTTACATTGGAGCCGTGTGCATATTCTTTTCCCTTGAGGAAGCTTGTATTAGCAATTGTCTTACGACTATTCTTGACTTCTAAAAAAAATTACACATAGTGTAGTAAAGTTTGAGACAAACTTTGATGAAAATATAAAATACAATTCTAGTAAGTCAAACCATCTTAACTTTTCTAAAACAGAAAAATATCAATATTTATTGTACCAAGTCAAGAATTACTAAATTAATCAATGTGATATACTTCCTTAATAAATTTATTAATTTGGTGTAATAAATGTAGATATACTTTTCTATAAACTTGGTCAAATTTAAGATAGTTTGATTTTTGAAAAATCTATAATTGCATTCTTTTAGGACCAGAGTTAGTAAATTTTAGAAGTTTTCTTGGTCTCATTAACCAAAGGTAAGTATTTAAAATTACTTATTTGGTGACTTAGATAAACATTAGTGCTAACCCTTTCAAATTAAAACCACTTATTTATGCATTTTAAAATCAATGATAATTATTATACCTGTGAAAAACAATAAAAGTTTGAGAAAAAAAAGAAAACTAAATACTAATTCATTCGTCTTCAACATCCCCCCCAAGTGCACGATTTTTTATGGTGTTAGATGATTTTACGAGCTCCATTGTATGTTTCTGGAAATTTAGGAATATTGTGTCCCAAACCACTTATCAGATTGGATATGTTTCAAAAGAATTGTCATTAATACTATTTAAATTGGAAAAAGTCTACATAACCCCCTCGAACTTTGAACCCCGGAATACTTAATGTCCTCATCTATAAAACCCCGGTTTTCCTACACTTTAAACTTTGAAAACAGTTTAATTTACCCCCTATGCAGTATTGAGGGTGGTTTTGTCCCACGTGGGCGCCCGTAAAAGGCGGCGTGGATTCAAAGCTACGGTTACCCGATCTATGCACCCGCAGGCAGCCTAGATCCACTAACGTCTTGGCACATTGGTCAACCGACCCACCCGCCACACACACGCAGCGGGCGACACTTTGACCGGCTGGCTTCGCCGTCGGTGAGTCTCCGGGCGACGAGGTCGCCACCCCTAGGCTCTACGCGTGCCGCATCTAGTGGTGCAAGAGTTAATTTGGTCTCCGAGCTCACCGGTAGAAGGTCGCCGGCGACAATGGCGACGGCGGTGGCTGCATGGCTGCACTTAGCTTCGATCCCGACGGCCGGCAGGCGGCCGAGGTGAGCACCTGGCTCGCGATGGCGGGGCGGACCTTCATCTTGGGTTGGCGGGCCGATAGCTCCGACGGTGAGCGGCGATCGCTACGCGACATAGGGGCGGACCGCGGTGAAAGGGCGATGCCCCGCGAGCCGAACCCTAATCACCCTAATTGGTTGGGGGTCCATCTCGCGGCGCATCGAGGCGGACTTGGTCGCCGCGAAAAGGGAGGAGGAGAGACGGCCGGGAGCCGGGTTGTCCACGGCCACCACCGCCGCGGGACATGCCCATGGGCGGAGCCGCTCCACGAGCGCGGGAGGGGCGCGGGCGATGTGAGGGGGACACAGGGCGGGTGAGCCGTCGCGTGGAGCCGGCCGGGTCGCTACAAAGTGGCGCCGAGGCGCCGTCGTCACCAGTGGATGGGGAGGTAGGACTGACCGATGAGCGTGCCTCACAGGTCGCTGAAATGGAGAGAGGAGGAGCAGGGATGGATGGTGGGCCGGCAGCTCTAATAACGCCGACAAAGGCTTGGTGGGGGATGGATCGCCACCGTGGCTGTTGCTGCCATGCTGGCCGCTTCGGGCGCCACGTAGGCCAAAACCACCCCTCCAATACTGCCTGGGGGTAAATTAGACTGTTTTCAAAGTTTAAAGTGTAGGAAAATCGATTTTGTAGATGAGGACATTAAGTATTCCAGGGCTCAAAGTTCAGGGGTTTATGTAGACTTTTTCCTATTTAAATTTGAAGGGAAAACGATTTATATTGAGTTGGGAGAATATATAGTTTTCCCTCATCGAGTTCATGTGCATAGTCTGCACTCAATATTCCAAGATTACCTTGGTCGAAATGGTAGGTACTTCGAAGATGGAGGCACAGGTGGAATAAATCATCAAAGCATACACCACTGTCGTACCTACAAGTGAAGAAGTGCCTCGAGTTGGCGGTAAGCTGCCAGGAAAAACCCGGTAAACAGACCGTTTATATGGAACGTAGTCCGTGAGCTCAACGAACTAGATAGCTGGGATGGTCAAATTACAGAATCTTCGTTAGAGAAGGTAAGCCCATATGCTTATAATATATCTTCTTAATACACGATGTACGGTATATACAACTTATCTGTGTGTTTGAAAAAGAAGAAGCAGATAATCTGCAAGTCGATCGCATATTAAATTTACATCTACAAGTCCAATAATGCAGCTGTCTTTTACTCACAGATAATCTCCAGCTCGGATGACATGCTTGGCATTGAGCCGCTTGAATTGTATTTTTCTCTTGGCCATGAGAAGCAGGCATCGGCATCATGCTCAACTGAGCTGACAAACGATACAGATTATTACATGGCCTTTAGGATTGCAACCACAGGTCTACTCCCGTTTTCCATACAGCCAGACAAAGGCATTGCTGCACCAGGATCAATGTGTCGAATCACTATTACACTGCCAGCACAGGAGATGGCACGGCTAAGAAATCACCGCGAGGGGTTCATTGTGCAGAGCACCAGAGTTGATGCAACTCTTACAGCTGTGGATATAACTGACGATACGTTCAATGACGAGGGGGTTATTCTCAGAAAAAAAGTGATGATGGAGATAAAGTGGTTGACGAGGTGACTTTAACAGTTCTTTTTGACATGCTACATGACGAGGAGCATCAAGATCAGACAAATTTAAGTGATGAAATGGGATCACTAGTAACATGGTCTCAGGTAAGCATGCTTTTGATTTTTAAATTCTTTGCAAAAACTTATTCAAAAAGAAAATTTTTGCAAAAAATAATTAAAGCAGTCTGAAGTTTTCTCTGATTACAAGAATGACCGGATCGACCCATCTCAAAATTATAGGTACGTAGGGGCAAAAGCCGATGGTAAACATAACCAACAGTATTTTTTTTTTTTTTAAAAAACAATATGATCTTTGATTTTACTGTTGTTAAAAACCATATGGGATTCACTACTGTTCAAGTCTTAACATATATACTACGTACAAAATATTCAGTAATAATCCTGTTGAGGGGTCTGGTCATTCTGCATTGCTAGTAGTAAAAAAAACAATCTTTAGTGACGTAATAGTAGCCAGTAGGTATTGATCAACCGAAACTATGAAGAAATAATAAAAACAATAATGGAAACAGTGTACTTGAAATATTTTGTTTGATGCCATACATGGGCACCAATGTTGCCTACGGATTAAAAGTTTAGGGGGCTCACAGAGTAATTTTTAAGTTGTGGGCTGTGAGTAAGGGCCTCTTTGGATTCTCTTGTAAGTTTAGTTGGCCCCACATGACACGGGCCCAAGCCAGGCACTGCCCGATAGGGAATGGCATGGTAGAGCCCACCAGGCCGTGCTGCCCAGTTCTTCGTGCCTCAACTTTGGGCTGTTTTTCGTGTTGTGCTAGCCTGAAAAGCACGCCCAAAAAGATTAAGAGACTAGGCCAGCCTGGATCCCGCCATCACAAAAAAAAAAAACACACAGCTTGTCTCATTTCAACTAGATCAATACAACTATACAAGTTCAACAGCTAAGCTGCCCAAATGCCACTCTTACGATACAAATCTCACTCTCTCAGATATCAAAAAAGTTATACAAGTTCAACAGCTAGCTGCCCAAGTGCCACTCTTAGACACAACAACAGATCAAGATATACAAGTTTTACTCTTAGACAACAACACAACAAGATCAACAGCCCAAGTGCCAAGTGGCCAACTCCAAGTCTGAAGTCTTCAAGTTATGAAAATAGCAAGTAAACAAAACATAAAAACACATAAAAGCATACAAGACCTAAGAAGCAAATTTTTGAGTTGTTTGTGCAATAATGTTGCCTCATTAAAGGTCTTTCTAAGTAAAACACACACCTCGTGAGAAACCCTAAAAAAAAAAAAAGTACGATCAGCTCATTTTCAAATTCAAATGCTCACAGTTATTACAAACTGTAGTCTTGATCTCACAGCTTTCATAGACTCAGTCACAGACACACATAGACTCGTAGAGACACTCACTCACACTCACAGAACCAACACATCTTCATCTTAAGCATTCAAACTCATTCTGATTCTGCTCGTGGTATGTACCCCATCAATGGATGACACTTCAACCAAAATGAAAGTGCCTGCTGATGATCCTGATGAGAAGGACTACAAGTTTGATTTTGATCTTCTACAGATAGATGACTTGTTGCCTGGACGAAGATGAGTTTTTTCGCGGCGATCACAGATGAGACTGAGCCTGCTGGGCAGACAAATACCACAGAGGAATTGGAGGAGTTTGATGTCCTTAGCAATGGAGGAGGCATGGAGCATCCATTTGGAGAGTACCCTTCCAGGACCTTGATTTTAAGGAACATCGATATTAATGTCGAGGACTCTGAGCTGCGATCTCTGTTTGAGGTATTAACTGCAGTGATTGTAAATACTATATGTATAGCATTTATGACTTTAACACCTTCATGTATTATGTTATACTATAAGATAAGCTCACGGTCGTTCCATTCTCACATTCAATGTCTCCGCTACTGAAAAGTTAAACCTCATTGTGGTCTATTGTTCTTTCAGCAATATGGGGACATCCGGACCGCTTACACTGCATCAAAGCACAGGGGATTTGTAATGATATCTTATTTCGATATGAGAACTGCAAGGAATGCGATGCGAGCATTGCAGAACAAACCTCTGAGGAGGAGAAAGCTGGATATTCATTTTTTCACGGTTCGTTTGTTGTTTTTGCTTTTATTTTTCAGACACACCAACAAAAAGCACTTCTTGGAATGATTATTGTGTTGATTTTGCAGGAGCATCCATATGACAAAGATTTAAACCAGAATACTCTTGCTATTTCTAACTTGGATCCATCAGTTTCTAATGAAGAGGTTCACCTGATTTTTGGGGACTTTGGGGAAGTAAAGGAGGTTAGCATGCAAAGTATTGTTTCCCTTCATTGTGCTTTTGATCCTCCTTCCTTATTCGTGCTGACGGTGCTTTGGTTTCTATCTGCAGATAAGAGAGACACCAAACAAGAAACATCTTAAGTTTATAGAGTTCTATGATGTAAGAGCAGCAGAGGCTGCTCTTCGGTCACTGAATAAAAGTGAGATAGCTGGAAAACGAATCAAGTTGGAACCAAAGGCCTGGTGAAACACGCAGAAAGTATGATTTTGAGTTATTTTTCGAGACTATTTGCTTGTTTGCATCCATCGGAACTCCATGAAGATACATTTGCTCATTGTTTACTTTGCAACGCAAGGGGCCTACATACAATGTATGCAGTATCTAATATAATGGATATACAGAGCGTGATTGCAGTGTCCAGGTTTGTTTCTTCGTTTTGTTTCCATCCTCGAATATTTATCTCCACAAATGAAATAGATATTGTAAGGCAACAGTCAGACGTAGTATTATTTGTAGCATCATATACAAAAACTAAAAAAGGAGACCAGTTTCGACATTTTACAAATCCCATTAACCCATTAATCATATCCTAAAGCCCATTGGATCAGAAGAGGGTGTTTATACTTTATCTTTTTTTTTTTTTTTTTTTTTTTTGCCCACTTCAAGACTCGTTTGGTTGCACTTGTATCCATCTTAATTCATGTTTATTGGAGTAATTTTTACATCAAACCACATCGACACGCGTGGGTTAAGGCAGACACGATTGCAGCCAAACTCCATTCACCCAATCACATTGACCAGGTGCTTTCCTCCTTCGCTGGACCAGGGGCGCATTCTCCTGCCGTTATTTGGGACTTGAGCTCCATATATACAAGGTCCCTTCAAAAGGTGCACGTGCAGCCCTTGATCGAGCGTATTGGCCAGATGCTCCCTACCTGGAAGGGGAGATGGCTCAACAAAGTAGGTAGCCTGACGCTCGTATCGGCGGTTCTTTTTTCCATGCCGACTTATCACCTCACTATGTTTCCTCCAGCAGCTTGGGCAAGAAAAAAATAGACAAAATTAGATGATCTTTCTTTTGGAAAGGAGATGAGAACGCAAATGGCGGCCACTGCCTGGTAAATTGGCCAACGGCGACTTGACCAAAAGACCTAGGTGGCTTGGGGTGCCCGATCTGGAGAGCTCTACGACTTCGCTGGCTGTGGCAAGAATGGGTAGATGAGTGGGCTCCCAACTCCCATGTAATGAAGCAGATCGGTTACCCTTCAATTTGTTGAAACGGTAATGCTTGTTCTCAAAACTGCAAAATTATGCACAAAAATAAATAAACTATGTTTGAGTCGAGGATGTTTTTTTTTTGACAAAAGAGTCGAGGATGTTTGGTTCCCCGCTATCGGTTGCTGCTTGGTTTACGACAGCCACAAATTTCTTCAGTGTAAAATCCGCTATAGTTGTGGCACGCCGCCACAGCTCAGTATGGCGTGTTAAACAAACTGGCCCACATGATCTTATTGGGCCTTGGGGCGCTATGGCCCATGGGCTGATGTGATGCTGCCACCATTGAGCCCAATCCACGAATAAATATGCAAACTAGCTGGAACCCCGCGTAGTTGCAATAAATTTCGGAAAAAGTCAGGTTTTTGGTCAAACTTTCCTTGAAAGTCTGCTTTTTGGTCTTAACTTTAAAAACCGGACAAAATAACCCTCAACTTTTGAAACTGTGCAGATTTCGTCCTGGCGGTTTTTTTCGGTGGTTTTGCTACAGTATACTAGGTCTCTGCGGTTTTGCTTTCTCTTTTCGATTTATTTCGGTTGAAATCTTGAAAAATCATAACTCTTCTTGTCTGGCATTGGATAAAGATGATTTTTTATACGAAAATTATAACTCGACCGACGATCTACAACTTTCTAGTTTTGAGTTTTTTTCATTTGACAATATTAAAGGTGCTCAAAATAATTATATAAAAAATAAAGTGAGTAATTAGCGTTTTACCGCGTCAAAGTTAGAAAATTAATATATTTTTATTTGTTGTTAAATAAGACACTTTGTATACCAAAAATTTAGCACTCTAAAAAGATCTAGATTCTTGTAGTTTTGAGTTTTTATTCTTGAAGTCGTTAAGATGTCGATAAAACAACATATTACGTATGCTGAAAAGACGTTGAAGCTTTATAATCGTTTTATCAACATCTTAACAACTTCAAATGTAAAAACTTAAAACTACAAGAATCTAGATCTTTAGAGTACTAAATTTTGGTATACAAAGTGTCTTCGCTTGACAACAAATAAAAAAAAAAAAAAAAATATATTAATTTTCTAATGCGACGAAAGCGTAAGTACGCCGATTATTATGGTGCTGTACTTTTTTTAATTTTTTGAGCACCTTAATTTTGTCAAAAGAAAAACTCAAAACTAGAAAGTTGTAGATCTCGTCGGAGGGCTGGTGATTTTATATAAAAATCATCTTTATCCGATGTCGTATTGAAGAGTTATGATTTTTAAGATTTCAACCAAATAAATTAAAAAAGGAAAAGCAAAACCGCGGCCATCAAAGAAACCCGGATACTGTAGCGAAACCACCGAAAAAAACCGCAGGACGAAATCAAGACGGTTTCAAAAGTTGAGCTTATTTTGTCCGTTTTAGAAGCATGACCAAAACCAAAAATTTCGTGTTAAACCAAAACTGACTTTTTCCTAAATTCCTGTCAAAGTTTCCCAACCGCTACATTATTAAAGCAGGCACTACCACAAGCATGGTACAGTTAGTAGACCTTCACAGTATTACCGAAACTCAATAGCCCTTATTTTGTTTTTGCATTTATTGCTACTGGCAGAGCAACTTCCCCTGTTTCGCTCCAAAAATGAACTCTCAATAGTACTATTGCTATTGTTTTTTTAGCCAAACAGGAGGGGAAGCACCCGTACTATTGCTATTGTTCCCATCGGTTATTACCAGAAAGGTTGCTTTAGAGGCCATGTGCATGGTTAGATTAGGTGGCAGATTATTTCGCAGCCTAAGAATAGAAAAGGTCCTCTAGGTCTGAGTCTCCGGTTGTTTACTTTAATTGTGATTTGGCAGCTTTAAATTTTGGTTCCTGTTTTGCCTTTTACCTGTTTATCATATTGAAAGTTGTGAAACAAGAAAGGGCGCGTGAGATGCTTTTTCTTGTCCCATTTGTTTTATACTTACAAGAAGCCTGCAAAAAACGTTTGATACAGGAATATCCATTTTTTAGCTTAATCCATGGTATCACAATCATGACAGTTTAACCAAAGTCTCATCGATAATGAAGTATACTATACTAAATCCTGGGAGACGAGTTTTGGTTCCTTCTGGGTGCACTTGACCTGTCCATTAATCCATACTCAGCTTCTGTCAGTATCTCCAATGGAAATTAAAACAACTTGTATCTTTTCCCTCTGTATCCATGAACAGCGTAAACGATGGATTATTATTTTGAATATTTCATGATGCCGCTTAATGGTCATTAACTGTTTAAATTTTAAACAACGAGATCACTCAAAACGAGTAGAGATTCTCATTTCCGTGCCTCTCGGTACTCTGTTTTGTTTTGTCCTGTATGACTGAGTTCTCTTCATGACAGATGACTTTTTAAGTTCTCTTCATGACATTTAATCGTAGTGATTTATACAGGCATGGCTCAGCTAGAACCTTCTCCTTTGGTGCTCAACAATTGAGAACAGGCTGTCCCACCTCTGATTTGAGATTATCAGATATTTTAGGTAAAAACACGGGACTGCATGGGATGGCATGGCCTGTGAACTATCCTCTGTTTCAAAAAAAAAAGGGAAACTACTTTCGAATAATGATGATTTCTACTAGGTATCTTTTTGGTTGCGATTAGGCTGCTTGTGGATCATATTTGTTATTTTTGGCAAGTACAGTTCTTTTTTTTTTTCGTGTGTCTTATGCTTGTGTCATTTTATTGCTGCCAGCTTTGATTGTCCTCCCTAATAATTGAAAGTGTTGTTTTCCTGAATGTTTTTTGAAAAATTTAAAGGAGACACAGCCAGTCCTTTCAAGAAACAAAGATTATCTCCCTAAGTTCCAGTGTAACAAACATTTTGCACTTCAAATTTCTTAGTGCTGTCTTTTCTCTGTCTTCTTGTTCACTGAACCAAGAGCAGAGTGGCAGGTTATATTCAGAACTTAAAAATGTTTTACAGTTGCTGAATCAAAATTTCTGTGGAGTGGACTAATTCAAATGTTGAATTCACAAAGAGAGAAAAAAAGAAGAAGCAGGTTGTGAAGCGTCCCATTTCTTCTACCAAGCTGTGCTCACACTGAACATCTTGTTCTGCATTTCAGTATCTGAGATGCAATGAATGCTAGCTATTGGGCATTGTGAATCCAGCTTTGATCCGCAGGCCGCCAGGTAGCAGCTCACACATTGTCGGGCGTTTCGAGGAATGGGTGCGGGTGCCGGCAATAAAGAATTTATAAGCCGTGTGCCCCCCTCACTCAATGGCGAAGCAAGATGGACACGCGGACGCAGCCGGTTTATCCCGGTTCAGCCAACGGGGCCCTACGCCCAAATGGGGTGTCCCGCCGCATTACTCACGCCAAAGGTGAGCCCCGCAGCAGGGGTTACAGCGCCGCTGGGGAGAGACGCTGGTCTCAAGCCCCACGATCGTGTTATGGTGGTGGTGGTGTGCGGTTTCCTCCGTGGTGAACCGGAGTTGAGTCGAAAAAGATCAATCCCCTCTAATGAGGCATTACTCCCCTTTTATAGAAGAAGGAGAGAGATAATGTTTATACGGTGTGGACGCCTTAGGTGGCTAAGTCCCCGAGGCCGCACCGGTTGCACAAAGCGCCGAGGGGTTGGCCGGCTTGATGTTGCTTGGACGAAGACACACGTCCGGGATCCGATGGTGGACGCAGCCGCCCCTCGGCGCGCCCCGAGGGTCCCGAGGCGCCTCACAATCCGCATGGCGAGGGCCGGTCCTTTAGGTCGCGCCGCGGCTATGCGCGGTCGGGTGCCCGAGGGTTCCGCCCAACGTGGCGCTTTGACGGTGTTCGAAATGAACAAGCTGTCATCCCGGCTTCGCCGTCGGGTGGCGTAGCATGTTACCGGCTCGCCTTTTGCGCCCCATCACCGGGTTGGGGAGACGATCCGGCAGCTGATGAATCGGCATAATCGATGGCACTGGTGCTCGCCCGCCGCGGTAATCGCATTGAATGCGGCGGTTTCCTTCCTCCTGACGAACCTCCCACGCCCGGGGGCTACACTTCTAGACGGTTATCGTCTGCCTCACCCGAGGATGGAGAGTCAGGTCTCCCGCGAGGCGGAGTTTTTGCGCCCGAGGGTGGTGAGCCAGGCCACCGGACGGCGGAGATTTCTCCCGGTCGGGTGAGCTAGGCCACCGGACGTAAACGAGATGTGTGGCCTGGTCCTGTTTCATGATCTAGCCGCTGTCGACGTGGGAACGCCATGGTTCGTTGTTTTGTAGAGGTCCTTGACCTTGTCCTTCGTGAGCCGCATTGCTTCTTGCGCCGCGGATGACTCCATTTGGGCTGCTAAGCTTTGTGGGCCGGTCAGGTAGCCCCGTTTCGTCATGTGAGCGCCGTGGCCAATGGCCTCGGTCCATCGCCCTGTCGGGCGCCCTCTCCAGAAAGGGATGATAGCAAAGAGGTTTTCTTGGGCCTTGGCGGGGCGGCCCGATTCTCATAGTTTGGAGAATGTCACCGAGGGCCCAATATTTAGGTCCCCGACAAGAGTTCTCGAGCCCCGAGCTGAAGCGTGGACTTGCCCGGGTTCCGCTGCCTCTGCCTTGTTGTTTCGTGGTGGTTCGCCTACAAGGCTAAGGAAGGCATCTGGTGAATTAGGCCTCGAATGGAATGGCGGATTCCTTTTCGAGAGGTCTTTTTTATATCTCGCACGCCGGGTAAGATCAAATGTATTTTAAATAGCGCTTTTATTTGTGCGGAGTCTGCTATTTTTGCGTGGCAGCCCGAGGCCCGCGGCTTATGTGCGCAAGGTCGACGCAGCCTCGACTTCTGATTATACGCCTTCCTGCCGCCTCCCGAAAGGGAGGGAGGAGGAGACACGTCACAATGCCCCCGTAGTTTAATGTGTCGCGGCTCCGTGAGCGCTAAGCTGGTCTGGCTTGCTGGGTGCCCGCGGCCCTTGCCGTAACAAGGGTCGGCCATGATCCAGGATTCACCCCATGAGAACCGCGACCGCTTAGCGCATCCCGGTTTGGGCGGACCAACCCCCGAGGGCCCGCGGGCCTCCCACCGGATGGGACATCTCTATAAGCAAAGACCCGCTGGCCTTAAACACGCTTCAAGAAATCCGTGAGCCCCGTGGGGCCCTGCATAGCTGGTTGTGCATTTCGCCCCCTCGCCTCGGGTTATCCCGAGGCGCATCGCTGAAACCCTCGTGGGCCCAAACCGCAACCTTCGAACGTAGGGTGTCAGCCCGAGGCTCAAGCTTTTATATTTCCGCCGGGGCGGGAACCGTCAACGATCACTTTTTAGTTCCCTCGTATCGGGCGCCGCTGGATAGCGGTGGCCTGACCGCTTAATTTCGATCGGAAGATTTAGGCGCCAAGCTCACGCCTGAGGTGGCGCTGACCGCGGTGTACCGATGGGACGCTGGCCTTTACGCTCTTTCTTGTCGTATGGAGATCAGGGTTCCGCCAAGGTGCATTAATGCACTGCGGTTCCACCAGCGTTTGGCGTTGGATGAGCGGTTCGCTCCATCATGGCCGTCCATTCCAAAGTCGGTTCATTGCCCTGTAGCCCGGGCTTGCCTTCCCTTCCCTATAAATGTGAAGGGTAGCAGGCGGCGATAGTTGCTCCTTTGCGCCGCCCATCGCCTTCTTGGCCTCTTTGCGGCAATGAATCGAGATAGAGAGATAGTGTGGGAGAAATTAAGGGAGAGATTCACTTGCCTCGTGCTCGTAGGATCGGGTTGCTAGCTGCCGCTACCCTTCCCTTATCCATATGGCTAGCTTCGGTAGCGGTGACGGCGTGAGGGAGGTGCTTGATGCCGAGCCGTGCCGGAAACGAGAGAATCTGCCGGCCGCTGCGCTCAAGAATTGTTTCAAAGACGGATGCCTGACGATTTAGCGCGATCAGCTCATCGACGGTTACAAAGCTGCCCAAATATCACGACGCAGCATTACTTCACGAGCAGCCATGACCTTACAAAACACGAATCCATGACGCCCACGATGCCAGCCCAGATCATGGCCTCTGACCGACCACATCTCCGCTTTCGTCCGAGGCTGGCCTTCCAGCTCACTGCACCGGAGAAATCTCCGCTGTCAGGGTGGCTCAGCTCACCACCCTCAAAGCAAAAAACCCGCCGCCTGAATAGCTGAGTGAGGTAGCCATTGCTGTTTGTCGCCGCATCCTGCCGGAACCGCCGCATCATGCCGAGTTAGCCACAATCGGACCGTTGACAAGTCGCCATTCGATCATGGGACGAAAGCTGAACGTATTACCGGTTGACGAAACCAGCGATGTTGTTATCGCTGAACGCCACGGCTGTGAGCGCGACGCTGGGAGTCAAGCCGCCATGCGGGACGCCATTACGCCAGCCGCCGCGCTGGCACGTTACCATGATCGCCGACGCTGCAGTCGCTGGGCAATATCTGCCAGCCAAGAAGAGCGGTCGTAGCCAGATTTCTGTTACCAGCCACTCGCAGTAAACATTATCTTCCTTTTTCTATGTGTGAGTATCGCCTGAGGGGATTTTCCGAGCCACCGAAACCATCACCGTCATTTATCGCAGAGACTGGCGCCGCCGCCGGCCGCAGTCACTTGAGCGCGCCACTCGCCGACGGTTGCCAGCCAACCAACCGCCGCGTTTTCCGCAGTCCAGCGCCATTGGACATCGCTTATGTCTTTCCGCCAGTCGGCTGGCTGGGCGCCGCTGGGCGCCAGACGCTCATCACCTAAAAAGGCTGTTGTTAAAGCCGCCGGAAAGAGCCTCCGCTAGAACACGCCGCTGAACGCCGCAGCCGCCACAACTACCGACGCATCGGCAGGGCCGCCATCGCGCAGCCCATCACGCCAGCCGCCAGGCGGCAAGGTGATACCATCACGCTTCACCCGGCCGACACGGCTGCCGACCGTTAGTTTACCGTTACCACCGCGGTACCGGAATCTTTAATCGCCGAACGCCTGCTCTTACCTCGAGTCTCGATTGCCGCCGGCGCAACCTTTCACGGTCGCTGCCAGATTTTAACACCGGTTGCCCACAGGGCGAAGGTAAATGGACCACCAGTTTGCTTACCATAGCGCACTGAGCTCAATACAACGGCGTACCACAGCGCATGCGTCACTGGCTTTCTGAAGCCGCCATCGGGCCTTCATCGGGAAGCGCACCAGCGCATCTCCACGTGATGCGGGACTTACCTCGCCACCGGAAGCATCGCTGTCTCGGGCCGAGGGACTGCTTATCGTACCGAAATGCTTTCCAAAGTGCTGCGCATCGCATCGAGCCGAGCGAAAGACGAGCGACAGCCATTGAAGCCGGTTCACAGATGCCAGTTATCGGAGCCACCGAAGAGACGCGACGCATTATTTGGGCCGCTGGCGCTGCTTCAAACCACCGGCAAGACTGCCGCCAACGCCAGCTTACGCTTGCAGAATGGCCCGGCGACTGCTGACCAAGCGACGAGCAAATATCGTTGGAAATAATGGCAGTAGCTGGCAGCCTGCTGGCGCGGATCGCGATCGCGTTTCACCCGCGTATAGCAGCCCGGCTGCCGCCAACGTAGCGGCGTCGCCATGTTGCATGGTAGCGCCTTCGGAAGTTACACCAGCCGGCGACACCCTTTGACAGCGGGTAACAGGCTACTGATCGGGTGACTGGCGAAAATGCAGAAGTTCACCTCGACAGTCTCTAAGCAGCGTCGGGTCCGAAAGCGCCGACGACAATCGCTAAATCGCCAGCCGAACGATAAGACGCGATTCCAGCCGGTCGCCGTGATCGACCTGGTCGCCATTTGTGCCGCCGGCTGACCGCTCAAAGCCGCCATCAGGACCACCCTCGCTGCTGCCAGCGCCTTCGAGTTGGCGCCCGGCATTACCGCAGCATCTGCCCGGTAGCGGGTCGATTATCGGCCGTAGCGCCAGCAGCACACGCACGTGATAATCACCGCCAGCCTGCCCATCTTTCCACTCAACCGGGCGACTCCCCAGGACCACAGTAACCGACAGTCCGATCCTCCAAGCAATGACTCCAGCCTTGTCGCATCGCACTTCAGCACTGGCTGTCTTCACCGAGGCAACGAAGCGATCGCCACCGCCATCCAGTCGGCTCACCGGCTCGCAATGGAGCGAAAGAGGAGTTTCGAAGGCAGAATTTTTCAGCAAGAAGAAAAGAAGATATGGGCCGCAGCGGCGGGTCATCGCCGTTGCCGCGGCCGCAGTTCGACTCGCCACAGCAGTCTCCGATGACAGCGTTGCGCCATGCCGCCTGCCAGCAGCGCAGCCATGCCAGCGCCAGCCCTCGGCCGCAGCAACGGAGCTCGGCAGGACCATGATATTTGGCATTGTGCGACAAGCCGCAGAGCGCCGCAGGAGTCGAGCGTTGCGAAAGCAAGACTCCCGGAAAGCCGCGCAGGGAAGCGATTGCCAGTCAGTTCTGAGCTGCCGGAGATTTTCCTCAAGACATTAACCTCGGGTCCACCGGTGGTGGATTATCATCGCTAACACTGCCAATACAACCTCAGCCCAGCCTCCTTTCGCCGGAAGATTTGCCGTTAGTGCTTGCCTCTGCAGTATCGACCAGGCCGGCGCCGTGACTTCGGTCTTCGTGCAAGAGACTTCAGTCCGCTGTATCACGCCGGGCAAGCCACGCCAGCTTCATGGTCGCCCGGTCCGCCAAGATGAGCGGGGTCGGAAGAGTCACGATCGCCTCACATCATGCGATTTGAGAAGGCAGGCCGAGATGCCATTGCCGAGGCATTGCCGATGCGAAGTCACGACCGAGCATGCCAGCGCCGCTGAGCTGGAAGTTCGGCACCAAGAAGAATCTCATCTTCAGCACCCCGGAAGGAAGTCGCCGACCATTGCCGACCGACAGTTGCAGCCGCCCGCTGCGCCGCATAGCCGATGTCGCCAGTTACTTTAGATCCGGTTAAAGTTGCCATGTATGCTGCTTGATGATGCTGCGAACATTTTCCAAGCGAGACCACAGCATGGAGGCCGGACAAAGAAGATTTCACCGGGCGCAATCTCGCAATGGACTACACTCAACATGTCCGTGCCTTTTTCTGCCGGACCGACAATGACCATCGCGATGAACGCAGATTGCCTGCCGTATCGCAGCCAGCCGCGATCTTCGCCTGGTCACTTCTCGATGGGGTTGCTCACCAGCCAGGACGCCGCAACATAGCCGCCGCGCATGCAACAGTTCATCGACGTTTATTTGGAATGTTCAGAATGCCGTTGGCCTGAAAGCTGAAAGCCCAAACAGCGAGTCAGCACCGAAAATGCGCATTCGGCCCGAGGATGCCGCTGAAGTTTTCATCGGCAGTCCCCGACCAGCTGACGCATCGCCAAAGATGGTGTCCGATCCGATCCGCAGGTCATGGCCGCCTCGCTGAGCAGCAGCCCGGAGAAGCGGGGCTCGCTTGCCGGGCTTCAGCAGTCCGAAGCATAGCCGACGCCGAGGCCGGCGAGGTTTTCAAGAATTCCGTTAAAGCCTTGGTCACCTGTCGGCGGCCGCAAGAACTCAGAAACCTCTTAGCAGCCACAAAGACAATACCGTGGTCGACATGCCGGGAAGCCACCGCCATTTTTCCCGACACAGGTAGCCGGCAGATGCGTTGTTATCGCATCGACACGGCCCGCCATGCCAGCAAGCACTTCGCTAAAAGCCATATTGCCGGATTTGCCACGGCGGGCGGTAATTCACGTTCTTCATTGGCGTCATGTTCAGCTCGTCGGTTTTTGTGGTCGCGGGCGTTTGCGCCCGCCGCCATCTGCGCCGGTGCCGACTGATCTGATGATGAAGGCAGCGGCCAGCCGGTGCCATCCGGCCGCATGCCGCCTGTCAACGCCGCATGGCGCCGTCGATCGCAGCGACTCCATCCGACGGCACTGGAGAAGCAGTCATTTACTGCTGCGCAGTTTCCACCTCGGAAGATGGCGCGCAGGGCTCGCAGGGACTTCATGCTTGAACACAGCGCCGGCTGTCGCGATGGTCGCCGCACGGCTGAACGCCACTGCACCTTTTCGCCGAGAGCCAAGCTGATTTAGAGGGCATCGCACACTGGAAAGAGCAGCCTGATCGGAGAGGACCACCGAGCACGGGCAGCTCGGGCGGGCTTAACTGAGAAAAGGGTCCTGAGAGCCTCGGGACAGTGAGCGGTATACCACGGCCGAAGTGTTACATCCTGCCAGTGATTGCTCAGGGAGTGTACATCACGCCGCCTCCGCTTAATGCCAGTGGCTTGTCGTTTTGGCTGGGAGACGCGTTCTGTGCCGCAGGCAGTTCGGCACGTTACGCTGCTGGCAGACTTCCTTCCAGCTCAGCATCACCGCAAACACGCCGCATTGCCAGCAGCCCGGATGATAGTTCAGTGGGCGCCGTTTTAAAATGCCATATTGACAAGTTTCAGTCGGATCGAAGCGACTGGCGGTGAACCAAGTGACGGACACCGCCAGCCTCGAATCATCACGACAACGAGTCATTGAAGAAGCCGATTTCTGCGACGCATTATGGCGATATCCGAGGATACCTTCAAACGAAGATCAACGGGTCGCGGAGCGCGTCATCAGTTTTAGATTCCACCGTCGAAAGATGGTGTTCACAGCGTTTCAGCGGCAGTGCCGAAATTACCCTTATAGTTTTGCTCACGCATTATTTGAATAGGCAGTTCAGCAGTCGGTTAAGACGAAGGCAATACAGTAGGCAGCACGACCGTTGATGACGGCGCCTTGATACCAACATATTAACAGCCTTGCGCGAATACTGGAGTTCCAAATCAACCCACCCCCGCGCTTAGGCCGAAGACAAATGCACAACAAAGGGCGTCACAAACTCACGCTACTCGGGAAGGGCCTTATTTCGTCGCCGAAATACATGTCCTGACCTACAAACCGAAAACGAAAGGGCGGCGTCTACCCAACGCCTCGGAACATAGAACAGCCTACGCTGCTTCTACCCTTAAATTCGCACTAGAAGTCAAACATCGTTTTTTTTTTTTCACTCAATAAAAGATCTACATCTTTTACGAAAAAAGTGCTTCTCGTGTAACCTTAAGGGAGTCTTAGCCTCGTCTCAAAGACAAGACTAAAAACTCCCTGGGGGCTACATGGGGACCCCTCGGGAGACCCCTCCTTCCCTTTTTTCAAAAACTTTTTCGAAAAAAAAAGTTTTCTGCGCATTCTCTAAACAATCGCTTGGCGATAAGTCGCCACGCGACAAATCCAAAGCAAGGTAACAACCGAGGCAAACGGATCGCCCTAGTGGCATCCGTATGGATCGCCCTGCTGGCGCCCACGGTTACCATTTCGCGAGCGGAGAAAGCAAGCGACCCGCCCACACAATAAACGAACAAATTCGAGAAACGCAACATAAACATAAATGCATCCCGCCAAGGCCATAGACCTCGGGCGGCGCCATTGTTTATATACATCCATCTCACAAGCCCAATTTTTCCATACAAAGAGAGGTCAGGGCAGGATGGGCTTCATCCACTTGCGCCACGGCAGGCCGACGAGGAAGCTTCGACGCGAGCAACACCCTCGACAATCAAGCCCCCCGAGGGAGGCGTCAGACCGCCGGCGCATCCCGGATCAAGGCGCCCACCATCTCCGTGTCCGCCTCACAGGTTGACTCTATGGGGAGTACGGGGACACACTTCATCCTCGGCTGGAGGCCAACCAGGTCGCAGCAGCCGTCCCACGGTCGCATAACGTCCCGAGTCTTGGCGGGGCAAAGATCCCCTCTCGGCGGATCAACTTCCTCTCGCTGCCGGAACCAAGGAAGAAGCCTCGCAACGCCGCCCAAAGACATTGGGCTCCATCGGGAAAGTGAGAGCAGAAAACGGCCATACATGTCCGTCCGCCGACGGCGAAGGCTCCGAGAGCCGACCTGATTTGGTAGCCACCCACGGCGCTTTCAGCGGTCAAGGCGGCCGAGGCCAACCTCCAGGTTGTCCGCCCCCAAAGCGGCGACGAATCCCGACAAGGCCTCTTCCAAATCCTGGTACGACTCGCCTCCCCGCCTCCACCCCTCGCCCGACCGTGGCCGCGTGTTCACGGCCTCCCGGTCCGGACCTCCGTCCTTCTGAAATTGGTGCTCAAACCGAGTTAGCAAAACAAGACGATCAAGGCAAAGCTCACTAAGAAAGAAAACGCATCTTGGCACTTCACCGCCCAAAGATCACGCCGTGCTCATCCGCGGCGACTTGCGGATCTCCTCCTTCTCCTTCCCGAGGGTCTCAGCCTCGGACACCAACTCGCCAATGCGAGTGTTCAAGGTATCGCACATCTCCGCTGCTTTGCCGCTCCCCTCCTGACCGGTCCCGCGTCGTCATGGCCTCCTTCAGATTCCGGGAGGGACCGGATCCGAGCCTCTTCAAAAATCATAGCTCATCCGAGCCATGTCACCGCCACTTTCTTGCTGGCCTCGGGACTGGCTTGCCTCGACAAGCCAGGCCTCCAGGGGGGTCCGCCGTTGGGACTTTCCCCGGCAAGGGCAGCAAGCCGGGAGGTCTCGCCGCCTCTCGATCAACTTTGCCTGAGCTTGACCAAGGGCGTTCCCAGCCGTAACGTTCCGGCGAAGGAGCCTCGGACCTCCCCCTCCGGGCGACGGAGAGTCTCGCAACGACGATACTACTCATCAAGACACAAGCGCCGAAGACATGCGTGCAGGGGATAAACCATCAAGACACTTTACCCGCCGACCGCTGCCTGTCGGCCGGCTATGACGTCCCCGATCCCTCGCTGCCCCTCGGGGCGCCCCATCGACGGATCCGCTCGTGGGTTCTCCACTCCAGAACCTCGGGCGGTCGTCGACCACCGCGGCAGTCGCCCCCCGGCGCGTGCCACCCCGGGGAGTCAAAGGCGGATCGCCCCGGCCGGGTCGGCTCAGAGGATACATCTCCTCCACTCGGCAACTCCCCGCAGCCCCGAACCCCGGACTCGTAGAAGTCCAGGGGGCCCTGAACTGACCACACGGGCACCGCCCTCGTCATGGCCGAAGACGACGCCGCCAAGGGTCTGCCTCGAACTGGCCACACGTGAGTAGCGGGAAGTCCGGGGTTGTACGCCTCGTGAACCCCCGGATCGGCGAAAGGTCGCACAAGCGGGACTTGCGCGTCTCCGCCGCCATGAAGAGCCCCTCTGCGAGAACTCCCTGACAAAGGGGCTCGACTCGACTCGGGTGGCGGCGGCGCCACGACCCTTCGAACTGGCGCCCATCCCGCTCCGGCACCGAGCCGACGGTCATGGGCCACGCCCGGGCCCTCCGGGACGACCACCATCGGCCGAGTGGCCGACCCACCATCGCCACCAGGGGCCCCACCACCCTCGGGGTGGCCTCTGCAGCCCGCCTGGTCCGACCCCACACCGCCCGGGGCCGGCGCCACGGGAGTGATTGACGAGGGCAAAGACGATATCTTGGCCGACGCCCGCATCGCTCCCCGCCCGAGGCTAAACGCTTAGCCTTCAAGGCTTCTGGGATGCACCAACAGGCGGCCCCGCTTCGAAGTCAAGAACGTGGATCGACAGCAATCATATGCCGAAGAAGGTCAAGATCGCAAAGCGCGCAAAGGAAACTCACGGCTCGAGGGATCGCCCTCTGCTGACGCGGCTCGGATGGTCGCTGACCGGGCGCGCCAAGACACGACGCTGGGCCGCCCCCCACGACGTCAGAGACGCACTTCGGGTTGATCGGATCTGGGTCACCGCCGTCCCCCGTAACCGTGCCGCGGGCGCCGGGTACCGCGACAGAGGTGCTCACTCTTCCTCGGGGGCCGGGCCTCACCGCGACGCCGAGGTGCCTACGTGGCCGACGCCAATGGTCCCGAGACTCGTCCGGAAGAGCCTCGGGCGCGCTTGGTATCGGTAGTCCCCGACGCCTCGGGCTCGGGCTGGGCACCACCCAAAGCCCGGACTTGAGTCGGAGCCCCCATGGTCGGTCTATCGAGCCGCCACGCCGCCATCAGCGACAGTTCACGAGAACCGGGTCCTCCGGATCGTCCCTCTTCGTGGTCGAGGTGTCGTGACTCGCCCCACCTCGCCGCTCGCCCGACGCTTCTCGCAGCCACGTTCTCTTTCCTCTCCTCCTTCTTCAACGCCCGGCGCCAGCCTAGCTCGTTAGAACACGGCCCGCCGCCCGGCGACGGCATCCAATGCCGCACAGGAGGGGAGTCGCGGTAATCCAGACGGCCTGCCGAAGAAAGAGTGAGAACCGGCCACATGGCGACAATGCACCAAAGCAATAAGGACACCGGGGTCAAGAAGCACTTACCGGGGAGATATACCCTGGCCGGGCGCATGGGGATCTCGGGGATACGTGTCGGGTGTTGGACCCCCAACGCATCCCCTCACCCTCTTGGCCGAAGCCATCGGTGGAAAGCGTATTTCCCGACATCCTGACGCACCAAGACCGCGGCCTCGGGGTCATCCGGGCACATGAGCAAAGGGGCGAGCCATCAACGGCAACACCCGACGCCGATGGAAAGCGGCGACCACTGCAGCAAAGATTCACGGCCCTTCCCTCGGAGCCGCTGCAAATCGCCTCGCCTTTAGGCCCCCTCCAACCGATGATGATCCTCCGAGGGGGACCCTACCCACTTCTTGCGGGCGTGCTTGAGGACACGCCCGTCTACGTACGGGAAGCGCGTTCGCGTCGTTGCGGAGGTAGAACCACCGGATCTTGCCACCCCTTGTTGGAAGAGGTGAGCTTGAGATCGATGTACCCATCAGCCCGCGGTTCGGCCTCGGCTCGCCCGAGCGCACACAGAGCGCCACAGCCTCCAACGCGCAGCGCCCTCCGTGGGTGGCCCAACGACCGAGGCGGTGGTGGTTCGCATCCGCCTTGAAGAACCACAACCAGAGGTCCCACGCGCTCGATCCCCGTGAATCCTCACAAAGGGTGACGAAGATGGCGGCCCGAGATCGAGTTCAAAGCGCATGATGAAGCTCGATTTCATAGTAGTGGAGGATCGCCCCGAATGAACCGCCCGCCGGGCATACCGGCCGCGCCGGTGAAGATCCATCAAGCTCACCACGAGCCATCGTGAGGGTTAGGCTCCTCCTCGGTCCCAATCCGAGCAATCCACTCGCCGGGCTTCATCGGTGCGGGGATGAAGAAGCCCTTCATCGACGAGACGCCGGAGTTTCTCCTCCATCGCTGTCGACCTCGGCCACGGCTCAAAGATCAAGCACCTCCCTCACGCCACCACCGCTACCCGACCCCGGCCATGGATAAAGGGAGGCGAAGGGTGGCAACCGCTAGCAACCCCGATCACACGAGCACGAGGCAAGTGAATCTCTCCCTTAATTTCTCCCACACTATCTCTATCTCCGATTGCCGCAAAGAAGAAGGCAAGAAGGCGATGGCGAAGCGCAAAGGGAGCAACTATCGCACCGACACATTTATAGGAAGGAAGGCAAAACCGCCGGCTCAGGCAATCGAACCAACTCCCGAATGGACGCTTCCATGATGGAGCCGAACCGCCATCCAACGCTGCCAAGCAGGGTGGAACCGCCGGGTGCATTAATGCACCTTGACGGAACCCCGTCTCCGCCTCGACAAGAAGATGGGCCGCGTCCCAACGTGAGCACAGCAATGCGCCACCTCAGGCGTGGCGACTAGACGCCTCGTCTTCCAGGGAAACCGTCCTACCACCCATCCCAACAGGCCCGACCCTAGGGGTAAAAAGTCGGTCGTTGCCGGTTCCCGCCCGGCGAAACCAAACGAGCCTCGGGTCGACACACCCTACGTTCTAGAGGTTGCAGCGTCGGGCCCACGAGGGTTTCAACGATGGGGCCGCCCTGTGATAACCCCGAGCCGTGGACAGGAGGGAAATGCACAACCGCCCTATACCCGGCCCCTGGGCTCGGATTTCCTGAACGTGTTTAAGGCCCGCGGGTGCCGGCTTATAGAGATGTCCCATCCGTGGAGGCCCACGGGCCCTCGGGGGTTAGTCCGCCCAAACCCCGGATCTCGCTAAGCGGTCCGCAGGTTCTCATGGGGTGAATCCTCGGATCACATAGCCGACCCTTGCTTCGCAAGGGCACCCCGTTTCTAGGGGCCCTTGAATGGCGCCCCCCCCGAGCCCCGTGGGGTCGGACCCGAGCCGGGCCGCCGAGGCCACCCCCGAGGCGGTGCAGCCCCGTGGCGATGGTGGGCTCGGCCCACTGGTTGATGGTGGTCGACATCGAGGGTTCCCTTCAGGCCCATGACGCCAGCTCGGTGCCGGAGCAGATGGCGCCATTCGAAGGGGGGTCGGGCGCCGCCGCCCACCCCGGAGTCGGGCCCCTTTGTCCGGGAGTTCCTCGAAGAGGAGCTCTTCATGGCGGCGGAGACGCAAGTCCCCGCTTGGCCGACCTTCGCCGATCCGGAGTTCACGAGGCGTACAACCCCGACTTCCCGCTACTCCACGTGTCCTGCTCGAGGCAGCCCTTGGCGAAGCGTCGCCTCGGCCATGACGAGGATCGGTGCCCGTGGTCGGGCCCCGAGGGCCCCTGGACTTCTACTCGGTCCGGGTTCCGGAGCCGTGGGAGCTGCCTGCGGAGGAGATGTATCTCCCGAGCCGACCGCCGGGCTCCCGCCTTGACCCCGGGTGGCACGCCCGGGCCCGGTTGCCGCGGTGGTCGACGACCGCCCGAGGTCCCGGGAGTGGAGAACCCACGAGCAGATCCGTCAGTGGGCCGCCGAGGGCTTGGCGAGGATCGGGGGACGCCATAACCGGCCGACTTGCAGAGGTCGACGCCGTAAGTGTCTGCTGATGGTTGCCCCCTCGCCGCATGTCTTCGGCGCTTGTGTCTTGATGAGTAGTATTGTCGCTGACTCATCTCCGTCGCCGCCCGGAGAAGTCCGAGGCTCCTTCGCCGAACGTTTCGAACCGGAACGCCCCTTGGTCAAACTCGGGTAAAGCTGATCGAGGCCCGCAGCGAGACCTCCCGGCTTGCTGCCCCTTGCCGAGGAGAGGGAGTCCCAACGGCGGACCCTGAGGCCGAGCTTGTCAAGGCGCCAGTCCGAGGCCGCCAGTGGTAAATGACATGGCTCGGATGAGCCATGATTTTGAAGAGGCTCGGATCCAGCCCCTCCGTGTCCCGAAGGAGGCCCATGACGAGCGGACCGGTCCCGGAGGAGGCGACGGCAGGCGGAGATGTGCGATGCCTTGAACACTCGCATTGGCGAAGTTGGTGTCCGAGGGCGAGACCCCTCAGAAGGAGAAGGAGGAGATCCGCAAGTCGCCATGGATGAGCACGGCGTGATGCCGGGCCGGCAAACCGGTGCCAAGATGCATTTTCTTTCTTAGTGAGCTTTTGCCTTCATGCGCCTTGTCTTCCTAACTTCGGTTTGAGCACCAATTTCCGTAAGCGAGAAGGTCCGGACCGAGGCCGTGAACACGCGGCCACGCCGGGCGCAGGACTGGGAGCAGGAGCAGAAGTCGCACCAGAGCCGGAAGAGGCCTTGTCGATTCGTCCGCGCGGGGCGACAACCTCGGAGGTTGGCCCTCAAAGACGCAGCCTCGAGCCGTGGGTGGCTACCCCAGTCCGAGCTCCGAACGCCTTTCCGGTCCTGCGGCGACATGTATGGCCGTTTTTCTCGCTTCACTTCCGATGGAGCCCAATGTGCCGACGGCGTCGGGAAAGGCTTCTTCCTTGGTTCCGACGACAGGAGGAAGTTGATCCCGCCGAGAGGGGATGCCGCCGATGCCGCCAAGACTCGGGACGCTGTACGATTGCGGATCGGCGCCGCGACCCTGGCTGGCCTCCCCGTCGAGGATGAAGTGTGTCCCCCATACTCCCCCATAGAGTCAACCTGTGAGGCGGACACGAGATGGTGGACACCCGCCCGAGGATGCGCCGGCTGGCTCCGACGCCTCCCTGGGGAAGCAGCTTGTCGAGGGTGTTGCTCGCTCGCCGAAGCTTCCTCGTCGGCGCCGTGAGGTGCAAGTGGATGAAGCCCATCCCGCCCGACCTCTCCTTTTGTATGGAAAAATTGGAGCTTGTGAGATGGATGTATATAAACAATGGTGCCGCCCGAGGTCTATGGCCTTGGCGGATGCATTTATGTTTATGTTGCGCGGATTTGTTCGCTTATTGTGTGGCCGGGTCGCTTGCTTTCTCCGCTCGCGAAATGGTAACCGTGGACGCCATCAAGCAGTCCATACGGATGCCACTAGGGGCGGTCCGTTTGCCTCGTTACCTTGCTTTGGATTTGTGCGTGAGCGAATCTTCGCAACTTAAACGATTGTTTAGAGAATGCATAGAAAACTTTTTTCTTTTCAAAAAAGTTTTGAAAAAGGAAGGGGGAGGGGTCTCCCGAGGGGGTCCCCATGTAGCCCCGAGGGAGTTTTAGTCTTGTGCCGACGAGGCTAAGGCTCCCTTAAGGTTTACACGAGAAGCACTTTTTCGTAAAAGATGTAGATCTTTATTGAGTGAAAAAACACCGATGTTTGACTTCTAGTGCGAATTTAAGGGTAGAAGCGACGTAGCTGTTCTATGTTCCAGCGTTGGAGTAGACTTCGCCTTCTCGTTTTTTTCGCTTTGTAGGTCCCGGCCCAATATTTCGGCGACGAAATAAGGCCCTTCCTGGGTGGCGTGAGTTTGTGACGCCTTTGTTGTCCTGCTTCACCGAGCACGGGTCGTTGATTTGGAACTCCCGAGGCTTCAGCCGCTTGGCGTGATACTTGCGCAAAGCTTGTTGGTATCTTGCCGACCGCAGGAGCAACGTCACGGGCTTCATCAACTTGGTCGATGGAGTCTTGCCTCGCCGCCGGTTGCCTTGCTCGTAGGCTCGCAGCCTTGGGGACCCATATTCAATGTCGTAGGGCAAGATCGCCTCGGCCCCATAGACTAGAAAAGAATGGGGTGAACCCCGTGGCTCGGCTTTTCGTTGTTCGGCTCCATAGAACCGAAGGCAGCTCTTGGTACCATCTTTTCCCCGTATTGGTTCAGCCGATTGAAGATCCTCGGCTTGAGCCCTTGCGTGATCATGCCGCTGGCACGCTCCACTTGACCGTTGGTCTTCGGTGTGCTACGGCCGAGGTATCCACTGATGCCATAGTCGCCGCAAAAAGTCGAGAAACTTCTTCCCCACGGTTGGTTCCGTTTTTGTCCGTGATGATGGAGTTCGACTCAAACGGGAGATGATATCCGTGAAGAATTTCACCGTTTCCCTCAGGTGAGGGTTCACCACGGCGAGCTTCGATCCATTTGGAGAACTTGTCAATGGCGACTAGGACGTGAGTGTGTCCTCCCGGCGCCCTTTTCGGGCCCAATCATGTCGAGACCCCACACCGCAAATGGCCACGTAAGAGGTATGGTTTGCGCGTTTGAGCCGAGGTGCGCCCCCGCGCGTAGAATTGGCATTCTCTGCAGCACGCACGACTTGGTTCGCGTCCCGCACCGCCGAGCCGCAGAAGCCTTGCCCGAAGACTTTACCGACTAGAGTCCCTCGGGGCGGCGTGATGGCCACACTCCCTGAGTGTCCTTGAGCGCTCTGGCCTTCACCCGTGGGTATGCATCGCATGTATATTCCCGAGGCTCCTCTCTTATAGAGTTCCCTTTCTCTCCAATCAATTGGAAGGGATTTCGCCCTTCGGCTAACTCACGAGCCTCGGTCTTATCCTCGCAGCTCTCCTCGGGTGAGGTACTCCATCGGGTTTTCCCGGCCGGGGATCTGGGCCGACCGCCATAGCTTCGGTGTGGCTTGTCGCGTCGCCCTCGTGAGCCCCTTGAGGGTACTTCCGAGGGGGTGTACTTGACCGAGGGTTTATCGAGGTCTCGGGTGAGGACGTTCGGGGAACGTACCTGGTTGCCGCGACCTTTGGGCCGTTCATCCGCGGCCTCGTTGTAGCGTCCTCGGCGTATGCTTGTGTTCAAGCCCATGGAATTTTTCCTCCAATTTGCGCACTTCCGACAATACGCCTCCATCTTCGGGTCGTGGCACGCCGAGGCCTTCATGACTTGGTCGATGACCAACTCCGCGAATCCCCCGGTTTCCAACCGTCGGATTCCGAGGTCCGCCGCGATCCGGAGACCGCTGACCAGCCGCCGTATTCTCGCGACGTTGTTGAGGCAGAAAATGCAACCGATGGCATACCGTGGTGAATCCCGAGGGGTGAGATGAAGAGAAAAAGCCCTCCGCGCGCCGCCTTCATCATGGATCCATCAAAGTACATGGTCCAAAGACTCGGCTTGGATGGGCGCCGGGGGTAGCCGTGTGTGTCCGTCCACTCGCCACAAAGTCGCCAGACTTGAGACATGATCGCCTTTGTGGGGTGAACGATATAGTTTCGCCCATGAGCTCCACCGCCCACTTCGCCACTCTCCCCGTGGCTCTCGGTTTTGGAGGATCTCCCAGGGGGAACGAGGATACCATGGCAACCGGGTGCGCGAGGAAGTAGTGGCGGTTTTCTTCGCGGTCGCGACGATGGCGCATAATAGCTTCGCGATCCGCGAATACCTCGCCTTGGTGTCGGAAAGGACTTCACCGATGAAGTAAACAGGCGCTGAACCCGGCAACGCAGGTCCTCTTCCCGACGCTCAACTACGACCACCGCGCCGACTACCCCGGGTAGTGGCCGTGACGTATAAGAGCAGGGTTTCTCCGGGTTTGGCGGTACTAGGACCGGTGGGTTTGTTAGAGCTTGAGGTTGCCGAGGGCCTCTTCGGCCCTCGGGGTCCGTGCAAAGTGCTCGGACTTTGCGCAGAGCCGAGAAAGGGGCAGCCCTTCTCCCCGAGGCGTGAGATGAACCTGCTTAATGAAGCCAGCAGCCCATGACCTTCTGTACTCCCTTGAGATCTCGGATCGACCCATCTTGGCGACAGGCCAACCTTGGTCGGGTTTGCTTCGATGCCTCGTTGAGAGACGATAAAACCCAAAGAAAGATCCCTCTGGGGACCCCGAATACGCATTTTTCGGGTTGAGCTTGACTCCTTCTTGTTTAGGCACTCGGTTGTTTTCCCGAGGTCGCCCACGAGGTCCGACGCTTTCTTGGATTTGACCACTATGTCGCCGACGTAGGCCTCCACGATCCTTCCGATGAGTTCCCCAAGATGATTTGCATGCACCGCCGGGTATGTTGCCCTTCAGCGTTCCTCAGCCCAAGGGCATGGTGAGGTAGCAATACATCCCGAAGGGTGTTATGAACGAGGTCGCGAGGGCTCCGACTCTTTCATTTTGATCCGTGATAACGGAATACGCTGGCCAAGAAAGGACAACGCTTCACATCCCGCAGTGGAGTCGACAATTTGGTCGATTCGAGGCAAAGGGAAGGGAACTTTCGGACATGCTTTGTTGAGACTAGTGTAGTCCACACACATCCGCCATTTCCCATTCTTTTTCTCTACTAACACAGATTAGCTAACCACTCTGGGTGGAATACTTCTTTATGAATCCGCCTCCAAGAGCTTTTTGTGGATCTCCGCCGATGATCTTCCGCTTGGCCATCAAACGGCGCAAGCGCCGCATGACCGGCTTTGAGCCCGGCCGGATAGCTAGGAGTGCTCGGCGACATCCCTCGGTATGCCCAAGCATGTCCGAGGGTCCCCACGCAAACGCCTTGGCATTCGCGCGAGGAAGTCGACGAGCACGGCTTCCTATTTCGGATCCAGTCCGAGCCGATGGTCGCCAGCCTTCTCCTTCGGGTTCTTGGGATCGAAAGGGGATCTTCTTGGTGCCCGAGGATGGCTCGAAGCTCCCAGCATGGGCGCTTGGCCTCATGCTCGATCGTGATTTCGTCAAAGCTTCTCTTCGACGGCGATGAGTGCCTCGGCAATGGCGAGTGCCTCGCATACCCACGCCTCCACGCCGCACTCGTATGCATGATGGTGTGAGGGGCCGGTCGTGATGACACCCTTCGGCCCCGCATCTTGAGCTTGAGGTACGTGGTAGTTCGGGACAGCCATGAACCCGCGTAGCAGGGCCGCCCGAGGAGTGCGTGGTAAGTACCGCGGACCCCAAGGATCTCAAATGTGAGAGTCTCTTGCCTGAAGTTCGAGGGGTCACCGGGCAAACCGTAAGTCGATCTGCCCGAGGGGCTTTAGCTGCTTGCCTGGGACGACGCCTATTGAATGCCGGCCCTCCGTGGCGGATCTTGACTTGTCTACCTCGAGGAGGTCGAGGGTTTCTTCATAGATGAGGTTGAGGTCGCTCCCTCCGTCCATAAGGACTTTGGTGAGCCGAAAGTTGGCGATGATGGGATCCACCACCAGTGGATAAGCCCCGGGTTCGGGGATGTGTCAGGTGATCCGACCGGGTCGAAGGTGATGGCCTCGTCCGACCACTTGCGCAGCTTCGGGGTTGCCGCCCGCGGCATAGACCTCCCGACGCTCCTTCTTGCGCTGCCGCACGGACATGTTGTTGGTGCCGCCGCCGAAGATCATGAAGCAGTTATTCACCTTCGAACTCCTCGTTGCCCTTGGCGCCACCCCTCGGGAGCCTCTTCTTCTTGACCCTCGGGATGGCCTTGAGCTTGGCGAAATGTTGGCGTATTCCTCTTGCACTCCCCGAGGGTATGCTTGACCGGTAGCTATGGTTCGCATGGCCTCTTGAGCATGTCATCGGCTGGTTTCTCAGACGGGCCTGGGGCCCCTTGCGATCGACCGCCTACCATGTCTTCATCGTCCGCTTGGGCGGCGTGGCCCTTTGCCCTTGCGGCCCTTATCTTTCTTCTTTTTCTTCTTGCCCTCCCGAGGTTGCGAACCCTCGGGCTCCTCTTCCTTGCGCCTTCCATTGCCGTAGCCCCCGATTGAACAGAGCCCCCTGCCCTCCTCACCGTTGGCGAACTTGGTGGCGATGTCCATCAGCTTCGTTTGCTCGGTGGGAGTTCGGCGCCCCCACCTTCTTCACGAGGTCTCGGCAAGTGGTGCCGGCCAAGAAGGCCCCGATGACGTCCGAAACCGTCACATTAGGGAGCTCGGTCCGCCGCTTGGAGAAGCGCCCGATGTAGTCGCCACAGGATTCATCGGACTTTGTCGGCAGCTTCGAGATCCCACGAGTTACCCGGGCGTAGGTATGTGCCCCTGAAGTTACCGCGAAGGTTCTCACCAAGTCCGCCCGCTTTGATATGAGGTTGGGTGGAAGGTGTTCCAGCCAAGCTCGCGCACTTCGAGAGGTACAGGCAAATTTCCGACATCACTTTGTCATCGTGTGCCCTCGCGAACCCGGCATGCCAGCCGATAGTCGTCCAGCCATACCTGGGACGGGTCCTCCCTGTGTACTTCTCGAGATGGCTCGGGGGCCCGAAACGCCGCAGGAGTGGTGCCCTCCCGATGTCCCCTCGTGAAGGCCCGAGGCCCGGCGATCGTGGGGAGTACCCTCCTCCCCTCGACCTCGCTCAGGCGTTTTCGCCCCCGCTTGTCGTCCCCGAGGCGAGCCACCTCGTGGCGAGCCCGCCGCCGCTCGATCTCGCCCCCGAGGTCGTGGGCGCCCGGCGGCCGCGGCGGGTCTTCATGCTCCCGACCGGGCGGGTTGCAACGGTTGTCGCCGAGGCGCTCCCCGACCGCCCTTGCCGCCTCCTCGGGGTTTCGATCCGGTGGATTCGGAGCCCCGCCGACCCCGCCCCGGGACTCGCCTTCCGCGTGACGTCACCGCCCCGATCCCGGGAAGCGGAACTCTCCGCCCGTTGCACCGCCGCCTTGTCAAGGAGCTGACGGAGGCCTTCCCCGTATGCGCCCCTACCCTCGTAGTGGAGGGCTCCCGCATTGCTCGCACCAACATGGCGGCCGCCGCCACGCTGAGGCCGGCTCGCTTGAACGGCCGCTATGCCGGGGGATTGGAGGCACTCCGCGCCGGTCCGCCGCGGTCCCGCGCCATTGTGAGCTTGAGGTGCCCCTGCTTGCTCAAGCGCCGAGCTTGCTCCCCGCCGGATGTTTTGCCTGGGCCGCCGGAGAGTCGCGCAGATTCCGCCCCGACTGCTCCCGCAAGTCTCGTGAGGCCGGGCGCGTTTGGCCGGCAGTGCCGGCGCCGCTTACCGGATGGACCGGGCGGAAGCCGCCGCGCGCGCTGAGCTCGCCGTGGCGGTACGTCCGCGCCGCCTTCGCCGGAGACGCCGCGGAACCGGCCATCCCGTGGCGGGACTCCGACATTGAAGCATTCCCGCGTGGGGTCATAGTACTGCCTCATCGTCTGCACGGTGCGCCCTCGAACGCCCGGGAGGAGGCCTCGATTTTCCCTCGGACGGTAGAGCGAGTCCTCAGCCCCCCGACCAGCCCCGATTGAACCCTTAGGGGGGTGGTAGCGGGGTCGTCCCGCATCCCGTGGAGGATGCGCTCCTCCGAGTGAATGTCCAAGGGATAACGCCCCGGAACCAAAGGGGCGGCCAGAGAAAATTGAAGGGTGGTGCACATGCCTTGTGGGTGCATATGTTTGTATTAGAGATGGTGCATATATGGTGAAATTTAAAGCAAAACTACTATTTTTTCAAAATTTGGGTGGTGCATTTGCACCACCTACCTATAGTATACCTTCGCCCTCAAGTGGAACGACGGGTGGTCCGGGCTTTCGCGCCTCCCCGGCGAAGGCTTCGACCGAGGTTTCACGCCGGGCGACGATTCACCGACTCCCTCCGTGATGTCCGAACGGAGGCGTTCCGACGATTAGGTTTCGGGGGTACCCCGCCACGAGGGCGGCGGGTGGCGGGTAAGGTATTTCCCGGCCTAGGGTTCCGGGAGCCCTTCTTCGCGAGTCGGCGCCGGATACGTCGACGGATTCGAAATCCGCTGTTTGACGTGCCTTTGCGCTACGATGGGTCCGCTTTGCCCGCCTTGGCGCTGCAGCCGTGATGATGGGCTTGCCGCTGTGGCGAGCTGCCCTCCCTTCTACCAAAGACGCTTTAGAAGGGTCATCTCGTAGTTGTGGCCGAGCGCCACAAATGCCGCCTCCAAAGAACAAGCAGTGTTCCACGCGGAGCTAGTGCTCCGGCGAGCGTGGTGGAAACGGCGGCGAAAACGCCATTGAGGGCCGATGGAGATGCAGATTGCACACGGCGCCCCCCGCGGCGCGCCAACCGCCGGGCGCTTCAGGAACGGAACGGTGCCTCCCCGGTGCCGGTAATAAAGAATTTATAAGCCGCGGTGCCCTCCTCAATGGCGTAGCGCAAGATGGACACGGACGCAAATGGTTTATCCCTGGTTCAGCCAACGGGGCCCTACGCCCAAATGGGGTGTGTCCCGCTCAGGTTACTCGCTCCAAAGGTGAGCCCGCAGTGAGGGGGTTACAGCGTCATGGGAGAGACGCTGGTCTCAAGCCCCACGATCGTGGTTATGGTGGTGGTGGTGTGCGGCTTCCTCCGTGTGAACCGGAGTTGAGTCGAAAAGATCGAATCCCTCTATAATGAGGCATTACTCCCCTTTATAGGAGAAGGAGAGAGATAATGTTTATACAGTGGACGCCTAGGTGGCTAAGTCCCGAGGCCGCACCGGTTGTATACGCGCCGCCGAGGATTGGCCGGCTTGATGTTGCTTGGACGAAGACACGCGTCCGATCCGATGGTGGACGTGTCGCCCTCGGGCGCGGCCCCGAGGGTCCCGCGGAGGCGCCCTCACAATCCGCATGGCGAGGGCCGGTCCCAGAGGTCGCCGGCTATGCGTGGCCGGTGCCCGAGGGGTCGCCCAACGCGGGCGCTTTTGACGGTGCTCGGGAAATAAACAAAGTCATCCTCGGTTTCCCGTGGTCGGGTGGCGAGCATGTTCTCGGGTTCGCTTTTGTGTCCCATCGCCGGGTTGGGGAGAGACGATTCGCGCTCGATTTGATCAAGCGTAATCGATGGCACCGGGTGCCTCGCCCGCGCGGTAATCGCATTGAATGCGGCGGTTTCCTTCCTCCGGACGAACCTCCCACGCCCGAGGGCTCGGCGACCTCAGACGGCTAGCTGGGCCGCCCCACCCGAGGATGGAGAGCCGGTCTCCCCGGGCGAGGCGGAGTTTTTGCGCCCGAGGGTGGTGAGCCAGGCCACCCTGACGAAGCGAGATTTCTCCCGGGTCGGTGAGCTAGGCCAGCCTCGGACGAAACGGAGATGTGTGGTCGAGTCCGAGCCATGATCTAGCCCGCTAGCCGACGTGGAACGCCATGGTTCGTTGTTTTGTAGAGGTCCTTGACCTTGTCCTTCGTGAGCGTACAAGCTCTTTTGCGTGATGACTCCATTTGGGCCGCCTTGTGGGCCGTCCGTGGGCCGATTCGTCGTCATGTGAGCGCCGTGGGCCAATGGCCTCGGTCCATCGTCCGTCGTCCCGTCCCTCCGGATGGGATGATAGCAAAGCTAGGTTTTTACGGGCCTTGGTAGGCCGGGCAGATTCTCATAGTTTGGGAGAATGTCTCGCCCAATATTTAGGTCCCCCTCACACATCTTGCACCTTTGCAACGGATGCCGCGGAAATTTGCTCCAAATTGCCGTGCAAAGGCAAAAAAGCAAACCCAAAAAGTGCTACAAGCATCCGGCCACATCGAATCTTTTAACGCATAAATGGATCACTAAACATAGGTAAATAACAAAACTAATTGCACGCTTTAGCTGAAAAGTGAGAGACGAATCTTTTGAACTTAGTTAATGCATGTTGGGACAATAATTACCAAATACAAACAAAATGTGCTACAGTAGCCCAACCCAATTGTTTCGGGTTGCATGGCAACCGAACGCCCCCCCAGAGTTAACTTCTGCAGACCTATCCAGCTGTGCCCACTGAGCTTTGATGTTTCCAAGGCAAGGGACAGTGATACTCTCTGTCTCGTGCTCTACTACATTAGCTGTTGTTCCTGTACACCTTCGTTTTTGCATTGTTGTTACGTATATTGCGTTAAACTTATGTTTAACTTGGCCTTGTTTAGATGGCTAAAGTTTTGCTAAAATTTTTCAAATTTTTAGACTCTATTTTCATCGCATCACATTAAATACACCAAAAAGACATATGTTCGAGCGGTAAATGTAGGTAAAAAAAACTACTTACACAGCTTTGTTGTAAATCATGAGACAAATCTTTTTTTGAGCCTAGTTAGTCCATGATTGGACAATGTTTACCAAATACAAATGAAAGTGCTACAGAATGCTATATGAGTTATAACAAAGTTTTTTTGACAAATATTTTGCCATCTAAACGAGGCCTTAATTTTCTTCCCTATTTACTTGTGTAAATTTTCTATTCATACCACACTCTTCTTTTTCTTATGTTTGAGATAAGAGCCCCCAGCCCTGAGCCTTTGTCTGCATCTTCTTGTGCATTTTTTTTTTGTTTTTGATACTAATAACAAAGTGAAGTTCTTGCTATAGAACTAGGATGCATACTCTTATCAGTAGCCTTGTTTATTCAGCCATTCATAGTTTTATGGTGAGGATTTCATGCTTTTACTTTTTACAGCTGTAGGACGTCATGGATTTGACTGTATTTTTTATTTCCTCTTTGAATTAACCCAGCTACTGATTTCCCAAAAAGGCCCCCCAGCTTCAATCTTATCTTCTCAGATGGACAGTTGTGAAGTGTGCAGGGCAAGATGGCCCAGTAAAACAGGTCCTGCAATTTTTTGGTGCGCGTGCTTGCGATAATTTTACCGCACAGGTATTTCCCCGTGTTCCTCTTGAAAAAAAGGGCATTTTCCCTGAGTTCTTTAAACTCTGTCTTCAGACTGGAAAAAAAAGGACAAAATAAGAAAGATCTTTTTTATGTGATTTTGAATATTCAAAAGAAGAGGCACATTGTGAAAGCTGCATAGAAAGATGATAAACTAACGGGCATTAGTAGTATTCATAGTACTAAACTCATGAAAAAAAATGTCAGTTTAAAATGGACGCTAACTTTTAAATTTAATCTCTGTTGTCCACAAAAGCAATAGATTTAATCCTGTATATGTTATCATTGTTTTCGGAATCTAACCGTAAGATCTGTGATAATCAAAGTTGTGCAGTGTAGGCATAGTGATGTCATAATGTCAGTGGAGACTGGAGATGGAGTGAGGCAGTGAGCAGTAATGAACTGTATGGAACAAACCCCAATGTGATTGATTTTCTCTCAACTGCTGCACCTATTTTAACAAGAGGCAAAATTTAAAGATATAAGCAGCATTCAAATATGAGCTACAGTACTCCAAGAATGTGTATTTCCTTTTTACTGAAAATGAAATTAAGCACTACAATTCTTTAAACTATTCTTCTTATTTATCTTATCCATTTTCTGTAGATATTGTTGTCTTCATTCGCTACTTTACTGTTCAATAGAAAATGAAAGTTCCGTTGGACTCTAGTACACTTTTCCAGTCCAACCAATCAGATAGTTGGTCAAAGGAGAGAGGGTCAGAGCAGCAGGAAACCCCCGCCATCCCATTCTTGTGCCGTTTCCGCCCCCAAAATCAAAAATCTCTCTCCCTCCCACTCTTTTCTTTCTCTGTCATTTTCCTCTAATTCAAAAAATCCTTTCCTTTGATGACATTGGTATAACAACTGGTGTCTGTTCTGTCCGCCTTCCTCTGCCAAGACCAAGAAATTTTTACTCCCCAGCAAGCAGGTTCCAACCAAGAAGAGCCCTTCTTCGAATTCAGCATGGGGGGAAGGGAGGGCATTGCAGTGGCAGGTGGCCACCATGAATCCGGCCACGGTCTGTTCGGAGCAGAAATCTCCATGACAGAGGCGCAAGAAGCAGCCAAGGTGTACCACTTCTCTCCGTCCTCGCCGTCGACGTCCCCCACTCCATCCCCGCCACCAGCTGCGGCTGGCGGCCATGGTGGGGATGCCACCCAGTTCCACTAGCCTGGAGTCTGGGAAGTGGGGACAAGCCGAGCGAGGCCGCCGGGAGCAACGGCGTCCAGACCGCCGCGCAGACGGAGCACGCCAACCTGAGCTCCGGACGCCGCCGGGGCCGGCCGCGCGGTTCCGGGAGGCGCCAGATCCTAGCCACCCTAGGTCAGTCAGTATTCCCCCCTCAAATGCAAAGCGTCCTCATTTTCTTCTTCAGCAGCTCAAAAATTTCATTTTTGAGTTGTGGTTTCTTGCAATGTTTGCTCCCCTTGTTGATTTCTGTTACATTGCTTGGATGGGGATGGGGTCCAGTTGGGGTGATGTGTATGTGCTTTTCAGTTTTCACACTGAAGAGGGTTGCAAGTCAAACATCCGTTACCTGTTACCTCAGTTCTTCTGTCCGTCGCATTCATCTTTTGTGTTAATATAACTGTTAATGCGATTATCATGTTTTTATCCCCCTTTTTGTACCAATTCTGTGCGCGCATTCTCTCTCAGATTTTTCCTGGGTGGATTACCTAATCGACCTAATCCTTAAATTTCTTACCGATGAGCCGTGATTGGTCTCTTTCATCATTGATTGAGTAGCTAAGTTACTTAAAAAACTGTTCATTTCGCTGTCTGAATGATGTTCATCCAATGCAAAAGGGGAATGGTACGCCATGTCAGCCGGAGGGAGCTTCACACCTCATGTGATCATCGTGGGTACTGGGGAGGTAAGACATGTGTTCCATCATCATCGGCAGCGTCATGCTTCTCTGCAGACGGCGGCTAGTTTGGCATTGCTTGACTAATGTCCAGTGCTTGTCTATCTTAACGGTACCACTGATGAGCTTCTTGTCCAATTCGTTGGTAGGATGTGGTGGCGCGCATAATGTCGTTTTCTCAGAAGGGTCCACGCCGGGTCTGCATCCTCTCTGCCAATGGGACAATCTCTAATGTAACATTGAGGCAGCCGGATCCATCTGGTAGCACCTTCACCTATGAGGTATGTGTGCACTGTTGAGTGTTACTCTCTGTATCTTATCATTCTCCTTGTTCAGATTGGGACCAAGAAGTCCCCTCTGGACAAATTCAGTGTAGTTTGTTTTAGAGTTGTTTATTTCTACTCTGTAGGCACATCAAGCAGTGACTTCGGTTCCAATGATTTATTTATTTATTGTGGACAAAATGTCAACCTTAATTGGATCTTTCATTCGCCCTAGATTTAGCGATGCAAGTCACATTGTTTTGACTTGATTGCAGTAAGAATTAACAGATAAACACTGTCATAGATTCACCAGCAGGGAGACTATTGTGAAAAGCTCGACTTCCACTTTCTCTTCAATTTTGTTTTATGGCTCTTCCACCATCTGTGCCTCCCGTATGTCCACTATTGGTCTGATTTGTTTCAGGCACCAGGAAGAATTGTTTAAGTTCTGATTCTAACTGTAACAAACAATACACAGAAAATCTTCAACACCCATGTACATGGAAAGTGACCACTTTCATCTCAAAGTTGATTCATTGCTATAGCCTGGGATCACAATGATGTCGTGCACATGTACAATTTAAGGGGCACTGATGTGTTTCTGGTCTTCAGGGCCGTTTTGAGCTTCTGCGATTGATGGGCTCCTTCACAATGGCTGAGGAAGGACGTAAGAGAACCGGCGGGCTCAGTGTCTCTCTTGCTGGCCCTGACGGCCGTGTCGTTGGCGGTGTAGTGGCTGGGATGCTGCGTGCTGCAAGTCCTATACAGGTAAATTGTAACTGAAACCTGAACCAAATTTTGGGTGCTGTCATCACACTGAACACATGAGAGCACAAAATATTCATCCCTTGTTAATTCAGTGCATTCTGTATCGTATCAGTTCACAGATTGATGGCAAATGCTGAGCTATATATGTTTTGTTGGTTCTAACATTAAACTCGGCATGGCAGGTGATCGTAGGGAGCTTCCTGCCCAACAGTCTGAAGCAGCATCAGAGGAGGATGAACCTGCAGCAGCAGCAGCCACCTGCCGTCGCTGGCCTGGGCGGCGGCTGCAGCGTCGTCGGGGAAGGGACGGGTAGTGCTCATGAGCCTCTCTCATGGGCCTTTACTCGTATACACTAACAGGAGATGCAAATAAAGGAGCGTGAAAGATGCTAATATCAAAGTCACATCGAGCCACCACATGAAGCCATTACTGTCAGCAAGCTAATCAGATCAGTTTAAAACCATTTCAACCAGTCACCAGCTGGGGCCGGCAAGACTGCCGGACTCGTCGGTCAAAAAAAAAAAAATGTGGCAGTCTTGCAATTTGCCCCTTCTCTTGTTATGTTTCTTTTCACATAATAGTAAGACCTCCTGCGCTTATATAAAATCTTATATATGACTGAAGAAGGGAACTGAGAATATGCATATGCAGCGTGCTTTATGCCATCACAGGTGCTGACTTCAGATCTGGTATAGCTTCAATCATATGGAGTGTATCTAGTTCCAATCCATGTCCTGCGCCCCCAGGTCGTTCCATAATTAACCAGGTGCGTTCATGTGTATCTTCAGTATTTTTGTTTTCCTTTCAATCTTTTTCCAACATCTTGTCCTGCAAGTTTTTCTAGAGAACCTGCATCCTCAATTCCTCATCCTCTAAGCTCTCTTGTGTCCGTGATTCAAATTAGTGCTAGCCAGTTCATTTACCATTCTATGTTCGTGGTTTCTGTTTTGGCTTTTCATGTACAACTATATTGTGGTAAGAACTTGCTTCTTGTTTGATTCGGGATTTGGTCGCATGATTGCCTCCTTAATAATTACTAGTTTTCCAGTTTGTAGATCACCGGGCTAGAGGGGCTACAATCTGCAACTCAACAGAAGGTACAACCAGGAATATGCTCTCTCTAATGTATTGACAGTTTTGCAACTTCTTCCATGTAGTTTTCCTTATAGAATTATCACGCTTTATTACAATAAAAAACAACCCAATTCCATTTCCGTCCCAATTTTCGTGGCATGCATATACTATATATATGAATAGGGTTCTGTCCTTATTAAGTGCTTGTTTGGCTGCATTCAAATCCATTAGAGTGCAACCAAACAAGTCCTAAGGGAGAAGATTAACTAACTTTCATTTACCTAACTATGAAAACCAGCTGTTCACTTAGGATGGATGACCTACAAGAGGAACTTGATGCTTTAGAGCGTATACTTTGTGGTCAAAAGGAGCCTGACAGTCTTGACTTTCGACTTTTTTACGACGACTCACGGGAAATTTCTCTGATGATCGAAGGATTGGTGAGGGTGGATGTGGAGAGGTTTACAAGGTAAAATAGCTTTTTCTTCTTCCTTTTCCAATGCTCCTTCGAGTTCCTGTCAACAGAGCCATGAGCTTGATCTAATGCTCATGATCATTATGAAATCTCAATTCAAACAGGGTGAACTTCCAAATGGGAAGCTTATTGCTGTGAAGAAGCTTAAAAGAGACCATATAATTGACGAAAAAGATGTTTCTTCGTGAGGTTGATAGCATGATCAAGGTTCGCATCAAAATATAGTACAATTTTTTTAGGTTACTGTTCTGAAAATAAAAAGAAAAGGCAGTTCTAATGGATGGAAAAATTGTTATGGCGAGGAACGGGAAAAGTTACTTTGTTTCCGTATATAAGTAACGGAAGCCTTGACAAGCATCTTACGGGTATGATAAGACCAAAACATCAGAACTGCATCTCAATATGGTCTAATTTTTATTTATATTTCACCATCTTTCATAGATTCTATCACCTTTGCCCTTATGCCTTGTTTAGATATACCCAAATGTGATATGCATCTCAATCCATGTGTGTTGGAGTAGGTTGCTGTGAAGCTTAGTTCAATATATATACATCCAATTCACTCCCACACATGTGAATTGATAAGAGTGCTTCCGAACAATGTCTCCAGGATAGAGGCAATAAATCTAAGGGACGGATTATATGAACAATAAAAATGTCTCATCCCTTGGAATATATGGGCAATTAAGCAAGCAGAAACTAAATAGAGAATATTTTAGGTTCCATATCAAGCTTATTTTTCTTTCTTTTTCTCCTGCAGACGAATTAAGGGGATTTGAATGGCACACACGCTACCAAATAATTAAGGGAATTTGTGATGGCTTGCTTCATCTTCATAAGGAGAAGGGTATTATGCACATGGACCTAAAACCTGCCAATATACTTTTAGGTGACCAAATGGTACCAAAGATTACAGATTTTGGAGTATCGAGAATTGACGGAAAAACACAGATTACGAGTGCAGAACGTATATTTTCACGGTAAGCTATACATGAATGAAGAGAACTATATTTTCCCTTTTCTGATATTTTATTACTCAATATATCTTTTACTACTTATTATGACACTGCCTTCTCATGGTGTCTTCATGCAGAGGACATGCCGCTCCAGAGTACATTGATACCGGAGTAAGGTCATGGAAGTCAGACATTTATAGTTTAGGTGTCATTATGACAGAGTTGGTGACAGGAAGTAGGAAGATACCAAATACAACCAAAGTAAGAGTGACTTGTTCCACATTGCATGAATATAAGCTTCTTTTTACTTGGAGCCGTGTGTGTATTCTCTTCCCTTGAGGAAGCTTTTATTAGCAATAACGCAGATAAATCGAGTTGATACAATTGTCCTACGACTATTCTTGACTTCTGAAAAAAAAATACACATAGAAAAGTTTTAGACAAACAAAGACACATATTGACTATAAATTCATAGACTATTACCATCATGTGCATAGTACAACTCATGTGAATCTTGGGCACATGTGCGCAAAGAAAGTCCTTTTGTTTTTTGAAAAGGCAGATGCGCAGAATCCAACTTATGTAGGATAGCATATATATGGCGAGAATCAAAGCAACAGTAGTGAATAAAATTAATAACATACTCCTATACTACCTCTGCCTCAATAAAATGCAATTCTAGTAAGTCAAACCATCTATTTGACCGGGTTCGGCACCTCCTTATTTTCAAAGTCATATGGGAGTCCCTTCTCCTATAATCCAGTTTTCCTACGTTTTTAAAAAAAAGAAAATATAAGTCAAACCATCTTAACTTTGATCAATCAAAATATAAAAATATCAATATTTGTTGTACCAAGTCAAGAATCACTAAAGTCATCATGGAATATACTTTAAATAACAAATTATTTGTTGTCATAAATGTATATAGAATTTTTCTATCAGCTTGGTCAAAACTAATATAGTTTGACTTTTGATAAATATATAATTTTATTCTTTTAGGACCGAGTTAGTAAATTTTTAAAAGTTTTCTTGCTCTCATTAATCAAATGAAAGTATTTAAAATCACATATTTGGTGACTCAGATAAACATTAGTGCTAACCCCAATTGTAAATGCATTATAAAATTAATGATAATAATTATACTGTGAAAAACAATTTATTAAATTGCACTTGCCTGCCCTGAACAATGAAAAGTTTGAGAAAAAATAAAACTAAATGCTAATTCATTCTTCTTCAACATCCACCAAGTGTATGATTTTTTATGGTGTTAGATGATTTTACGAGCTCTATTGTATGTTTCTGAAAATTTAAGAATGTGTCCCAAACCACTTATCGGATTGGATGCTTCAAAAAAATGTCATTAATACTACTGAAATTTGAAGGGAAATCGATTTATATTGTCGCAAGAGTTGGGAGAATCTGGAACATCCCAAACGAGAATGTCGTTTCCTTGTCGAAGTTCATGCTAGTCAAGCATATGCAGAGTCTGCACTAAATATTTCAGTGCCAGGCAATCAAGATTACCTTGGTTGAAATGTAGGTGCTTCGAAGATGGAGGCACAGGTGGAATAAATCATCAAAGCATACACCACTGCTGTACCTACAAGTAAAAAAGTGCCTCGAGTTGGCGGTAAGATGCCAGGAAATAAATCCGGTAAAGAGACCATATATAATGGACATAGTCCGTGAGCTAAACAATATAGATAGCTGGGATGGTAAAATTAAAGAATCTTCGTTGGAGAAGGTAAGCTCATATATATGCCTCAACAGAAGCAGATAATCTGCATGTCACTGATCAAATAAGTTTACTTTCTACAAGTCACAGTAATGCATATATGTGTCTTCGCTTGCAGATAATCTCCAGCTCGGATGACATGCTTGGTATTGAGCCACTTGAATTGCATTTTACTCTTTCCCCTTAATAAGAAGCAGATATCATGCTCAATTGAGCTGACAAACAATACAGATTGTTCCATGGTCTTCAAGATTGCAACGACAAGTCTACTCCCGTTCTCTTTACTGCCAGACAAAGGCATTGTTGCACCACGATCAAAGTGTACAACAATTGTAATACTGTCAGCACAGGAGATGACACCGCTACTACATAATCTCTGCGAGGAAGAGTTCATCGTGCAGAGCACCAAAATTGATGAAAGCCTTACAGCTGTGGATATAACTGACGATATGTTCAATGACGAGGGGGCTAATTCTCAGGAAAAAATTGGTGATGGAGATAAAGTGGTTGACGAGGTGAATTTAACAATTCTTTTCGACGAGATGCTACACGAGGAGCACCAAAGGGATGTGGCAAATATAAGTGCTGAGAAGGGATCACTAGTAACATCGTCTCAGGTAGTCCTTTGTGGTCAATCTAGTGAACAGTATTGCAAGACTCAACCTGTAACCAGAAATGTTGCATATGTCATATGTTTGATTTTTAGCCACTTCATTTTCCTTGTTCAGTTTTTTCCTCATATGTAGGCCAAACTGCTAAACTGCTGTGCTGTCTGCTTTCTTTTTTAGATTGAAGAACTTTTTGAAAAATATATGGCAGGAAGTTAGGAGAGTATATTTACAAGAGTTTTGGCAGCCCCCGGACTGAGGGGCAGAAGGAAAAAAACAAAGAACACAAAAGCGACTGTAGATGTGAAAATGGTAACATTTAACACAAAAGCGACTGTAGATTGAAGAACTGAACATGGTAACATTTAAATTGCGAGTGTAGATGTGCTAAAGTATAGTCTTGCCTTTGAAAACAACTTATGTAAGATGTGAAAATTGGATATGGGTATATAATGACACATATATGGTGACTTACTATGCAAATCACTTCATCTGTATAAGAGTGCCTGCGGTAAGCTTATGGAGATATTTGAGTCAACTCACTCAGTGCAGATCAATCAAACTGGTGGATAACATGAGAACAAGCAAGGTAATAATACTTTAACCCCTCCACTTTTCCATTTAATCTATATAATGTCTGTTTACAACTTATTTCATGAAGTTGGGGTATTTTGGCTTGGTTTTCATGTATGCATGAATACATCTTTTGGTGTGTCATCTCTTTCATTCATTTGGTCTTGGAACATTACCTTATTTTTTCAGTTCAATATATGTGATACTTGTCCAAAATGGATGGCATCTCATATGACTACATTCTTGATTTCTCCATTATCCTTAGCATTGACTATGCTGATTTTATCATATGGTTGTTTGAGATTTTTCTCTAATTGCAGATCTCGAGATTGATTTACACAAATTCTGGTCTTGCTATCATGGCCTTAACTTCAAGCGCTGTTCATCTACTCTGGAAATGGCCACGCAGAGATCGGAATTCTGGAAAGGTGGGATCCGTTTTATGTACATACAGATGTGCATAAATAGTGTTCAGATCGCTCATCTTCTCTGCATATCATACGTGAAAAATTTGTGTGGTAGATTGTTACTAAATTGTTCAATTTTGCTACCCATTAATCTTATAGGCGACCACGAGTGTTTCTCCCACCCCATGGCAACCACAAAATGACATCTTCATGATTAATGACACGACTGACAATAATCCTGAAGAAGCTGTTCACTGCTTTGCTTTGTCAAAGAATGATTCATATGTCATGTCTGCTTCTGGAGGAAAAAATCTCTCTGTTCAACATGATGACTTTCAAGGTTGGTAAATCTTTACACATCGATACAATTAGCTTTTTTCTTATTGAAACAATCTTTGATCTTTATATTTACTGCAGACGATGACAAAATTTATGCCTCCACCGCCAGCAGCAACTTTTCTTGAATTTTATCCCCAAGATAACAACATAATTGCAATTGGAATGGATGACTCAACCATCAAAAATCTATAATGTCCGAATTGATGAGGTATTCACAGTGGCTTTGTTTTTCTTTCCATTGAACAGGACCCAGTTAAAGTAGCTTTATTTGTTCTTTTGTACAGGTCAAAAAGCACGCTCAGAGGTCACTCTAAGAGAATCACAGGTCTTGCCTTTTCAAATCTGCTAAATGTGTTAGTCTCTTCAGGAGCTGATGCCCAGGTTAGTTACTACTGAACTGTCGATTCAGATCATATCTGGCATACTTCTTATATTAAATGTTAAATTGTTTCCTCTTTTAGTTATGTGTTTGGAACACGGATGGATGGGAGAGGCAAAAGAACAGATTTTTGCAAATACCATCAGGTCGCCAATCCAATATCTTGGACACTCGTGTTCAGTTCCACCAAGATAAAATGCATTTTCTTGTTGTGCATGAAACCCAGATTGCCATCTATGAAACTACAAAGCTAGAACCAGTGAAGCAGGTAAACTGTCTGCCCTAACTTGTCTGCAGATTACACTTGCAATGGAGTTCAGTATGAAGATTCTCATTTCCCACCGTAACTTTACTTGCAGTGGCCTGTTCGAGAGAATTCACCTTCTATCACAGATGCCACATTCTCGTGTGATAGTCAGCTAATATATGCAAGCTTTATGGATGCTACTGTTGGCATATTTAATGCGTCAAGTTTGAGACTTCAATGTCGGATTCTTCCTGCTTCATATCTTCCTCCAAATATCAGGTATTCTATAAAACACAAAAATTGTTTTTAGGAATGATCTCTGTTCAACTTTTAACAAATTGCTGATGGTCGCTTTAATATCTTTCTCTTGCAGTCCGAGTGTTCATCCTGTTGTTGTTGCGGCACACCCTACAGAAGCAAGCCAATTTGCTCTAGGGCTGATTGATGGTGGTGTTTTTGTGTTGGAACCTTTGGAATCGGAGAGAAAATGGGGAAATCCTCCAGCAGTAGAGAATGGGTCTGCTAGCAACTTGTCCACACCGCCCTGTAATGGAGCTTCAAGTTCTGATCAACTAGAAAGATGATTAAGAAGTTGGAACTGGTAGATTTTTCATGGCATGAGTCTAACCAAGGTATGCTTCTAAGTTAATGAAACAAATAGGAACTGTTTCACATTTTGAATTCTTTGCCATGATATGTAAAGACCATTTATAACGGATTGGTGCAGTTTAGAATTTTGGCCAATAAGCTGCTATGATTTAGACCGAAACATGATCAACACAATCGTGTGAATAAAGAACATACTGTACTTTTTGGTCGACAGATTTATTTCTCTTCTGCTTACATTCAAAAAATATTTCTCTTCTGCTGAACAAAGCCTCCATTATGTTTGATGAATACCAAAGGAAACATATTGTCAATACAGATCTGCAGGAAGGAGTTTTTGTTCAGTTCATAACCTCATCTTGTTCTGCAGATGGGCTTCAAAGGGTGGTGCAACTAACCTTTGGCAGATCGGTTCCAAGGGTGTCGGAGGATGCGCTCAATAAAACCAAGCTCAACAGCAGTTTACCCGTTGCTTATATATATTTGTAATGAATGATGACTGTATCGAGTGAGGAGGATAGTCCTAGTATTTCATTTTGCTTTGTTTACCGTGCTGTGAAGAGGAGTTTTTATCAGTAGATAACATGTAGTACAACTATCAGTTTGGCCGTACTTGGTACCTATATTTATGACTTTAGTGAAAGTATCTTGTTTCATTTGCCTCTTCTTGGCCCCTTTCCGACGTTTTTGCTATCACAAAATGCTGTTTCGGACTTGCATTCAGCGAGTACTATTTGCCTTCAGCGCTTCTTTTTATGATAGATGGTTAACTACCTCACCAAGTCGCCATGGTGATTTTTGCCTCGTATTCTGATTTGTAGTTTTTCTAGCAAGGTGCACCTATGAGAAAGCTACCTCTGCTGGCTTGCCTCTGCCAAGCACAAGGGCTTGAAGACGTGCACCTATGAGAACTGGAAACAGAGGACGAACAGAAGATTCAGCCAATATGTAGGTCAGCGCTCCTCTCGGTGGACTGTGGTGAAACTGACTGAGGGAGGTGGTGGTGTCATGGTGGCCGGCCGGCGGTCGGTAACCACCACATGTGAGCCGGTGAGCCACAGGAGACCGGCCCATGCACGCTCTGTCAATTGGCATGGTGCATAGGCACCAAACATGCGACACACTACACTGCAAACTGCTGCTGATTGGTTCATTAATTCAGAAGCTGCAAAGCCCCTCAACGAGCTGTTATCAAGCCTCGGGGCGCCACGGCCCACGGGCTGATGTGACCTTGCCGACGAGGCACCATGCTTTGGCCCATTACCATTGCCGTGGGCTAAATCAGTAGGGCCGAGGCCCACTAGGCCACTAGACAGCTGCCTCGCTTGCGGACGACGGCTGATGGCACCGACCGAGGCGGCCGTCGCCGGCGGCCACGCCGCCGACCAACCCACTCTCCGTGCTGGCGGCCACTACTCGCTTATTTCCTGAACTCCCGATGACACCCCCCAGGTACCCCCATCATCTAGGTCTCTTTCCACACTCCTAAACAACATGCCATGTTGATATCAACACGGAGTCACGGAGCCATATTTTTTTCGTTTTCCATTGCTAATTCCGTGCGTGCTTCGGTGTGCGGATCTCTGATAATTTAGGGTGGTTGTTTGATGCAGACACCCAGAAATAATTAAGCCCTTAACCTAATTTTTGTCCGACAAATGCAAATCAAGCATTTCCTTCTGAAATCTTGCAGCCGTAGGTTCATATTTCCGACTTCGTGATGCAAACCATGTTCTTCTGCCTTCCTGTTGAGACGATGTGGTTAGCCTGTAGTTATGGCTTCCAGAATCATCATAAACTGGGAACCGACCAGTACTGAATTCGTGATTACAGCATATGTTCTCTCCCCTTTTTCTACTGACCCAGAGATGAGATGAGGACCATGCCTTCAGTTGGTTTATATTTTCTCACATGTTTGCTTGCATTGCGAATTACCGTAGCAACTTCAGTGGCCACCATCATGCATCAGACCTTCAACATCACATAGTTTAGTGTTCATTTTGCTCCTGACCTAAGAGATCTTGCTTCAGTCTTGATCTGCGATTCTGTATATCTGAAAAATTCTTACCCAACCTGCTGATAGAGTGATAGTTCCTAGTTCCAAGAATTGCTATAAAATTTGTTCTTCAGTTAGTGCACAAAAGTTTTTTCCCAGGCGTTTCAAACTTCAAAATAGCATTTGATTGTTAGGGTTCAAAACAAAATCGAACTTCCCTGTGGAAGTTCTTTCTCATAGGCAGTGAATTTACCTTTTTTTTTTCATGCGAAAGTCGTAGGTTCTTTCCCTTCTCCGATCTACTTCAGTTATAATAATTATAATAAAGTGTTCATCAGCTATGAACTTTTTAAAGTCACGATTGGGATAAAAAAAAGGTGAACTTTGGTCAGCTGCCACAGCAATAAAAAACTTGCAGCATGGTCCTCAGCATTTTATTGTCATATATTAGTATGATTGTCAGTCTGAATGTAAGGACTCTTGCTACATTGAAGTCGTTCTTTAACCGCACCTCATTTGATGTGTCATCATCTAAGTCGTAACATAAGAACATGCAAAGGTTACAAGTAGTTAAGCACTTACTGCCAAAATCTAAGTATCGAAACATCTGTTTTCTGTCACCCCTTTATGTGCAACCTGTACAAAACTTAACCATAGCTTTTTTCAGCAAACTTCTGATGGTTTTGTGCAACATATGCCTTTAAGAGATCTATTCTCGTCTGAAGTACCAACTGAAATTTGGTTCGCACGAGAGTGATAGTTCAATCATGGTAGCAATCTTTTCTTTATTCATAATAATTCAAGTAGGTTTTCTTGAGGAAGCAAGCATCATATGCTGTTTTACGGTAAGATTATTCAACACTAGGCTTGGTGATGTATTCTTGACATTTTTAGAGTGATTAATTCTCTATTGAAGAATCATAGTTTCTCACGAGTCAGTAAATCAATCATGATCACTTTTCCCCTCTTACATTCATAGCATTCAACTAAGTTTTCTTGTGGTGTTTTTATGGCAAGACTATACAGAAATAAAAGTGCTCCACAACATTTAATATTCAATCCTCAACATTTCCACTGTTATTTGTACTAGTTTGTTAACAAAAGTGAGTCAAGCCCCCGGTGGTGTATATACTTGATTTGTTGCAAAAATAGTAACTCGCTCTATGTACTTACTTTAGCAAAGCCGCTGTTATGGTGCAATAAATTCCCTGTCAAATTTTCCCAGCCACTACATTATTGAAGCAGGGACTATATACCACAAGCATGGTACAGTTAGTAGACCTTTAGCACCGAAACTCCAATGTTGACACAACATGCAACTCTCAATAGCCCTGTCAATTAGTTGTTGTTGATTTTAGTATGGTTTATTTTTTTTAGCATTTAGTGCTACCTATGAAATCCTATAAATACTGCATTCTTCTCATGTTTAGTTGTTGCTACAGCAACCCAAAAAGTCTTCTGAGTTCCCCGTCATCGAATCTCTTAACATGTTTTTCGAGCATTAAATTTAGATAAATAAAAAAAACTGATTGCACGGTTTGGCTGAAAAGTGAGAGACGAATCTTTTTAAGCCTAGTTAGTCCATGATTGGATAATAATTATCAAATAAAAACGAAAAGTGCTACAGTAGCCCAACCCAATATATTTCACCAACTAAAGACAGGCAGAGCAACTTCCCCTGTTTTGCTCCAAAAATGAACTCTGCTATTGTTTTTTTAGCCAAACAGGAGGGGAGCACCCGTAGTATTGCTATTGTTCCCATCGGTTATTACCAGAAAGGTTGCTTTAGAGGCCATGTGCATGGTTAGATTAGGTGGCAGATTATTTCGCAGCCTAAGAATAGAAAAGGTCCTCTAGGTCTGAGTCTCCGGTTGTTTACTTTAATTAATTGTGATTGGGCAGCTTTAAATTTTGGTTCCTGTTTTGCCTTTACCTGTTTATCATATTGAAAGTTGTGAAACAAGAAAGGGCGCGTGAGCTGCTTTGCCTTGTCCCATTTGTTTTATACTTACAAGAAGCCTGCAAAAACATTTGATACAGGAATATCCATTTTTTGAGCTTAATCACATGGTATCACCATCATGACAGTTTAACCAAAGCCTCATCGATAATCAAGTCTACTATACTAATCCTTGGGAGACAAGTTTTGGTTCCTTCTGGGTGCACTTGAAGGAAGTACCTGTCCATTAATTTTTTTTCTCGATCGGGCCATTCACCCATATTTCATTAAGAGGAGGAAAACCAAATCCAAATACAAACATAGTCCTAGATGCCGAGTGGACATCAAAGACAAAATAAAAGCAAAAAGCAAAACAAACAGCCTAACTACCGAAGTCAACTAAAGCGATTACATGATGAACATGTTAAGCGACCCGGACCGGAGGACCAACAAGGACACAATCAAACGATGCGCCGTTTCTTGCCCCCAGAAGGAAGGCCTCCATGGCCTCCCCCTTCTCCTCGACAAGAGGCCCTGTGAAGGCAACCTGCAACTCATCAAAGGAGACCGCGTCTTCATGTTCGGCCTCGACATCGATCCCGATTTTCTTCAGCAAGACCCTCCTAGCCTGAGCCTCCGGGTTTGGGTGTCTGTACCCGCTCTTTGCGGCAAGCCGTGCGCTACGCTTCGGCATTAGCGCAGAATCAGGCTGGCGCGGGCGCGTCTTCCTCAGGACCGGTGTGGAAAGTATTGATGGCTCAAGCGGCCTCTTGAAGGAGGCCACGAACTCGTCAACCGACATCTGGCTCGAAGAAGCCGTGCCATCATCGTCGCCACGATCTGCAGGGCCAGCAGCATCAGGTACCGGGAAGTCGATACCCGCACTGAGTCTCGGCGCAAGCTCGGTGCTCCTCAACCAGATGGCGGCGGGGCTGTGGCGTGGCGTTCCCCGGCGGCGCCCAACACGGCGATGACTAGTGGATTGGCGAACTTCGGCCTCAACCAAGTCTGCCCACCGGTCGTCCGCCGGGCTGTAGCTAGTGGAGGGGCATCCACGGCCCAGCGGCGACCACCATAGGGCGCGAAGCCGCCACCACCTCATCCAACATGGGATCGAAGACTCTCGGCTGCAACGCCGGGCGGCATAGCCCGACCAGGTCGGGCTCAGGGTACAACACCCGAGTTTCCGACCGCTCGACCCGGGAGGTTGTCCAACGGCGTCGTGCCCGACCAACGACGGATTTGGGCCCCCTGCAACATGACGCGTCGCCTTGAGTTGGCCATCCCGCTACCGGATGCCGCACCTCGAAGAAATTTGAGCCGGTGCGGGATGCCGCGCCGAAGGCATGCTCGGCGGCGTGGGTGCCTTCTTGAATTCGGCGGGGAGACACGCTGCGCCCTCGCCCGATGGCGGAGCCTCGACAACGGAGGCAGCGTGGAAGCGAGCGGCACCGGGCGGCAAGGTGGCCTCGTGTGAAGCGATTGAAACAACGCCCCACCAGCTCCGGCGGCGGGCCCGGTTGCGTCTTTGTGTTGCTTTTCGCCGGGGCAAAGATCGGTGGCGATGGCCCTGACGGCTCGGAACCCGTCGGCATCGGCGATAGGCCCCTCCGTTCTTCTTGCGGCACCGTCGACCATCGCCCTTGCGCCCAAGGCGTTGATGCCGCAGTGCCCCTGCCCGATTGCCGCGGACCAAAGGCGACGGTGTCGCGAACAAACGCCGGCAAATGGTGGCGGAGAGTCGCGGCCTTCCACTGGTTCTTCGTCGCCCGGCGCCCGGCGGTGGCGACGCCGCGGCGACGCCGCTTCCGACCTGCGCACCTGGCCGAGCATCCTCCACGGTGGCGCGCCGGCGTCGCGTGCAGCCTCCACCGCCCGGTAGCGGCGTGGCCGGAGAGCCCTGCGAGCCACGTCAAGATACGGCGGGAACGCGGCGAGGGGCTGATTTCGCCGTCGGGCTTGATCCCACGCTGGGGTCGGCGTCCGCCCAGCGTGTTGCTTTTGAGCGCCCATCGAGTTTTGGCACCGGGTGGAAGGGGGCGCATGGGGAGAGCGAAGCTCAGCGCCCGACCGGCGGCGAAAGGTGAGGTAGAGCCGGGCGCGAGGACGGAGTCACTGCCTCGCCATCAACGTCCTCCTCTTCATCGTCGACATCCTCGGTGACGACCTCGTCCCCTCGCTCCTCGCCTAGGGACTTAGGGTGGTCGGCGATCCCAGCGGAGAGGGTGGTGGCACCGTCCCATCCGCCCGACATCTTCGCGGCGGGTGTGGCGCGAGAAGAGCCGGCCGCCGGAGCCACAGCGCCAGTAGGTAGGTCGGGACAGCACCCGGCTCATCATGTTTGGCGGTGGCGGCGGCTCGAGGGACGGTGGAGCGGAGAGATAGCCGCCCACAGAGATAGGAGCGGCACCTTCCCGGGGAGGGCTGGAGGTGGCCGCCGGCGTCTGGGCCGACTTCCGGCGGGCTGGGTTGAGTGGGGCTCGAGGGGAGGCGTGCTCGCCGCGGGACGCCGGAACTCCTCCGAGAACACCATGGATGGGTAGATCAAGCCTGGGGAGTGCGGATCCGGGAGGGGAAGGGGAGGGAAGGGTCTTTGGGAGGGAGATCGATGGCGGGGGGCAGGAGGCGGCGCCGTCGCCATGGGGAGGGGCGAGCGGTCGGGAGGGTCCTCGTCCATCTTTCCTCACCGTAAGTTCACCTGTCCATTAACCTTAAACCCTAAACCCTAAACCTGTCCATTAATCCATACTCAGTATCTGTCAGTATCTCCAATGGAAATTAATACAACCTGTATCTTTCTCCTCTGTATCCACAGTGTAAACGATGGATTATTCTAGATATTTTATGATGTCGTTTTAATGGTCATTAACTGTTTAAATTTTAAACACGAAACGAGTAGAGATTCTGATTTCTGTGCCTCTCTGTGCTTTGTTGTTTTTTGTCCTGTATGACTGTGAGTCCATAGACATAAGCCCATCACTGAAGGATTTCGACTCATAACAGATACAGTAGCTTTTAAGTTCTCTTCATGACATTTAATCGTAGTGATTTATACAGGCATGGCTCAGCTAGAACCTTCTCCATTGGTGCTCAACAATTGAGAACAGGCTGTCCCACCTCTGATTTGAGATTATCAGATATTTTAGGTAAAACATGGGACTGCATGGGATGGCATGGCCTGTGAACTATCCTCTATGTTTCAAAAGGGAAACTACTTTCGAATAATGATGATATCTAGGTCTCTTTTTTTATTTTAAATACGCAACTACAATCATTCTATTTTGGCTTTGTTAAATACGCAACTACAATCTTTATTTTAGGCTGTTTTTTTCGTGTGTCTTATGCTTCTGTCATTTTGTTGCTCCCAGCTTTGATTGTCCTCCCTAATAATTAAAAGTGCTGTTTTCCTGAATGTTTTTCGGAAAAAATTTAAAGGAGACACAGCCAATCCTTTCAAGAAACAAAGATTATCTCCTAAGTTCCAGTGTAACAAACATTTTGCACTTCAAATTTCTTAGTGCTGTCTTTCTGTCTTCTTGTTCACTGAACCAAGAGCAGAGCGGCAGGTTATATTCAGAACTTAAAATGTTTTACAATTGCTGAATCAAAATTTCTGTGGAGTTCACATCTTGTTCTGCATTTCAGTATCTGAGATGCAATGAATGCTATAGCTATTGGGCATTGTGAATCCAGCTTTTGATCCGCAGGCCGCCAGGTAGCAGCTCCAGCTGCCGTGCTAGTTCGGAGTTAACTTCTGCAGACCAATCCAGCTGTGCCCACTGAGCTTTGATGTTTCCAAGGCAAGGGACAGTGATACTCTCTGTGTCTCGTGCTCTACTCCTACATTAGCTGTTGTTCCTGTACACCGTCGTTTTTTGCATTGCTGCTACGTATATTGCGTTAAACTTATGTTTAACTTAATCTTCTTCCCTATTTACTTGTGTAAACGTTTTCTATTCATACCACACTCTTCTTTTTCTTATGTTTGAGATGAGATAAGAGCCCCCAGCCCTGAGCCTTTGTCTGCATCTTCCTGTGCATTCTTTTTGTTTTTGATACTAATAAGTGAAGTTCTTGCTATAGTCTTATCAGTAGTCTTGTTTATTTCAGCCATTCATAGTTTTATGATGATGAGGATTTCATGCTTTTACTTTTACAGCTGCAGGACGTCATGGATTTTACTGTATTTTTTACTCCCTCCATTCCACAATACTTGCAATTCTCGCTTCCCCGAGAAATCAACACTTTTAAACTACCGGCAATTATTAATTAAAATATATAAATATTTATACTAAGTAATTAATATCATCGAAAAGATCTTGAAGTCTAGTTTTTTAATAAATTTATTTGAAGATATAAATGTTGCACGTATTTTTTTATAAATCTAGTCAAAGTTGAGAAGTTTTTGGCAAGACGCGTTCCCATAGTTGCAACTATTGTGGAACGGAGGGAGTATTTCCTCTTTGAATTAACCCAGCTACTGATTTCCCAAAAGGCCCCCCCAGCTTCAATCTTATCCTCTCAGATGGACAGCTGTGAAGTGTGCAGGGCAAGATGGCCCAGCAAAACAGGTGCTGCAATTTTTGGTGCGCGTGCTTGCGATAATTTTACCGCACAGGTATTTCCCCGTGTTCCTCTTGTAAAAAGGGCATTTTCCCTGAGTTCTTTAAACTCTGCCTTCAGACTTGAAAAAAGGGAAAAACAAGAAAGATTTTTTTATGTGATTTTGAATATTCAAAAGAAGAGGCACATTGTGAAAGCTGCATAGAAAGATGATAAACTAACGGGCATTAGTAGTATTCATAGTACTAAACTCATGAAAAAAAAAAAAATGTCAGTTTACAATGCACGCTAACTTGTAAATTTAATCTCTGTTGTTCGCAAAAGCAATAGATTTAATCCTGTATATGTTATCATTGTTTTAGGAATGTAACCGTAAGATCTGTGATAATCAAAGTTGTGCAGTGTAGGCATAGTGATGTCATAATGTCAGTGGAGAACTGGAGATGGAGTGAGGCAGTGAGCAGTAATGAACTGTATGGAACAAACCCCAATGTATTTGCTTTTCTCTCAACTGATGCGACTTTTTTTTTAACAAGAGGCAAAATTTAAAGATAGGTGTAAGCAGCATTCGAAATATGAGCTACAGTACGATGATTATGAAAAAAAAATACTCCAAGAATGTGCATTTTCTTTTTAGTGAAAAATAAAATTATGCAATACAGTTGTTTAAACTATTCTTCTTATCCATTTTCTGTAGATATTGTTGTCTTCATTCGCTACTTTACTGTTCAATAGAAAAATGAAAGTTCCGTTGGACTCTAGTACACTTTTTCCAGTCCAACCAATCAGATAGTTGGTCAAAGGAGAGGATCAGAGCAGCAGGAAACCCCGCCATCCCATTCTTTCTTGTGCCGTTTCCGCCCCCAAAATCAAAATCTCTCTCCCTCCCACTCTTTTCTTTCTCTGTAATTTCCCCCTACTTCAAAAATCCTTTCCTTGATGACATTGGTATAGCAACTGGTGTCTGTTCTTGTCCGCTTTCCTCTGCCAAGCAAAGTTGCAAACCAAACCAAGACAAAGAAATTTTTACCCAGCAAGTTCCAACCAAGAAGAGCCCATCTTCGAATTCAGTATGGGGGAAGGGAGGGCATTGCAGTGGCAGGTGGCCACCATGAATCCGGCCACGGTTTGTTCGGAGCAGAAATCTCCATGACAGAGGCGCAAGAAGCACCCAAGGTGTACCACTTCACTCCCTCCTCGCCGTCGACGTCCCCCACTCCGTCCCCGCCACCAGCTGCGGCTGGCGGCCATGGTGGGGATGCCAATCCAGTTCCACTAGCCTGGAGTCTGGGGAGTGGGGACAAGCCGAGCGAGGCCGCCGGGAGCAATGGCGTCCAGACCGCCGCGCAGACGGAGCACGCCAACCTGAGCTCCGGTCGCCGCCGGGGCCGGCCGCGCGGTTCCGGGAGGCGCCAGATCCTAGCCACCCTAGGTCAGTCAGTATTCCCCATCAAATGCAAAGCGTCCTCATTTTCTTCATCAGCAGCTCAAAAATTTCATTTTTTGAGTTCTAGTTTCTTGCATTGTTTGCTCCCCTTGTTGATTTCTGTTACATTGCTTGGATGGGGTCCAGTTGGGGTGATGTGTATGCACTTTTCACACTCAATAGGGTTGCAATGCAAGTCAAAGATTGGTTACCTGTTACCACAGTTCTTCTGTTCGTCGCATTCATCTTTTTGTGTTAATAATTGTTAATGCAGTTATCATGTTTTTATCCCCTTTTTCCTACCAATTTGGTGCGCGCATTCTATCTCAGATTTTTCCTGGGTGGATTACCTAATGAACCTAATCCTTAATACCGATTAGCTGCGATTAAGGTCTCTTTCATCATTAGTTGAGTAGTTAAGTTACTTAACAACTGTTCATTTCGCTGTCTGAATGGTGTTCATCCAATGCAAAAGGGGAATGGTACGCCCTGTCAGCCGGAGGGAGCTTCACACCTCATGTGATCATCGTGGGTACTGGGGAGGTAAGACATGTGTTCCATCATCATCGGCAGCGTCATGCTTCTCTGCAGACTGAGCAGCTAGTTTGGCATTGCTTCACTAGTGTCCGGTGCTTGACTATCTTAACGGTACCACTGATGAGCTTCTTGTCCAATTCGTTGGTAGGATGTGGCGGCGCGCATAATGTCGTTTTCTCAGAAGGGTCCACGCTCGGTCTGCATCCTCTCTGCCAATGGGACAATCTCTAATGTAACATTGAGGCAGCCGGGTCCATCTGGTAGCACCTTCACCTATGAGGTATGTATGCACTGTTGAGTGTTACTCTCTGTATCTTATCATTCTTCTTGTTCAGATTAGGACTATGAAGCCCCCTCTGGGCAAATTCAGTGTCTTTTGTTTTAGAGTTGCTTATGCTCTGCAGGCACATCAAGCAGTGACTTTGGTTCCAATGATTTATTTATTTTTTGTTGGAAAAAAATGTCAACCTTAATTGGATCTTTCATTCGGTCCTAGATTTAGCCATTCTTCTAATTCAGATTAGGACCATGAAATCCCCTCTGGGCAAATTCAGTGTATTTTGTTTTAGAGTTGCTTATACTCTGCAGGCACATCAAGCAGTGACTTTGGTTCCAATGATTTATTTATTTATTGTGGACAAAATGTCAACCTTAATTGGATCTTTCATTCGGCCCTAGATTTAGCGATGCAAGTCACGTTGTTTTGACTTGATTACAGTAAGAATTAAACAGACAAACACTGTTATAGATTTACCAGTAGGGAGACTATTGTGTCTAGAAAACTCCACTTCCACTTTCTCTTTAATTTTGTTTTATGGCTCTTCCACCCTCTGTGCCTCCCGTATGTCCACTATTGCTCTGATTTGTTTCAGGCACCAGGAAGAATTGTTTAAGTTCTGAATCTAACTGTAACAAACAATACACAGAAAATCTTCAACTCCCATGTGCATGGAAAGTGACCATTTTCATCTCGAAGTTGTTTCATTGCTATAGCCTAGGATCACAATGATGTCGCGCACATGTACAATTTAAGGGGCACAGGGCACTGATGTGTTTCTGGTCTTCAGGGCCGTTTTGAGCTTCTGCGATTGATGGGCTCCTTCACAATGGCTGAGGAAGGACGGAAGAGAACCGGCGGGCTCAGTGTCTCTCTTGCTGGCCCTGACGGCCGTGTAGTTGGCGGTGTAGTGGCTGGGATGCTGCGTGCTGCAAGTCCTATACAGGTAAATTGTAACTGAAACCTGAACCAATTTTTGGATGCAGTCATCACACACATGAGAGCACAAAACATTCATTCCTTGATAATTCAGTGCGTTCTGTTACTTCTGCATCGTATCAGTCACAGATTGATGGAAAATGCTGAGCTATATATCCTTTGTTGGTTCTAATATAAAAGTTTTATGATAAAACTCGGCATGGCAGGTGATCGTGGGGAGCTTCCTGCCCAACAGTGTGAAGCAGCATCAGAGGAGGATGAACCTGCAGCAGCAGCAGCAGCCACCTGCCGTCCCGGCACTACCGGCACCACCAGCACCTGTGGCTCCCCCTCCTGTGCTCACGGCCGCCATGCCAATCTCCCAGGCAGGTCCCGGCAACGGCTTCCACGCACCGCCACCGTCAGCTGCGCCGCCAACCCCATCCTCATAGCAGCGTGGAGCATGGCGCCATGAACCTGAACACGCCGACGACGGGCTTCACCATGGATGGCTGGCCTGCGACTGCGAGCTCCCTGACCATGCCACACAGGGCCTCTCCTGACATCAACGTCAGCTTGACTCCCCAGGAATAGAGTAGATCAGAGGAGCTGATGATTATGGCGGCTGACTTGTTGCCGGTTTCTTTTGTGGCCTCATCCCTGACACATTTTGTTATGTAGGGCATGGCTGTTGAAGTAGATGCTAGATTAAGGACGTTTTAGCCAAGATCAGTAGGATGTGGTAGATGCTCTAATCTGTTTTAAGAGGAGATGCCAGTTTCGCAAACACTTCACTGACAGTTATCTTAATTCTGCTTCGTGCATCATTGCCGCTGTCCAGTTTGTTTGACCTGTATCTGAATTCATGATGGAGTGAGTATATGCATGGTATATCCCTTGTTTGGTTTGTGCTCTGGTTACCGAACGTTCTTGGCATGATTCACAGCTCGAATGCAGTAAGCAGCTAGTAGAGCTCAGGTGGTCGTGACTTTTTATCATCGTAAAACTGCCATTTTGAAGGAATGCTGCATTATTCTTGGTCCACCAGAGTAACTGTTTTTTTTTTTTTATTCCTCATCTCCTCCCAGATAAAGAGAAAATTGCGTCTTCCCTTCCCCAATAACATTGGCTTCACTGTAATTGAAGCCATGGCCACTCTGAATGTTTAGAGCTTGTACAATTTGGGATTGAGGGAGTATTAGAAAGTTGTATTAGGAAGCACTGAACATGTTATAATAGCATCTGCAAAAAATTCAAAATCCACTCAGAATCTTGGTCTTTTTACCATGATTGAACTGCTCTTCTCTCTATTTCAATAGACTCAACACGGTTTGTCTGAGATCCCTGATGCAAAATTATCCTGTATCTTTTAGATGTGAGATTTCCAAAATAGTTGGAAAACCAAATGAATGTACTACTCCCTCCGTTCGAGAATACTTTGTAATTCTTTGACTCATATAAACTGTGTTTGACCTCTTGTCTTATTCAACTTTTTTTAATAAATATTACCACTTTTGTTATGACTTATTACATCACTAAAGATATTGTAATGACGTTTTGTTTGTTTTATAATTTACATAAAAAATTTGAATAAGGCGAGCAGTCAAGCATAATTTATATGAGTCGAAAATTACAAGTATTGTGGAACGGAGGGAGTACTTTCAACATTTTGTAGCACATGAAAATTCCTTAACTATACGAATTGTCCTTTTTAATAAATGGGAGATGCTCTGACTGAATTTGTACTTGTGCTGTTGACCTGTTGTGCAGGAACCGTTTAAACACATTTTTTTTTTAAAAAAAACAGATAAGTTTGCTGGCACACCTGATGGCGCCAATCAGCAGTCGCCACGCGAGCAAGTGTTCGTGCGTATCCGCCGCGTCACGCGGGCGAATAGATATTTCCGTTCCGTTCCAGCCAAAAGCGGTGGCGTCGTGACTCGAGACGTGTACTCTAGATGTCGCCGTCTCCTTCTTCCACCTTCGCTCACCTTCTAGACACCTCCGGCGCTCCTCCACCGCTCACCTCACTCCCCCTATAAATCCCTCGCCGGCCACACCATACTTATCACCACCAGGCACACACAGAGATCAAAGAACAAGTACAATACAACCAGCGCATCAGTTCCACAGTCCAACCCACACCTTCGAGATCGAGCAGCAACACCAACACCAACAATGGCGGCGTACATGCGTGTGACGCACCGTGACGAGGAGGGCAAGAAGGTGACGGAGAAGATGCCGATCCCAGAGACACGTCGCCCGGACACGGTCAAGTACGTGGAGCGGAAGCTGGAGGAGCACGGGCTCCACCGCTTCGAGCGGCACCCGGCGAACGCGCCCCGCGGCGTGGGCATCGGCACCCCGCCCCCAAGTCCGGCCGCGGCGGCAAGTACACCTGGGATGGACCCGGTGGCGTCGTCGAGGACCAGCTTGATCCGGCACCCCCGCCATCGACCCCAACGACCCGAACTACGAGGAGGAAGGTGAAGGAGGAGTGGAGGATGAGGCGGCTAGGGAGGTCGTCGTCGGCGAAGTCGAGGTCGCTAAGGTCGTTGAGAACAGGGGTGGCGTCGCGAGGGTCGACGTCGCGCCGCCACTGCTCCAGGAGCAGACGCAGTAGACGCTTTTTTTTTTCCCTGTTGTTTTCTGGAAGCGTCTCGACTCGGTGTGTTCTCGAGTTTGTTCGGTGCAGTGTGTGCACGTGGACTCTGCTTTAATTAATGTAAGTATGTACTGATCAGTAATAAACCAGTGTGGAAGTGGAAGCAACTGGGATTATCTCGCTGCACTAATTTGGCATCTTTGATCGTGTTGAAGTGTTTAATCTGTAGTAAAACAAATTATCGCTCGAACTTCTCCCTACTCCATGAAGGGAAGGTCATTATTATCATCATTATTATTTTTTTTTGCTAAAGAGGTCATTAGATTGGCTATTGGCTTGGGCCGGGATGCAGCGCTGCTCTGTTCCGCTGCCGATGGACTCCCAACAAACTGCCCCCGATTTCTCCGCAGGTCGGCGTGATCTCCACGCCCGTCCTTGTCTATAAATACCGCCGCCAGTCTCCTCTAACCAGTTTTCCCATCTACTCGCGACAGCCGCCTCCAATCGAGCAGCCGCCGGAGCTCGACCTCGCCTTCGCTTCATTCGCACCGTAAGCAAGTCGCCGAGTTCGTGGTCGAATTCGCAACGTTAACAACACTGTTTCCTTCTTGTTTTCCTTCTCGGTCGCTCATGTCGTGTCGTCGGATTTGCAGAGCACCGCCGTCCTTTGTCCGTCGCCGTCCATCGTCGTCAGGCCGTAATCGCCGCTACTAGTCGTGAGACACCCTTACTTCCTCGTTATTTCCGCGCGTTCAATCTTTCATGTTGTGGTCGCTAGGGCCGAGTTCACTTGCGCCGGCGACCTTGCTCGCCGCCGGCCATGTCGAGCCGCCGCCGTACTGCTGGGTGTTCTCGCCGTCCCTAAAAATAATCTATCCCTAAGATCAGAATTACTTGTACAGTCAATTTTTAATGCTAGGAAGACACTCAGCATCCTTAAAGTATGATTCCTAGCTGCACCGCATGTAATCAGTTGGTGGCACAGCTTATATCTTGGATATATTTGTGGTCAACCTTCAAGTCTAATCAAAAGGCTTATCGAAAAAAAAAAAAGTCTAATCAAAAGGCTGTCAAACTAAAAACACAGCCATTTGCTCATATGTTTACAAATCTTAGTGTTCAGGATATATTGACAATTACCTTCCAAAGTAACAAATCCCTCCGAAAGCAAGGGAAAACAGGGTGGCACTGTGATGATTAGTGACACTTTGGGGGTTCTTAGGATTCTACAACCCATAGGTCAAGTTGAAGTTATTATTCTATCTTCTTGTAGTTGTTTTGTGGATGTAACAAACTTCATTTACTTAATACAATGACACACATTTTTGTAGAGTAAAATAAAATAAAAGATAAATCTTACAGTGGAATACCCAATGAGTTTGTTATGGTATTTGAGTTAGTTGAGTAGAAAAGGAATTATAACTATGAGTGGTGAGCTCAGTTTATTTGAGTTGTAATTTTGTTAGCTTTTCAGGTCTTCTATGCACAAATAATCTTCTACCATATATAATTTCATTATACCAAGCTGTTCCTACACCAAATGCCCCTAGAGTGCGCATAGCCATCGAGACCTGAAATATATGTTTCTTCAAATCCCTACTTTGAGATCATGCAAAATAAAAGATGTACAGAGAACTTTTAGCTACTAAATCGTACTACTGCATATTCATTTTGTCTGGCCCTAAACAGTAATTTTGCCTAAAGGAAATCATGAATGGAGGAGATGTTATCTATCATGGAGACACCTCCAGATCCTAGCTCACACATCGTATTGACGTTTACTGCAGCAACTGACAGTCATTGCTATGCAACCTAGTTGCCTGTAATTGGACTGAGAGGAGGGAGCCTCGATTTACTGCTTGTTACAGAAATAGTACATTATTTTTTATTCCATACTACTATCAATGATTCACTAACGGCCCATCAGCTGGATCCACTCGGTGGGTAAGCTGTTCGCCAAGGGGCTTGCCATGCGCCTTGCGCCGCGTCTCCCGGAGCTCGTGCGGCTCAACCAGTCGGCGTTCGTCCGTGGCCGGAAAATACACGACAACTTCCGCAATGGTGCAGCTTGCTTTCCGGTGGCTCTATGCGCAGCAGGCGCCTATGGTGCCGCCCAAGGTGGACCTGGCCAAGGCTTTCGACACGGTGGCCTGGCCCTTCCTCCTAGAGGTCCTCGAGCATGCTGGCTTCCCACAACGTTGGCGCGACCGGATCTCCGCCTTGCTCTCCACAGCCCGGCACCGGGGTCCTCGTCAACGGCCGTCCCGGGCGGCGCATCTACCACGCTAGGGGACTCCGTCGGGGCGATCCCCTATCCCCTTCATGTTCATCATCGTCATGGAGGTGCTCAACTCTCTCATCGCGGAGGCGGGCAGAGGCGGGATGCTCGTGCCATTGCCGCAGCGTGTCGGCAAATGCATGACCTCTATCTACACCGATGACCTGGTCGTGCTCCTCTCTCCTTCGGCCTCCGACTTCTCTTGCATCCGCCAACTCCTGGGAGCTCTTGGCGGGGGCCTCGGGCCTCACGACAAACCTCGACAAGTCACCGATTAGGTGCCCTGAGGACGCCATCTCCGCGAATCTGGAGGTGTTCCCCTGTCGTCGTCAGGACTTCCCGGTCACCTACTTGGGAGTCCCACTCTCGGTCACGCGGCTCAGTCGGGACGTTGAGCAGTGCTTGGTCGACCGGGTAGCTGCGCGCATCCCGACATGGAAGGGCAACCTCCTAACTAAGGCCATGGAAGGATTGAGGTAGTACAACTCTGCATTTCCTCTATATCCAAAATCTCTCAAAGTCTCCAACATGACGACGAACTCAACAGTATTGGGTGGCTTTGTAATTGTGAACTGGCCAAGATATTCTCGACTATCATAGTATTTTTGTAGATCCGGATAAAGTTCCTTCACTACATGAACCTTAAATCGCATTACAACATCCTGCATGTATATAGAGTACACAAATAAAGATCATTTGGCTAAACGGAGTTCTTACACAAAAAGTAATGCAAAAATTACATATACCAAGTCACACTCGTTGTTCATTAATATGAACAGGCTTGTCAGCGGTATGTAGATACCTAAAAGCGCAAACATTCAGATGGCTATCTATATAATACATAATATGATTTAATAGAGGTTTCTGTAGTCACCTCTTCGTTCATGCTAGCTCGGACCCCCTCTATGGTGCCACGGAACTCCTCATTTTCGATCAAGATCTCAATCTGGGACTTCAAAATTGAGCGCTCACTCTCCAAGCCCTCATCCATTTGTGCCCATACCTGCTTAATCATGGAGTCAACTTTGGCTCGCTCCGATTTTATGTTGGCATCATTTTCTTCAATGAACTTTGATAAGGCTTGATTTAAGACAGCGCGTTCCTGCTTCATCTTCTCATCAAAGGCAGCACGCTGATCATGTAATGCTTTCATCATCAAGGCCCTTAGTGAGGCCATCATTGACATGGAAATGTCATTCTGCTCCTTGTTTGACCCTACATCCAGTAGTTTTCGTTGAGAAATTATGTACCGGTCAATTTGTTGTTTCAATTGTCTCTTCTTGATGTCAGCGTCAGAACGGTCAAGCTTTAAATTCAGTTTGAAATCCTCCTGGCACTCCTCCTTTAGTTTGTTAGCCTTCTCCTCCAACTCCTTCAGGGACATACAAACTTGTTGCATGTTGTTGCCTGAATCCATGATACCTGTTTATATTTGGTTATATGATTTATGACACCGCTTCGTCATGGATCCAGGCAACAACATGCAACAAGTTTGTATGTCCCTAAAGGAGTTGGAGGAGAAGGCTAACAAACTAAAGGAGGAGTGCCGTGAGGATTTCAAACTGAATTTAAAGATTGACCGCTCGACGACATCAAGAAGAGAATTGAAATAACAAATTGTCCTAACATAATTTCTCGCTGAAAACTACTAGATGCAGGGTCAAACAAGGAGCAAAATGACATTTCCATGTCAATGATGGCCTCACTAAGGGTCTTGATGATGAAAGCATTACATGATCAGCGTGCTGCCTTTGATGAGAAGATGAAGCAGAACACGCTGTCTTAAATCAAGCCTTATCAAAGTTCGTTGAAGAAAATGATGCCAACATAAAATCGAGCGAGCCAAAGTTGACTCCATGATTAAGGTATGGGCACAAATGGATGAGGGCTTGAGAGTGAGCGCTCAATTTTGAAGTCCCAGATTGAGATCTTGATCGAAAATGAGGAGTTCCGTGGCACCATAGAGGGGGTCCGAGCTAGCATGAATGAAGAGGTGACTACATAAACCTCTATTAAATCATATTATGTATTATATAGATAGCCATCTGAATGTTTGCACTTTCAAGTACAAGATGAGATCTACATACCACTGACAAGCCTGTTCATATTAATGAACAATCAGTGTGACTTGGTATATGTAATTTTTGCATTACTTTTTGTGTAAGAACTCCGTTTAGCCAAATAATCTTTATTTGTGTACTCTATATACATGCAGGATGTTGTAATGCGATTTAAGGTTCACGTAGTGAAGGAACTTTATCCGAATCTGCAAAAGTACTATGATAGTCGAGAATATCTTGGCCAGTTCACAATTACAAAGCCACCCAATACTGTTGAGTTCGGCTCGTCATGTTGGAGACTTTGAGAGATTTTGGATATAGAGGAAATGTAGAGTTGTACTACCTCAATCTTGTTCGTGGGAGTGAGCCATCAACTTGGTTAAAAAAGATTGATGGACAAGAAGAGTTGTATTGGTTTGTCTTCACAAATAATCTTCTTGATATAACTATTGATGTTATAATAACATGTGAACAACTTAATGCAGGACATGGCGACATGGAGTACTACGATGACGGAGAAGAACACGACGATATGTTGAAAGGTCCTAAAAGGCTAAAGGGGGTGAATAGCCTAATAAAAATTTCTACAAATCACTAGAACAACGTGTTAGATAATAACAAAGCGATAACCGTGGTTGCACTAGCTCTACTTGTCGGCAAGCCTCATACTAACAATTCTAGTTGCTATTGTCTCTAATTCACACAAGAAGCTATGTCACTACTTTACAACTAAGTGAACAAGCTAATAACTCTAGCAACCTAAGCAACACTACACAAGCACAAGGTATAACAAAGTAATGCAAGAGTGTAGAAGGATTATACCAACTTGTCGAGGCTAGTCAATCCAATCACCAAGGATGATACAATGAGATAATTAATATGAAGCCAATCACCAAGAGACAATAATCACACAATGGAGAGACACAAGATTTAACCCGAAGTTCACTTGAGCACACTCAAGCTAGTCTCCGTTGTGCCGACCGTCTCACGTGTGGGGCAAGGTGGAGCTCACTCCTAGCCAAGTGCCTTTAGGCAACTTGCACCCAAAGCAAATGAGAGGTACCCAAGACACGAGCAATGCATTATTTGTAATTTGTCATCCCGACGAGGATGCACGGTCCTCTTCATAAATCAATCAGACGTGGCCAAGAACAATCTCCAACTCTTGCCAACGCCTCCACCAAACGCCAAGCCGGCTAGGAGTAGTGCTCTCTAAGAGCAACAAGAAATCCACCGGCAATGACGACCCTCAAGTGCCTCTAAATGCAAACACTCAAAGCAATGCACTTGATTCTCATCCAATCTCTCAAGAATGTGCTCACAAGCAAGAGAGGAGAGTGGGGAGATGTTTGCTCAGCTCAAAGGGTGTTAGAAATGATTCAAATGACCAAGAGAGAGAGAGAGAGAGCATGAGCCAACCAACCAACTATTTATATGCCTCCAATCAAATAGTAGCCCACGAGTTGGGGAGGAAAACTCAGTTTCTACGAGGTGACCGGACGCTCCGGTCAAGGGTGACCGGACGCTCCGGTCACGGGTCCGGTCAGATAAGACAAGCGATCAGGCCCATGAGCTGGCAGCCAACTCCCATCGTCCGGTCGGAGCGTCCGGTCTCCGGTCGGCCAAACCGATGATTTCGACCTTTACTTTGAATCGATTTGACGCCGCCTGACCGAATGCTTCGGTCGAGGGTCACCGCCCTCTACGAAATGTCGTCATTTCTCCGTCGCCTTAAACCCGACATGCAACCCAACAAGTATACCAACTTGAGCACAAGGATTAGCATTACATCACCAACTTGCATTCGACGCAATAGAAAATAGGCGTTTCATTTTCTCAAAAGTGCCGAATCCCGCCGAGCTTGCGATACCCAAACCCATCTCAACCCTGCAACCATCACCGCCTTCGCAAATGTGCCAACACCACCACGTGTACATCACCATGTGCTTATGTGTTAGCATTTTCACAATCAATTTCGAAGGACGGGTTAACTCTCTAGGTTCGAATGCATGCATATGAATTTTGAACCTAGAGGCACATGGGGATCGATGTTCCCGAGGTTTTCCCCTCTTTATAGCATGCCTTATCGATCCTAAATCACTCACACCCTCTATGGTGTCTTGAGTGCAAAATCAAAATGGCCCTATGGATATACCTTTGCCTTGAGCCCATTTTGATCCTCGAACCACTCCGAGTTGAGCACTTGATCATCTTTTGGATCACCGCGATCCATCCACCATGACCACCGTGCACCACACTTGGTTTGACCAATCTCCAACTAATCAAACACTTAACGTAGAGAGATTAGTCCTAGGATGTCACTAATTAGCCAAAACCAAACTAGAGATCTTCATATGTCCCCATGAAGATCTGTGTTGTCCATAGTACATGGGATAGTACTGATGGCATTTAAGAAGCTTGCCTGGTTGAATTATGTGTGGTTACAACTTGTTAGGTTGCATTATATTTGGTTCGAAATTAGACTCAGTGTGTTATGTCTTTTCATAAAGTTAGGTTCAAGTTTCCTTATATCTCTGAAAACAGAAGTCTCCATGTAAGGAGAATTGATTGACTTTTGTCTGTCAGATAAGTACTTTGTAGCTTCTAAGCGAGACATTGCAGCTGGGTGTTTTGTGTGATTTCACTTTACAGTGCCTTCTTGTTTCAGAGCAGCCACAATACTTGTGGTTTCATCCTGTTGGCTCCTCCCGACATGAAGCATGATTGACACTTGACAGGGCTTAATTCTTGTGTTCTATTGTTGAGGTCTTGGGAATGGACTCCTACCGTGTTTTAATAAGTATTTTTTTTTTAAAGCTCATAACTTGGATCAGTGTTGATTCACGTTGACTCATTTTGCCAAACAACTTTTTTTTTTTTTTTTTTTTTTTTTTTGCATTTTGCCAAACAACTTAACCAGTAACAATTAGGCTTGGTGCTATGTTCTCCAGCTTGAGTGCTCGCCGGCCAAGCCCCTTGTCCCATGTTTAGACTCTGCCTCAGGAACATGCCATGCCCGAGCAGCGGCCCCTGGAATCACCATGCTGAAGCTCAATCTGTGGAGCCTGGCTGGCGGCAGTCCAGACCTTAGTGGCGATACATCCCGCAGCGGAGCAGGTTTGTTGCAGAGCCCGACGTGGGTGTGCCCAAGCGGACCTCACTGAGAGGAGCCAGGGTGCCAAGGCGAAGCTGGGAACCATACTAGCAAGTAGTTGATCAGCCTACATTGCTCCAGAAATCCTGAACGGAACTTCTGTAGGCTGTCGTCACAACAGTATGTTGTTAAGGTCATTGAGACCGGTTAGCTGAAGACTGATGTAAGCGACTGGTGATCAAAAGTCCTCCAGACTGACGTTCTTGAGAACCTCTCCAGGCTAGCTGCTCTAGCTCACATTACTCTACTGCTCCTGTCTTGGAGGCGTAGAGCATCCTCTGGCCCCGGGAACGCGTCAAGCTGGCATTTGGTCCGAGCTGCCCGGTGTCCACGGCGATGCAGGCGCCCGTCCGGCTCCGGCACCACCGCACCGCACCCGCAACAAGTGTGTGTGCGACTGCATCAGATTGAAGTTCAAAACTCGGCACTCTTTATAGCATCAAAGATAGCTTCGACTGAGTTTCCTTGGAATGGAAGAGTGCCCATCAATAGAACATGAAGAAGCTTCACCGTAGAGGCGTGCACCATGCCACTTTTCACCAGCAACAAAAAAAAGAAACACATGCTACAAATCATACATCGGGAGCTGGGAGCCATCACCAGCAACTATATTATTTTCACAGTTTTTACAATGAAGTGAATAGCCGCAAAAACCACACAAATACGTGCAATTCATCTCTAATTGTGAGTCCACATGTTCGGGGCACATTTCAGTTGAGGGGCGCTACAATTCATTGGTACAAAGTTTGCTGAACTACCTCATCACGTAATCAATCAACAAATGAAATACCTCCTACTCAATACATTACTCATAGTCATTGTCTGAAAGGTACAACAGCAAACTAGATAGGAGCACACAGTAAAAATTACAGCTGCAGGCGCTGCACCATCGTTTTAAGAAATGTGAGCATAAACTCCTGCTGCATGCCATCCATCTGAACGAAGGCCAAACAAGCTCTTCTCATATATAGATCCTGTCATTCTGGAATTAGACCACAAATAACAGCTTGAATGAAAGGACCTGAACAGAATAACAGCTACCTGTCACATTTAATGTACTTATCCAACTACATCTGATTGCAAAATGAATTTCAAATGTAACAAGATCCCAATCCATGTTTCCCAATATTAAATCCAGCCCACTAGATTTTGGTATCATTTAGCACAAGTATGTATCACATATCATTTGCTTGCAAAATATGAAAAAAACATGGTAATAAAAATTTAGCAAGAAGATCACTAAATTACTAAACAAGTAGCTCCATGCTTTATATATTTCAGCCAAGTAGCTGCTGAGCAAGAGTGCCATTTCAGTCCAAAGAAATGCTGGGAAAAGAGAATTGATAACACTAGACTGAGTATGTACGGCTGTACCTGAGTTCTTAAACGTCAACATACTGAGCAAGAAAGAAATGCCTGAGTTCTCACTGATCCTGTCATTCTGGAATCAGACCACAAATAACAGCTTCTGCAGTATCTCTATAACTTTTTAACCCCTCATTTTGAGCCAAAGAAATTTAGTCTGGACAAAAGGACCTACACAGAATAAACAAAGTGCACATTAAGTTCTTGAGCTTGAATGAAGAGAGAATTATAAAGATATGGCATGAACACAAGGGAAGTAACTCCAATCTGCCATTCAAAACCACAAAAAAACGGCAGCTCTAGTCGTCGAAGAAGCTGAAGCCCATCTCCTCGTGCATGTGCAAGATTATATAAGCATGTGCAAGAATAAACAAAGTGCACATTAAGTTCTTGAGCTTGAATGAAGAGAGAATTATAAATATATGGCATGAACACAAGAGAAGTAACTCCAATCTGCCATGCAAAACCACAAATAACAACAGCTCTAGTCGTCGAACAGGCTGAAGCCCATCTCCTCATGCATGTGCAAGATCATGTATACAGGAGCAAAGATCATATATAGTTGAGCTCAATATGCCATGAGCTATGGATCATCACATATTACTGAAACATATGCCTATACAGCTCCCAGAACCGAACATATTACCAGGAACATATCATGACATGACCAAGTAGCAGCTTCATCACATATCCATCACATCTTCAGGGAGCTTGGATTCCTACAAATGAAAAAGGACGAACATCAATCAAAACTAATAAACTACGCATGCCTCACATACATGAAGTTTGTAGCTTTGATGGACTACCTCTTCTCGCATGGAGCATGTTCGAAGATTGTGACCCTCATCCTTACATAGGCTACATTTGACCGTAGATCTCGTTGAATCTGAGTTTGAATTTTTCTTCGGAGCCCCTCTTCCAGGCACAGGCATGGGGTCCAGCACATTACTGAACGCTACGCAATCAACATTCGGGGCTTGTGCCACCTCTGGTCCATACCTCTTGCCTGTGTTATCTCCTCCATTTGGCGGGTCCTTAGCAGCTTCATGCAGAACGTGTTTCAGTCGCTGATATGATTCAAGTGAATGAGATGTTGCGAAGGCTGCAGCTTGACCGACATTGCGAAGGTCACAGAACCTCTCAACCTTATTGGAATATTCATACATGGAGCTCTTCCTTTTCATAGGAAATGCACTCTTCGCCCCCATTGTATACCTTTGCAAAACACAACAGTCTGGAAGCTTGTCTTCTTTCAGATCGTCCAATACAAAGAAGATGTGTGAGCACGGGGTTCCAATGGATTGTAACCTACCACAAGTGCAAGAAATCCCCTTCAGCCTTCCTTCGTCACTAAATTCACATTTCACATAGTAAATGATTCCTTCCTTATCCTTCCTGCCAACCATATACTCGACCATATTATCGCCATATAGTACCTCAATCGAATGACACTTGTTGACGGCTTTTATGTTGTACTGCATCATGGAAAAAACTGTTGGAGTGAACCGTTGCGCGGCTTCTATCTCAATAGTTGAAGCATCTAGTTTTGTGCATGCATTAGACTGCAATGCATCGATGTCTAGCTATGCCTCATTATTGCGCACCCGTGAAAGACAGTGATCCACGTGCCGCACCATGTCAATCAGTGTCATTTTACGATCTAGACACATATGGAGCCTAGAGTTTAGGCTCTCGATGCATTGGTTGCTCCTCGGTCTTAGGTAGCACATACCAACATGATAAGCAGCACACCAGAGTTTCCTCACATCATACATCTGATACAACCATGAGTCCTTATTTCTAACCTTTTCCTCATCCAAAAATTGCAGCCACTTCAACTCAATCTCTTCTACGGAGCAAATATCATAAAGGAAAGTCCTGATCTTATCCTTGACTTTATCATCCTTAACATTACGCACAATGTTGAGCTCAATATGCCATGAGCAGAGCCTATGCGATGAATTCGGCCACACCAGGCCGATTGCTTTCTTCATAGCAAGGTCCCCATCGGTGATCACCGAGACTGGATGTTTCTGAATCATGGCCTCTTAAAAGTATTCAGCAGCCACACATATGACTCGGTGTGCTCACGAAAATAATTCCACATCCAAAAATAATCGTGCTTCGATGGTGATTCACCCCAACAAAAGGAACAAGGGGTATGTTGTACCGATTAGTTTTGTAGGTGCTATCGAATACAATGACATCACCAAATGCTTCGTGATCAAGAAAACATTGATCGTCACACCGAGAAAAGTCCCTTCAGCGCCCTTCCCCATCGACCATGTACTTGAAAAAGTAATCGGTATCTTTGCTTTATTCATCCGTTAGGTACCGATGACCGTTGGAATGTCACCAGCAGTAATTGTCTCTACCTTATAGCGATGGCAGAAATTATACAAGTCTCTTGTTGTAAACCCAATATTATCATACCCACCGTACTGCATTTCCAAAATATCCATTATCTGGTGCTTGCGTATCCCAGCAATCTCCATCTCCACAATCTCGACTTTACGCTCATCATCGATTCTTCTATGTGAACGCAGCAAACAAGTAAGATCCGATGGCGCCATCGGATGGTTGTGTTCATCGATGAAGTCCTTCACAAACCAATGCCTTAAGTTTTGATCTATTGCAATCACAAAATTAGCGGGGCATCCAACACGGGTAAGCTTACGCGGCTTCGCTTCTTAATCTCCCTCTTCCGGTGCTTCTCTTCACGGAAACCTTCACGACTACAAATGAACTTCCGATGTGTCATCTCATTATGACCGTTGTCCCACTCACAATAGCTTCTCCCCACACTAAATCCTTTGCCATAATCATAGCTGTTATAGAACTCAAATCCTTCTTCTTCACTAGCAAACAACTTGCTAACAATGTCATTATACTCTAGCAAGGGAGCAGCCTTTCCCAAGGACCATCGGGGTGTTGGTCAACACAACCGGAGACTAGCATGTCGGTGCAAAAGTGAACTTCAGATGACCAAATCGACTTGTTCATTGTCTCCATTGGTGATTGGCTTCATATTGTTTATTGTGATTGTATATCTCCTTTGGTGATTGGTTCATTATCTACAAGTCAGTAGAACAATCAATCTCCTCTTGAAATTACATTTCATATTCATATTTTGCTTGAGATAGCTTGTGTATGTATATTGATCTTCTTGTCAATATATCTTGTGTAGCTTCATAGTTGATAAATTAGTTGTGCTAGTTGCTTCTTTAGTTTAATAGCTTATATCTTGATCATTTTGTGAAATGGAGATAATAGCAACTAGATTGTGCAAATAGGTGGCTTGCATGACCTTAGAGCTAGAGCTACCACAATTACGTCATTTGTTGTTCTAACAAAGTTGCTCTAGTGCATTTGTAGAAATTTTAATAGGCTATTCACCCCCTCTAGCCATCTAGGACCTTTCAAAGAGTCCTCGTCACCTGAACCATGCACCTGTTTTCCACCACCACATCGGCCCATGGGCACATTCAAACCTTGGAGCACCCTATTGTAGCGGGACCAATGGTCCAGTAATGGCACCAGATATACCGTGCCCTAGTCTTCCCGCTATCAAACCTACCTTTCACTGTGATATCACCGCCAAATTTCGCATTCAAACGGGCGCAATGGTCGTTGAAGCTAGGGAGATCATCAAACCATTCCATTTTTCCATATCCGCAAACATACCATCTTCTTTCCTAACACCTCCTCCATACGAAACTCAGACACAACAATTCATCTACAAAAATGTTTGAGCCAAACTCCATCATTTCATCCAAATCGCCGAACCTAGTGTCCATAATAATACATGACCCTAAACCCCACTAATTAAACTAACTATACTTACCCTACTATATTAACGAAACTATACTAACTAAACAAACTAACCCTACTAACTCTCTAAATGAACTAACTAAACTAAAACTAACCCTACTACCTAAACTAACTATACTAAATATAACTTACCAACTAGACTATGGGACTAGGGAATACCTTGACAACGATGCAAACGGCGTGGCAGAGATGTCGGCGTGGGCACAGTTCGCTATGGGTGGCGGCCCGGGGCACCGTGGGGAGGGGCGTCGTGCCTCCCCAATGACGGCACAGACAGCCACGAACGCCAACGAGCACGCCCAATGGTCGGGGTGTGGCACTAGGTTGGGGTGGCGGGCGGTCAAGTTGGGGTGGTCGGCCGGGCGAGCACTATTAGGCGGGAAGGGGCAGGAATGCAAAGTGCGAGGGCGATGCCGGCTCGGGGCGGTGGGAAGGTGGCGGGAGGGCGGACGGCGGCACGGTGGCGGCGCTTGGTCGAGGGGCGACGGTGGGCAAGAGAGAAAGAGAAGAACAGAATGTAAACGAAAACAAGAGAAGGAGAAGTGAAGTCCGCAGCCCGGTACATGGGCCTGCCGCACAATGGACCTTGGCGCAGTAGTGGCCCTCTAGGGCTGGCGGTGTGGCAGGGGCAACCACATGTATCGTGCCGCCATGCATGGCGTGGCTATGTTGGGGTGGCACAGTCAGCAGGGTTAGACTTGAAAAGAAAAGTATCACTTTTGGAAATAGTTTTTAAAAAGGTGTACGAAAAAACATCAAGTACACTACAGGAGAGTCGCCACCAATCTAGGGTGTTGAGAGAGGCAAAAAGGGAAGAGTGCGTCCTTGCCGGCGGAGCCAATCTCCTCCGCCTCATATGGCCTAAGGGTCATCGTCTGGGGGTGCAGATAGTAGAATAGGTCCTAACCTGTCTAGGGTCTCGTGTCCAAGTGGCGTCGGCGTCACAATGGAATAAGGTCTCTTGGGTTCGTCCCCATCCCGTCGCCGGCTCGTCGCACCGCTCCGGCATCGGCGACAAGCCCATGGAGGAGGGTCTGCACGTCTAGAGCCCGTGTTTTGGAGTCGGTCGGCGACAGTGTAGCGGCGGTGGTCGTCGACGGCGAGTTTGCATGCAAGGTCGACGGAGCTCGGGTGTGTGGACCTGACCAATGGGCGTTCAACAACAACTTTTGCTCGTCTGAGCGTATGAGCATCTACGGCGGTCCACCTCAAAGTCATCGGCGTGCGGTGGAGCTTCTTTCGGCCTCGGTTTTGACGGCAACATTTGGAGTCGCGTTCTTCGACTTCTAGTGGCTTTTGTGCGAAGTGGGTCCAATGACTAGTTTGTAATTTTAGTTTTTCTTGATGTCGTTAGGGTTTTTTTTATCCTGCAAATAGCCTCACTGGCTTGCATTAACGAAAGGGTGGTCAGCCAAATCGCGAGCCATCAAGTTCATTACAAATTCCGGGAGGGGGTCAGCCCACACCTGGTACTGACCCAAGTCCCAAACCAACGCCGAGTACGCGATCTCATGTCCTTAGGGTTGGACAGCTGTCCACCGTATTTTCTTTGTGTTCTTGTATTTGTACTGCTTTGTTGTCTTTAATTAATATAGACACACTTTATATATTAAAAATACAGGGAGCGGCCAGCAGTCCTGCAGCGAGCGGCCCGATCGCTGCGGTGTTCACGAGGATGGCGCTTTTGGAGTTTGTGAGGCAGCTTGCTTCTTTGGAATCTACTTAACAACGTTGTCTCAGACCCTGCAAAATTAAGGATTCTGTTATGGAGACGAAGGCAGATCCGCAAGCAACCCTTCCGACGGGCGAGTCGTCTTCCGCAGGAGTCAAGCTGCAAGTGCCCACGACGGTTATGTCGTCTTCCGATTGGGCGAAACTGGCGACACCTAGCACGCCCGCCAAGCAGCAGCTCGGTCTCGTTGACACACCAGGTAATTAGTCGTTTCGTGGTCTGAGGAGCAAGCATGCTGGTGTTTATACTGATTTGTGTTGTGATCCATGGTGTGGCTCCGTGGTTGTGTTGTGGTGCAGATCCTGATGTGGAGGTACCCTCGCTGTTTCCACAGACGCTGCTGGCGACCAACAGGTTCGTGTGCGAGGTGCGCAACGAGGGGTTCCAGTGCGACTGCGGCACCATCTTCACCCGGTTCGTCGTCCTGAACTCCTGATTGCACTACACAAGTGGTCTCCTTCCGGTTGACTGAATAGAGAATCGTCGGGCAGGAGGGACAGCTTCATCATCCACCGCGCCTTCTGCAAAGCTAGCTGTCAGGAGGTGTCAGGAGATGAGCAAGCTTCCAGCACTTGTGGCACCAGTGCTGCCGCTCCAGGACATCCGGGACGAACCTGAAGCCCGGAGCGGTGTTGGTGGTCGAGTTGGCCTCTCGGGCGTGCTATGCCGGCCCCTTTTGGCACAACTCTGTTTCACTAGTAAACTGTTTTTTTAACTTCATGAGCAACTCTTTTTACGTAAAGTTGGGCTGTATTCAAAAGTTGTTTGACAAAATAGCTTTACCAACAACTTTATGCATGAATTCGTAGAGAAAGTAAATAAGAGAGCTGAGATAAATTACTATTTTTTTTAGCTCTCTGCTAACATGAAGTTGTTTTGTAAATAGGTGTTTGACAAAAAAAAAAAAAAAAACAGCTCACAACGGCTTCATGGAGCTCTTGTGAGCTGTGCCAAACAAGCCCTAAGTCGCTATCTCTATGCCATGCCTCCGGCTTCAAACAGTTTTCATTAATGAATGCATAAGTGCATGACAGCTCAAAACAGGTTTTTTTTATTACCTGTTGTTTAAATTCGTTTTGAGTTGACTTAGCATCTGAAGGTACTATTGAAATACTTGCAACTTCCTAATGAGGATTCTATTTGACATGAACAGTGAAATAACGATTGAAGCTAAACTCGACTAACAGAAAGGCTAGAGATCCACAATTTTCTATAGGCTTTTTGATAGGCCTTAAGCCTCGTGTCAAGGACAACCAATTCTTGAACTTCGAATTGCACGAAGATTTCCTCATTCTGAACCACAGAAACACTTTTACTGTCAGTTCGTAAACCTCATCACCACTAGCTTTAAATTTTAGCGGCCGCTTGTAGACGGTGGTGAATCCAGGAATGGATCAAAGGTGGGACTGAATAATTGAAGGGTAGAAATGTTATTTGTCATAAACTAAATTAACTCAATAGATGTAATGATGAATCACTATGTAAAAGAAAAATCATATAGAAGCATATTGATGCTTGCGTTTAGGGTCATTACAGACACGCTTCGGGTGTATAAAAATAGGAAACAAGAGTTTTGACAACCAAAGGCCATACCTACAAGAGATTTGCACACTTTCACATCGCTTTCCCTACCAAAATTATAATTCTACATTCAAATTTAAAATTACTTGTAGACCTTCATATAAACAAGATAACCTTATAAATTGAAATGAACTACTACCTACAATACACAACATTAAGTGACAAATATTTTTGGGGTCAACATTTTGAGAGGAGGTCGATCGACGATCAAATCCAGTACCCACCTGATTTCATTCTAGCAAGGTTGGGGGGGGTTGTTTTGTTACAAACCAAGGGTCTTTGGACAAAGCATAATCCCAAGATGGCTTTAATGGTCTGTTTATCAATATAAATGTTTATTGTGGGAAATGACTTCACTAGGCTATTTAGAGACTTTTACACCTCGAACGTTGACCTAAATTAGCTACTGAATGGTATATAATAAATTTGTTATACATTTACTTTCTCCGCCCTTTGAAAGTGTCACTTTGATTTCCGTTCCATTCTGTTTTGATCCCTTATCTTATTATTCAATATTTTTATATAAATATTATTTATTTTATTATGACTTATTTTATCATTAAAGATAATTTAATAATTATTAATTTAATTTATTATTTATATAATTTTTAAATAAGACGAACGGTCGAGCTAGATAGCGACGGAGGGAGTAGCTATTGACGCATGGCGGCGAACGGGATCAGAACGGGATCTCCGGTGTAATGAACTCATCTCGCCCAATTCCCTTACTTTTACCTTACCAATTCCAACTCTTATCACTAACCCAAACACTCCACCACGCCACTGCTGCTTCGAGCTCTCACTCGATTCGGCGTTCCGAGAGGAGCCATGGCCAGCCAAGAAAAGCGCGTCTTCGTCGCTAACCTCAAGAACTCCCTCGAGTCCTTCTTCTTCGCGGCCAAGCGGCTCGCTAAGTCCGCCCTCGCGCCCCTAGGCCCTACCTCCGAGCCGTGCGCCGTCGTCGACGAGGACCAGCTCCGCCGCCTCGGCGCCAAGCTGCAGCGCGTACGCGCAGTGCTCCGGGACGCCGAGTGCATCGCCGCCGATAGGCGCGCGGGCGAGTCCACCGAGCTCTGGATTCGGGAGCTCCGTGGCGTGGAGTGTGCCGTCGAGGACATCCTCGAGAAGCTGCAGTTCGAGGCCATGCGCGCCTCCTCGTCGAGGACCTTGGCTCCAACGAAGAAGAAGAGCCGGCCAAGAAGGGCGCCCGGGACCGCGAGGTCGGCGGCCTGCTGTCGCACTCGCCGCTCAGTTCTCTCGACCTAAATATCAAGAAGGTATGGGAGAAGTACCACGAAATCGCCTCCGACCGGGAGGCGCTCCGCCTGACGGCGGAGGACGGGTTGGTTCGGCCGCGTCCCCGCGCGCGTGCCGACCTCTTCTCTTACCAGCGGCAAGCTCTACGGTCGCGAGAGCGACCTTCAGCGCCTACTTGAGCTTCTCTCTTCCGAGGACAGCTCTGGACCCGTGTTCAAAGTCGTGTCCGTCGTCGGAATGGCCGGCGTGGGAAAGACTGCCGTCGTCCAACACGCGTGGGACGACCAAAGGGTCAGGGATTCGTTCGATTGCCGCGTATGGATTTACTCGGGGCAAGGTGTTGATGTGGTGAACATGACCAAGACGATTGCCCAAGCGTGTGGAGGGGATACCCGTGACATCACTGAATTGAGCTTGCTGCAGGGCTTGCTCATGGATCTTCTGAAGGGGAAGAGATTTTTCATTGTGCTCGATGAGGTGTGGAGCATGGGGAAGACTGTATGGGAAGTGTTCAAGGGGCCTCTTCGGTGTGCGCTTCGAGGAAGCAAGGTGATAGTGACTAGTCAAAACCTGGAAGTGAGCATGATCATGGGTTGTGATCACAGACATCAGTTGAGATTGAATTGTTTATCAGATGCTACCAGCTGGTTAATTTGCAAGAGCTATGCGTTTGATGACCAAGGGAAAGAGATCTGTCCTAGGCTTGCTTCAGTAGGTGAGGAGATTGTCAAAGAGTGCAAGGGTCTGCCGCTTGCAGCCAAGTCAGTTGGATGCCTGATTCGGTGTAAACCTGATGGAGAGACGTGGTGGGAGTTCTTACACAATAATAGTGTGTGGGATAATGATGAACTCTTGCATGAGATTCTGCCGGTCATTAAGGTCAGCTATGATCATCTCTCAGCACATTTGAAAAATTGTTTTGCATACTGCTCCTTGTTTCCCAAAGGATACATATTTGATAAGGAGGAATTGATCCGCCTGTGGATGGCGCAAGGCTTCCTTCAACATCATGAAAGATTGCAGCCTGAAGATGTTGGCCGCACATACTTTGATGACTTGCTTGGGAAATGCTTCTTCCATGAGTCACCATTCTATGATTTAGATGAGGTAAGGTATGAAATGCATGATCTGTTTCATGCCTTAGCTCAGTCTATTGCTGAAAAGGAATGCACCAGCATTGATCCTTACAAATACAACAAGAATCGTGATGGGATTCATAACCATGAGAGTATTAGGCATTCATCTGTGCTTCCATCACTCATGGGATCAGATATAACTATAGAAGGCCAGTTATTTCATACGCATGATCTGCGCTCTCTTTTGGTCATCAAAAGGCCATGTCATGAAATTGATGGGAACTCCCTCTATGTTAAGATACCATACAATCTGTTCTTGCTCCTGGAATGCCTGAGAACACTTGACTTAAGCAATACTACCATCATTGAGATCCCTAGCTCTATTGGTAATTTGATACACCTACGGTACCTTGGTCTGAAGAATACCAAACTCAAAAAGGATACCTGAATCTGTTTGTGGTCTTCTGAACCTGCAAACACTAGATTTGAAGTATTCCTACTTTATCAACGAGCTGCCCCATGGAATTAGGTACCTTGTTAATCTGCGGCACCTTGAATTACCAGTATCAGAGTATCCAAGCATCTCCATCCCATCTGAGCTGGAGCTTCTAACGGGTCTTCAAACATTGAATGCATTTTATGTATCTGATAATTCAGTAGGCTGTGGGATTAGTGGGTTGCGCTACTTGGTAAACCTAAGTGGAGAGCTGCACATTTCAGGGTTAATGAATGTACACAATGTTCAACATGCTGTAAATGCAGACATGCAAAGCAAGACGAAAGTGCAAAAATTGGTGCTGAAATGGTGGAGCCTTGCTGCAAAGTCCCAGCTTCTAGATGTGCAAACCTCAAGTTTGGTCCTGGATAAGCTTCGGCCTCATCTAAATCTTGAGGAATTGACTATTAGTGGTTACTGTGGTGACAAGTTTCCACTATGGCTAGGAGATTGCCACTTTGTTAAGTTGGTTAAAGTGATTCTGGAAGGGTGCAAAAACAGTGATGTACTTCCAGCTCTTGGACAATTACCATGCCTCAAACACCTTGTAATACAGCAAATGGAGACAGTACGGATCATTGGAAGAGAATTTATGGGTCATAGCAGTGCTCAAACTCAAGGATTTCCAGCACTTGAGACATTGGATATAAGGAAAATGTATGATTTAGAGATGTGGTATGGAGTAGAAGATGGGGATTTCCCTCTGCTGCGAGATCTTAATGTTAGTGGATGCAGTAAACTAAGGAAATTACCTTATTTTGGTTCCTTGGTAAACTTGAGAATCCAGTTCTGCGAGCAGCTCTTTGTTATCCCTGTCTTACCCATGCTTAGATACTTGAAACTGGAAGGCTTTGACAAAATGGTGCATCTTCCTCAACTCCCGAGTTTACCATTGCTGGAAATTTTAGAGCTTAGCTGTTGCAAGAAACTTTCGTCAATAGGACAGTTAGAACATCTTGTGGCACTCCAACTTCTGAAAGTAACAAAATGCCCAATGCTGCAGTTTGCACAAGATGAACCTGTTCTAGCATGCTCAAGGTTATGAATATACTTGATCGATGCCAGTCCCTAAACCTATGCAAGGGCAAACTCACTCCTATTTTTACAAATGGGACACCTCGTGTAATGTAATTGATTCGCATATGGATGGTGGATCCATGATGTGTTTGAAAGAAAATTTGCTCTACTTAATGAAAAAAAAACGTGCTTAGGCGTGATCGAAAGAAAAAAAGAGAAAATTTGCTCGAGAACTTCCAAGTAGTGATGTGGTCTTTTCTCTCAACAATTAAGATACTAGGACGCTAGGAGCGCTTTACCACTCCCGCGGTTGATGTACAACAAGTTGCTGCTTGTGGCGTGCTTCATTTGGCTACACATGCTATCGGCGCCAGGCATGCATAATACTCCTTATATTTTAAATTATACGTTTCCGCTTTTTAAAAGATGTGTAACTTTTTCTTATACCATTTTTTTTTGAGAATTACACAGTACCAGATAACGCAGACGCCACACACGCACGCACACTCATCCCTATGAACACACGTACGCAAACCCTACCTTTATGAGCACCTCCGGGAAGACTGGGCAGCCGGCAGATCTGGAGATTCTCGGTCACCATAGGCGCCGTCGTCGACGACGGAACGCCGCTTACCACTTAATGCATAACGCCGGTAAATCTTGGGAAAATCCCAAGAAAAGGTGCGAGCACTAGGATTTGAACCCCCGGTGGGTAGCGCCCTCTTGGACCGCCCTACCATTGGACTACAAGCCAATTCGCAACTTTTTCTATACCATATGCACTATATGTCAAGATACACCGTAGAAATAATGTAGGTAAAAAAAGCCAAAACGTCTTATAATTAGAATGAAGGAATATTTTTTTTTAGATAATGGATGAGTCAACAACATCCGCCTCTACATCCGAAGATGTACACAACCAAATTATTACAAGACGATGAAAAAACGAAAGCACAAGACAAGTCTCTAAATCGGATAAAGAGTGCTAAAGCAGATGATAAACGTTCTTCCACCCTCGGTTGGAAAATTTCAAAGTAATCACTTCTAGTTTCTTACTAATTTGCGAGTATGTTCTTGTCTTGTTCATCACGCCAGTAGCTAGGACCGTAACGCAACAAATAAGCTCCTCCGAAAAAATAACCTCGCGACAACGAGAAAACTTTCATTTTGTTAAAGATAATATCATTTCAACAACGCCAAATGACCCAAATATAACCGCGCAACACCAACCCAAATCAGGTTTCTAATCTTTTTATTCTGATTACTAAGCCAAGAACCAAACATATGGCATATAGAAACAAAGTTGATTAAGGCCAAGAGCATAAAAAAATAATCCTCCAAACTGTTTTTCGAATACGGACAAATCTAGGAAAAGATGTTGGATGGTCTCATTCATATTACAACCAACATATTTCCGGCTTCCTTTTCGCTTTTCCTAGCAAGGTTATCTTTTGTTAAAACAACTCTCTTTTGAAGGAACCAAAAGAAGATCCTAATCTTTAGAGGAAGTTTCAACTTCCGCATCAATTTATGTCGAAAAGGTGGTTGATTGTTAATGAGATCCGTGTACATAGATCTAACGGAATATAACCTGCATTTGGTTAAGTTCCATTTAAAAGTATCTCAGAATTCCACCAATTCAACATGATTGATCTGTGCTACGAGATTATTCTAGTCAATTAGATTGTTCCTCACGAGGGACCTTCTCGAATGATATGTGTATAGGGCTCGTGGCCATCACTTTTGCAACATATGCATGAGGATCCCGCACTATGTTGTACACGCTGATGGATATCTAACTTTGAAATGAATTCCCCACCGAAGTGTCATCCCGAAGTGAGCTTTGTTCCCATCTTTGATAATGAAGGAACCTTTGACCATTACCTCGTCTTTAATACGCATGAGACTCTTCCAAAAATGGGAGTCATGAGGTTTAGCCTTAACCTGGGTGAGTGATTTAGACCTAAGATATTTGTTATGGGTCGATGATTTAGACCTAAGATATTTGTTAGTTAGTATAGTTTGCCAAATGCTATCACTCTTTAGCAAACTTACCAACCATTTTGCTAATAAGCATTTATTTTGTAGGTTTAGATCTAGGATGCCTAAACCCCCTTGGTCCTTAGGTCGACACACAAGATGTCCCATTTCGCGAGTCTATATTTGTGTTTCTCTCGAGGATCCTTGCCAAAAAAAACCTTGATCCAAAATGGTCAAGATTTTTAAGAACTCCTTTGGGGATTTCAAAGAAGGACATCATAAACATGGGTAGACTGCTAAGTACCGAATTAAGCAAGACTAGCTTGCCTCCATAAGATAAGTACTTAGCTTTCCAACAAGAGAGTATTTTCTCAAAACGTTCATCAACCTTCCTCCATTCGTAATTGAGGAGTTGTCTATGGTGCAATGTGAATCCCTAAGTATCTAAAAGGGTATTCGCCAAAGATTACAACCAAAGAGATCAATATAATATTCCTCCGTGCTGCACCATAACGTAAGATCTCGCTCTTGTGGAAGTTAATCTTTAGGCCCGATAATTATTCAAAAGCACATAGCAAAAGTTTGAGATTTTTTACTTGTTCTCGGGTCATGATCAAGGAAGATGACAAAGATCATCAACATATTGTAAAATTGACAATCCGTCATCTAGTAGATGAGGGATAGCTCCTCTTATTTGAGCATCGGCCTTTGCTCTGTGAATAAGGAGAGCCAACATATCAGTCACGATGTTAAATAAGATGGGGACATAGGATAAGAAGTACTTATTTTACTGATGTGAACCCGCTAATGAAGTACTTTTGATTCAGATCTAATCTTACATGGTCATGAAGCCTTGTTAGCCTTGCCACGCCCTCTATTTGAGATGGCCTTTTGTGTATTTATTTGAGCAAAGGCTGGTTTAACATTTCAGTTACTTAGTATAATAACGGGCGTTTCATAACATGCAATACATGTTTTACTTTACGTAGCAATGGTGCTAACCTTTCCCCCTGTACTTCCATCACTTGTAGCATGCGTTTCATCCACTACTATAGCATTCATTCATAAAGATAGAAAAAGGAATAATGACACTTTCCAATTCAAATGCTCATGTCACCTATTCCAATGTTCTATTAAGAGGTTTTCATGGACATGATCATTCTCTATTTCCTTGACAAGGGACCGTTGCTACACCATTCTAAAATAGGATTAATTTTTGAATCAAGTACATTTGAGCAACAAAGAAGTTAGCTGCAATATAAAATGAAACCATGAGAGTTAAAATGGACAATCAAATCTCTAGTTCTTTTTTTTTTTTTTTGTCAACTTTAGGGGGCGAACGTCCCCACCTGCATATATATTCTACATATGTCGGGCTAGGCCGGGGGCGGGAAGGAAGCCTTGGTTCAAAGTTACATCCGAGAGAGTGCTTGGGAGGGGGGGCGCGGATTTACATATTCAAGAGGTCGCTCCAATGTCGATAGGGATTCCTTCTTGCGGGGCATACAACAGCTCCGTGAACGGATCTCCTCTTTGCACATCGCCGAGTCGGGCAATGCTCGGGGCAGCTCCCTTGAACACGACCTCGTTTTCGGCGCTTCTAGATCATCCAACGGAGGAGGAGTATGGGGTGGAGCACTTCCTTGGCCACCGAGGGAGGGGGAACCGAGTTCCTGTTGATGGTAGTTATTGTCAACTTTTTACTATGAAATAATAAATCATATATGAACAAGAACACTAGAAGATAGGGTTTATACTAATGATTTTTATGAGTTTTGGTGCACACTCAGTTTTACAGGTGAACTTTGGAAAACCCCAGAAAATCAGAGAGAAAAGAGGATAAATCAAGACACCGAAGAAAAGGACCAAATCAAGGCGATTGGTATAAATTCCAGGGGTCCAAATGAGAAGAGAAGACAGCTCGCGAAGGCTGGGACACAGACTCCACCAGGTGGGGCCGGGCGACACGGGGGTGGTGCCGCGCGGCACCTCCTTGTGGGCCTGCGGGCCCAGCTTCTGGAAGCTTCCTCCACCGACCTATGGGAACCCTAAAATTCACTCCAGGCGTCCATTTAAGTCGGTTTGATCCAACTGCTCACATCCATCCCTCAGGGTTATAAATAAAGGGGCAGGGCTCCCCCTGAAACCCTAATTCATTAGCTAACCAAAGCATTAGGTAGATCTCAACAACTAACCAAGGAATCTGATATACACAGGGACAAGCAGTAGTTCCCATCCTCTCATAAATCCTCCATCAATGAAGAACAACAGTAGCTATTTAACCTAAATATACTATTTTTTCGTGTCAAAGCTAACCAAACCATCAGACAGTTCTTAGAACTAACCAATCTGAAGAAGTGTTGTACGCGTTGGCGTGTAAAAATATGAAGAAATCCATCTCTGATTCTTGTAAGGTAAAACAAGAAACACTATAGATGAAGCACAAATAGGGTAGGGAATTGAAGCGCCGATATCCATCCGTACCGGGCGGCACCAAGAAGTCTTTGCACCGGGAGAGAAGTGACGCAATCGAGAATGACCTGGCGCGCGTGCCGCGGAACCCCAGGGATTGAGGGATGGCCGGCCGGGCGCCAACGGGGGAGCCGGGGCCGACCGCCGTGGGGGCGGGAGGGGGGAGGCGACGCCGCCGCCATCCCCGGGCGCCATGTTGCCGCTCACGGAACCCTAGGTCGGCATCGCCGCCGTCCACGCCACGCCGCCGAAGAAGAAGATGCCTAGGTTTCCCCTCAGAACACGCGGGAGAGGGACAGGAGAGCACGCCGGGAGGAAGAGGGGAGGAGAAGGGCGCTACGGGGGAGGGAGGATGCCGCCGCCGCCGGCCGGCTACCGCCGCCGCCGTGGCGGGCGGGAGTGGCGCCGTCGTGGGAGGGTCGGGTTTTGCGGGGAGAGGAAGGCCGTGACAGTTTCTTTTCTTTTTTTTTTTTTTTTTTTTTTTTTTTTTTTGCTGGGAGGCCGCACTATTTATTTGGTGGGGAGGCGAGGTTTTTTTTTTTTGCAAAAGCGAGAGGCGGGCGGGTAAACGTAAAAACTCCACGGAATTAAAATTTTGTCTTCTTCGGGTGTAGGATGATGGATATCACGGGGTAAGAAGTAAGAAAAAACGAACAGAGTTACTATTTACTAAGGTCATGTCTGGATCATGATCTGATTTTGAAATAATAGAAGGACCTAATCGTAAGAAAATCCATACCAATCCCGGGAATAAGGCATCGATGTTGTAACAAGCTTTTGTTTTTAATACAGACACGGGCATGTCTCTCGATTAAGAAATAAGAAATCAAAAATATGTGGTTGAGACTACTTAGTTGACACCGAATGCCACGACGAAGGCAAAGCGCAGCCCAGCCACCATCCAGCAACCCCTAAGCTCCGCAGCTGCGCCTACTTCGACGACGAGGCACGGCGCTTCCGGACCGGAGGAGGGCGCTTTTGATATTGGTGAGGCAGCTTGCTTCTTTGGAATCTAGCAACGCTCTGTCAGACCCTGCAAAATTAAAGTTTCTGTTATGGGGAAGTGCTGAATTTCAATTTGGCCTCTCCTCGTCTTTCTCCGTCCCAATTCTGCAAGTGCGAGGGCGATGTACCGGGTGAAGAGCGAAGGCGACATGATGCTGCAGGACCAGATGGACTCGCCGGTGTCCGACGACGTCAGCAGCGGAGGCGGGTCGCCTCACCCTCACAGGGACGCCGTCGTGCCGCCCCCGAAGAAAGGTCCCTGGACGTCCGCGGAGGACGCCATCCTGGTGGACTACATCAAGAGACACGGCGAAGGGAACTGGAACGCGGTGCAGAAGAACACCGGGCTGTTCCGGTGCGGCAAGAGTTGCCGCCTCCGTTGGGAGCAGCACCTCAGGCCCGACAGGGCCTTCACCCCGGAGGAGGAACTCCTCATCATCCAGCTCCACGCCAAGATGGGGAACAAGTGGGCGAGGATTGCTGCTCATGTAAGTCCCATGCCCAATACTACTTGATTCCCTGTTCTGCACTTCTACACACACATCCGTATTTCAGTCTGCACCGCACATGTCTGTTCAGGATTGATGTGTTCGTGGGGTCTTTATTAGAGCATCTCCAACGGTTTGACAATTTACATTTGGCAAAATTTACAATTTGCCAAGTACCTAAGATGTTTGCCAAGTCAAATTAAAGCTCATCTCCAACAGTTTAACAAAATTAACTTAGCAAAACCCAAATTGTGGACCCACACATAACAACCACCTGTGTTTTTCTTTCGTGAGCTTTCATCCCTGTATATGGATCGATGGACGATGGTGTCAGGTTCGCTCCATCCCGATCATTAACTGTAGCTCAGGGAGCGAGGTTTATCTTTGCGCCTTGGCCCAAGGAAGAAGGGTGCACGAGAGTGACTCTGCTGCAAGCAGAATATGGTGTGCGTGAGATTTCAGCAGCACATGCACCTCCTGAGTTGGAGTCCCGATTGAAAACATGCACACCCAAACCAGACAGACGACGTGGATCAGTCAGACATCAGATGCTGGCCAAGAAACTTCCGACGAGAGCCTGCCGCCTGCCGTTTGCACGGAGACACGGACGGCAAGCGGGCGGACGTCCATGGTGCCTATACCAGCGCCGTCAGCCTCGAGGAAATCAGACATCGAGAGCAAGGAGGGCGCGAGGAGGGGGCGAGAAACTTCAGCATGTAGTCGTGGAACGTCAGGATCGAGTATTCGTCCGGCGCCGGCCGCCTCCCCGATCGAAGCCTCGCTAGAGAAGCAATGCCAAGTCTCGCGAAGCGCGCAAATATGCGCGGATCCGCCGGTGATTGGGCTACTTGGCAAAATTTGCCAAGCCCAAACCATTGGAGATGATATTTTAGAGATTTTGACAAAAAATAAGAATGCCAAGTCCATATACCAAACCGTTGGAGATGCTCATAGGTGCCAGTCTTTAATTCAGGATGTGTATTTTTCTGTAGTTATTTAGCGAACTATTCTGTTTCGTGTCACGTACTGGAACTGTAATGATCTGTCCATTTTGCTTAATGTTGCTGTTCTGCAGTAACTTATATGGTTTTCTACTTTAATTCAATAAATACCAATCTTGTGATTCAAAATTTAGGTTTGCTGACTTTCATGTAGCAAACTGCTCAAATCCTCATTGTATCAAAGATTCAGGTCCACAAATGCTAATTTTCTAGTATCAATCCTCCTGATCTGTGTTACCAAGCAATGATCACTTTGCTGCTAGATGGAGAACCTCCTTATACGTGGATGAAGTGGCCATCTTTATAAACCCACGAAAAGAAGATCTTGAGGCGGTCAAGGCAATCCTCCAGGCATTCGGAAACTACTCGGGCCTCCACATAAATCTACAAAAAAGCTCCATCCACCCAATCAGATGCGAGGGAGTTGACCTAGATCATGTGCTCTCCTCCTTTGCAGGGATCAGAGGCACCTTCCCTTGTCGTTATCTGGGCCTGCAACTTCATACACGTGCACTTCGAAAGATCCATGTCCAGCCCCTCATTGAACACATTGGCCAGAGGCTCCCTGGATGGAAAGGAAGATGGCTCAACAGAGCTGGCCGCCTCGCCCTAATTTCGTCAGTCCTCTCTTCCATGCCAACTTACCACCTCACGGTGTTTCCGCTCGCGGCTTTGGCAAGGAAAAGAATCGACAAAATTAGGAGATCATTTCTTTGGAAGGGAGAAGAAAACGCAAATGGGGACACTGTCTAGTCAATTGGCCAACAGTTCAAAGACCCAAAGACCTCGGCGGGCTAGGGATACTTGACTTGGAGAAATTTGGAAGAGCTCTCTGTCTACATTGGCTATGGCAAGATTGGGTGGAAGATTCCAAGCCCTCGGGCAAAAGTGCGAGTTACCCCGCAACAAGATGGACCGGGCTGCTCTTCAATGCATCCACAAAGGTAACAGTTGGTGATGGAGAAAAAGCACGCTTCGGCATAGCAGCTGGCTAGATGGGGAGGCGCCAAGACATCTAGCGCCACACTTGTTCGAGCTAGTCGGAAGAAAAAACAGATCAGTCAAGTTGGAGCTTCAAAACGACTACCGGATTCGATCGCTAAGGGGCCGGATCACCACCACCGTCCAAGTTAAGGAGTTTGTTTCCCTATGGATCCGAATCCAAAACATCCACCTCACACGGGGTGTAATGAGACTCCATTGTATGGAAATAGACAAATGACGGCACTTACTCGCCAAGTCAGCTTATAGGATCCAATTCAGAGGGTCCTATGGAGGCTTCCTGAGCAATCTCATTTGGAAAGCTCATGCCGAGAACAAGTGCAAGGTGTTTGCCCGGATTCTCGTGAGAGAAAAATCCTCACGGCGGATAACCTACGTAAGAAGAGGGATGGCCTCATCACGACCACGCGTGCTTTGTGCAACGGACCCCTAGAAACAGGAATACACTTAGCACACTACTTTGTCCCTTTGCCAATCCAAAGTGTGGAACTACATTCTATCCTAGGAGCAGTTTGACGCCCAGTTGATTCTACCAACTCAAGATCCTGTACATCTAATCTCATGGTGGGAGGAGGCCGAAACCAAGATTGCCAAGGTGGAAAGAAATCGTTTCAACGGTGTGGTGATCTTCACTCTGAACCTATGGAAGGAGAGGAATAGAAGAATCTTCAACAATGCGCATCAATCGGCAATGCAAGTGGCTTCAAGAGTAAAAGAGGATATCGAACAAAGAAAGAGGGCCTTAACATGGAGGGGGTAATTAGCTAATAAATCTGTAAATTCACTTTTCTCTTTTTTCTCTGTGGGGGCATACCCCCTCCACCTGTACATAAAACCTCTATTCTCCTCTTAATTGAAAGGCAGAGCTCCTGCCATTGTGTTAAAAAAAATTAGCTTTGGCTTTCAACTCCATATGACTTGTCATTGTTACTCTTTTATGGATAAAGACATAGTTGGTAGTAATATTCAAAGGTAGGAATACTTCACCTGAGCAGCAAAGATAGGCAGATAGCTACTTCAGAGGCTGACTCTAGTTTCTCTGTCATTAAAAGCATGTTATCCTGGGTACCGGTTTTTTCTCTTTAAATTTCCAGAATCATCTGGAGGGCACTAAACACCAGCCATTATGTCTGACCAAGTCGTGCCATTTTATTTGCAATCTCTAGACCTTATAAAGCTAATATTTTTGCCATTGTGTATGCGCTACAATTTGGCAAGATATACTGTAAATTCCTAGTTAACAATTGGCGTTAGTCCTTGCCATGTTTTGAAATCTCTAGACCTTACCTATGTGCATAGGTAAGTGATATTTTTCAATTGGCGTTAGCCCCTGTCTGACCAAGTCGTGCCATTTTATTTGCAATCTCTAGACCTTACCTATGTGCATATGTTCCTAGTTAATTCCTATTTTTTAGAATTATAGGGCTAACGCCCTTGTCATTGCATAGCAAGGACCATATAAAAGTTAACAACATTCAGGTGGGGTACACCTGTCCATACGCTTACATCAAAACACTTCACTCAGCAAAACCAAAAGATATGACAGCACGTCAGTAGCCTCCAACTCAAACTCTCTATTGGTATTATCTAACAGAATCCACCGATTCCCTGCACCCTTCTCCAGATCTCCACGTTGAGCAAGCTTTTTCTTCACTTCTACCGGCAGACTGGAGCCATCCCAATCCAGAGCTCGACTGAACATGAATCAATCCCACTTGTCAACCACCTGATTTAGAAGCATATCCTTGCTGGTCTTGAGGCTAGTTCCTTGAGTCTTGTTAGTCCTGCCGAGAATTCCGCCCTCCTCTCATGTGGGCATAGTATCATCCAAGTATGCAAAAGTACAACAACTCTTAAGAGCAGAGCAGGTTCCTCAAATCCAGCCACGGCAGGTCCTTCCGAAAACAAATAGAGTTTCTTAGTTTCCAAAGCCCCCACGGGGGCAGCAACACAAAACCATTACAAACTAAATACTTTTTTTTTTTTATTACTAAGCCACATTTGATGTCGTTTCCAGCTAGATTGGACCGGAACCGACACGTAGATTGGGGAATTGGAGGGAGAGGAGGAGGATGGAGGCGGCGGCGGTGGTGGTGGTGGTGGTGGGGGGGGGGGGGGGGCGCGGCGGTGGTGGCGCGGCCCGAGGGCGGCGCAGGGCGGCGTGGCGGCGGCAGGCGGGAGGAGGAGGGGCACGCGGGAGGAGGAGAGGAGGCAGGAAAAATTGGGATAAAATTCTTTATTTGCTTGTTGCCCTCGAAAGACATGCACTTTATTATATAGCCCGGCTATTGGGACTTGTATCTCAAGCAATCTCTAAAGGTTTCCTTATAGATTGGAATACCTTTTACAAGCATATCCTATTTATTTATTTCCTAATAAGGGTCTCCCTTATAGATGAGATAGCCCCTTGCACACCAAAACACCTAAAGATAATCCTAAATATTTTCCTCCTTTATCTCCGAATTAGTTGCCGAAGAATCCGCAGAAGGGAGGGGGGGGGCGGCGGGGGCCCGCGAGCCCGGGGGGCGGCGTTGGCGCTCCTTGGGCCGCCGGGCCCGTCCTCCCGGGCCCTATTTCCCGCTGGTCATGACATCTCCCCCTTCTCCGGCCGTCCTCGCGCTGGATGAAAGTCCATTCGACACACTGGGTGGAGATCGGCTGCCCCTGGAACGATGAACTCAACCCTCGTAGCATGAGTCGCCCCTCGCATCGGGTTCCCGAGGATCATGTTCTCCCCGGTTCGCTTTGGGATCGAACCCCGGAGATAGTGAAGGTTGGCCGATGTAGCCATGGTAGATGTAGCGGTGAACTGCACGTCCTGCGTGAAGGCGTCCGACGACGGGCTGCCGGTAGGGAGCTCCTTGGAATGCCCACATCATGGTGCCGATGCACCATGTCGCGGGGAGGGCTCTCCAGGAACAAGAAACGCTCATCGGGTGGAGCGTTGACGAAGAGCGGCAGAGGCGCCGGATAGTGATTTCTAGCGGCGAGTAGGAGGAGTGGCGCCCAAGTTCAACATCGCATCGTATATGAAGGAACCGACGTCGAACGTAGAGGGCGAAAGCCGGTGGACACCCCTCTCTCGCATCATAGGCCGATGTGGACGTTGTCGACCCGGTGAGGAAGAGGCGATCCATGCCGTCGAGGAAGACGACTTTGGCCGGGCCGACGAGGTGGCGCCGCGCCATATGCCGCCCAAGAGGATGGCGGTCGGTGCAGCTGAAGTTGGCTCAGGTCGTGTAGGCTCCCAAGGCGAGGAAGTTCGTCCCCGCGAACTCCGCCCGAAGCAAGGCCTCCGAAAGAAGTCCGGCGTAGTGGGAGAGGAGGCCGGAAGGTAGAAGCGGCCGTCGAGGAGGAGGCCGCCTTCGAAAGTGTCCATGCCGGAGCAAATACGCCCATGGTGACGCCGAGGGCGACGCGCGGCGTGAGGTGCTGATCCTCCAATGTAGCCTCGGGCGTAGGGGCGGATGAAGATTTCGCGGATGTGTCGAGGTCCAAGGCGCCGCATGCCTCGAACGCTTCCCAAGCCGAGATTGCGGCGCACGGATGCCGCCGAAGATGTTCCGACCGAGGAGAGGCCGGGGGCCGGGGCGCCCCACGCCGAGGGGTGGAGTTGAAGTGAACGTGCTCGGCGACCTCACGGTAGTACCGCAGCTCGTGGGTAGCGGTCCCACGCCACGCTGCCCCAGCTTGCCGGCCAAGGCATGCCAAGGATGATGTCGACGTCCTCGCCCGGTGGCATGACGTGAGCCGCCGATGTCGGTTGTGCCGGGTGTCGGGGCGAGGTGGCACGCCGGGTGGCGGCGCGCATGTAGACGTGGCGCCGGTGCCCGGCAGACGCCTGACACGCACCGGCCGAAGTCCCGAGGGCCGCCATAGTCACCACGCTGGGATCGATGTAGTTGTGCGTTGCTCCCGAGTCGACGATGATGTTGACGCCGCTCGAGATCATGCCAACGAGGTAGAGAGAATGAGCACCACGTACCGGGAGTCGGGGTCCCCAAAGTGAGGACCTTCAGATCGGTGGCTCCTCCTTGACGTCCGCTAGTGGGGCGTTTGTCGTGTCGCGTCGGTGTAGTCGTTGAAGATCGTGATGTAGAAGAGATGCTTGCACTTGTGACCCCGTGAGAACGGCTCTTCACACGATTGAAGCGAGTCCAACCTTTGCGTCGTTCCGTCATCTCTTCCGGGTGTCGGCCGTTTGAACGGCCGAGTCGCGTTGCCGATGATGGGCGCTCGGGAGCGCCGAGAGGGCCAGAGCACAGGGCCCCGCCTTCGCCCTCTGGGCTTGCCGGTGTTGTAGAGGATGGCGAGGCGTGGCCAGACGCCCTGGCGAGACACATGGCTACCCCATGTCCTTGGGGTTCTCTGATTCGACGTCCGTCCTTGAGCGGTTCGCCCAAGCCTCTTGTGTAGATGTTGACTTCTTGTTGGTCGCCGAGGTTGCTCGCGACGCGCCACGTGTGCCGGGAACTGCCGGGTGTACTCATCGACGCCGCCTGTCTTCCTCAGTGATGCCAGGCTCACCCGGCCCATTGCGCCGCTCGGCTGGGCGAGGCGCGCCATTGACATATTGAGCAAAGCTTGCCCAATCGTCACCAGCTCTCCTGGGGACAGCCTCATGTATAATTGCTCAGCTCCTCCCGTGAGATGATAGGAAGCATACCGGACTTGCTCAGGGCGGCGTACCTTGTCCCCCGAAAGAATTGTTCACGTTGATCCATGGGCCATCGTAGGTCGGAAGGACAGCTTGTGCGGCGGGAGCCGGAGCCGAAGGTGTCGACCGGAGGTGGAGGGGCGGGCATGCGCCCGATGGCGGCGCCGGGCGGCGCGGCCTTCGGCCTCAAGTAGCCCTTCATCGGGTTCTCCGGATCGATTCTTTGTGACTTGATTGTCCCTCGTTACGCTTGCCATCACCCGCTTCTTGATGAAGTCGCGGGCCGGCGTCTCGAACATTGCCCTCATCTCGATCTGCGTCATGGAGTTGTTGGCGGTGTTTGAGCATGGTTGGATCGTCGCTGAGAGGATAGCGAGCTTATCGTCGAGCTTGTCCATCCCCGGTGTTGATCTTGGCGAACTCATCCCCCAAGTTCTTGATCGGTTTCTTGGCCGGCGTCCATGGTGGTGGGTGGATCGTAGTGGTCTCCGGGATACCAGGCCGGGTTCAGTAGATTGGGCCGGAACCGGCACGTAGATTGGGGAATTGAGGGAGAGGAGGAGGATGGAGGCGGCGGCGATGGTGGTGGGGCGGCGTGGCCGGCCGGCGGGCGGCGCGCGCTGCCCGAGGGCGGCCTTGAGGGCGGCGGTGGCGGCGGCAAATGGCGGGGAGGAGGAGGGCGCGCGGGAGGGAGGAGGAGGAGGCAGAAAAATTGGGATAAAATTCTTTATTTGCTTGTTGCCCTTGAAAGATTATGCCCTTTACTTATATAGCCCGGCTATTAGGACTTGTATCTCAAGCAATCTCTAAAAAGGTTTCCTTATAGATTGGAATACCTTTTACAAGCATATCCTATTTATTTATTTCCTAATAAGGGTCTCCCTTATAGATGAGATAGCCCCTTGCACACCAAAAACACCTAAAGATAATCCTAAATATGTTCCTCCTTTATCTCGAATTAGTTGCCGAAGAATCCGCGGAAGGGAGGGGACGGGCGCGGGCGCGCTGCCCGAGCCTGCCCAGGGGGCGGGCACTGCACTCCTTAGGCCCCCGGGCCTGTCCTCCCGGGCCCCTATTTCCGGGTCATGACATTTGACCTAATGAAATAAAAATCCTGACCTACATTTCTATCAAGAACTTCTGACGTGCATACCCACATCTGCCTTTAGTTTCTATTTTTACCCTTTACAATTTGTGCATACAGGTAGTAATTTTCTATACTGTCGTCATTAACCTTGAACACTCTTCTCAGTTGCCAGGGCGTACTGACAATAAAATTAAGAGCTACTGGAACACTCGAATAAAGAGATGTCAGCGAGCTGGTCTTCCCATCTATCCTGATAGTGTATTCGATCAATCAAAGGAAGCAATGCTCCTGACGGGCGAGTCGTCTTCTGCCGGAGTCCAGCTGCCACTGCCAGTGCCCACAACGGGTACGTCTTCCGATGTGGCGCAGCTGGCGACACCCACCAGCCCGCCCGCCAAGAAGCAGCGTGTTCTCGTTGACACACCAGGTACTAGTCGTTTCGTGGTCTGAGGAGCGAGCATGCTTGTGTTTATCGTGATTTGTGATCCATGGTGAGGCGCCGTCTTGTGGTGCAGATCCTGATGTGGAGGTCATTGCGCTGTCGCCACAGACGCTGATGGCGACGAACAGCTACGTGTGTGAGGTGTGCGGCAAGGGCTTCCAGCGGGAACAGAACCTGCAGCTGCACCGGCGCGGCCACGACCTGCTGTGGAACCTCAAACAGCACAACCCCAAGGAGGTAGTGCGCAAGAAGGTGTACTTGTGCCCGGAGCCCGGCTGTGTGCACCACGACCCCGCGCGCGCCCTCAGTGACCTCACCAGCATCAAGAAGCACTTCAGCCGCAAGCACGGCGAGAAGAAGTGGACGTGCGACAAGTGCGCCAAGCACTACGCCGTGCAGTCCGACTGGAAGGCGCACTCCAAGATCTGCGGCACCCGCGAGTACCGCTGCGACTGCGGCACCGTCTTCTCACGGTTCGTCCTGAACTTCTGATTGCACTGCACCACTGGCCTCCTCCAGTGCTTCAATTCTGTTGACTGAATAGAGATACGCCGCGCGCAGGAGGGACAGCTTCAACACTCACCGCGCTTCCTGTTACGCTCTCTCTGAGGAGATGGCCAAGCTCTCAGCACCTGTGGCCTCACTGCTCCAGGACATCCAGGACCGTGTTGTCGGTGGAGTTGGCCTCCAGGAGCATGCTCTGCAGTACATTGCCTCCGAATCTGAACTATTTTCGTCACCTGACGGAGCCAAAGAGTTCACACAGTGGATGGAACATGAACTAATGAATGCAGGAGTACATGACAACAAACAGTTCACGCCATCACCGCACATGTCTGCCGATTCGTTAGTTCAGAAGACCTTGCTGATGGGTAACACCTCATCAAGCTCCTCATCACTAATCAACAAGCCAGAGATCATAGGAAGAGTTAAAGAAGAAGAACATGAGTATGAAGAGATCAAATTAGGAGTAGATACTGAGCATGGAGGAATTGTTGGAAGAGCAGATGAAAAGCGTGATATCATGAAACTCATTATGTCACATGGCCCCAATAACAAACGTTTTACCATCATCTGCATTACAGGTGGTCATGGTCTCGGCAAGACGACCCTTGCTTCACTTGTTTACTGGGATGACACTATGTGCAGATCATTTGAAGCAAGAGCATGGATGTGCTTGTCACATGTAACCGATATTGAGGAATTACTCAGATCTACAGTGTCATCTCTTACTGGTGTCTTATGCAGGCTCAACGATCGAGATGAGCTTGAAGAATTAGTGAGAGAAGAACTCATGGGAAAGAAATTCTTGCTTGTCTTGGATGATTTGCATGAGAACAATGTAGAGATCTGCAGACATCTAATTTCGCTGTTGAGCGTTGGCGACAAGGGAAGTGCAGTCATGGTCACCACAAGCACCAATATGGTTGTTGGGAGCCTTGGCACAGTACATGCTTACAACTTGAAGCCTTTCATGCACGACGAGTTCCTGAATATGGCTACGCCCCACTCAGTACAATACTCACCATTGAAAAATATCATCAGTAGAATGCCTTCAGAGTTTTTTGGCTTCCCCACATTTGCCAAGGTGATTCGTGGCATTATATATTCGGCATTCACTCGGGAGCATCTTGAATTGGATGAGTGTCTCGGTGTTACACTCGATGGTATGCTGACAGATATCTTGAACAAACCAGACAACCTCCTAGACGATCTGTTATGTCTCAGTTATAGCTACTTGAGTCCAAATCAGCAGAGGTGTCATGCATACTGCTCAATGTTTCCAAAGGACTATACTTACAACAAAGAAAAGCTGCTAAGGCTTTGGATGTCTCAAGGATTCATTATACCAGATAGACAAAAGGACAGGGATGGTGACTGTGAAGATGCCTTTGATGAGTTGTTGCACAGATCATTCTTCGACCGTTGTCCCGCTAGTGACTTCAAGGAACAAAAGTATGTAATGCATGCGTTCTCTTCTCACGCTGCACGGACTGCTTCTGGTGAAAAGTTCTTCAGAGCACATGATCATGAGTTAGACTGCATACCAAAAGATGTTCGTCACTTATCAATTATTCCCAAACAATGTGATTCAGAAATATACTTCAGCTCCTTCGCAGAATTCAGAGATTTGAGCACGTTTCTACTTGTATATAACTCTCAGTTGGATTCTTCTGGTAGCCAGTTCCATGTTATGGATGTTAAGGCACTTGACCAGTGCTTTCACAATTTTAGATGTTTGAAGACTTTGGACTTGAGTCACACCGATATAAAAGAGCTTCCAGAATCAATCGGCCACATGACGTCTATGTGCTTTCTTGGACTAAATAACACAAACCTCAGGAGACTTCCCAATTCCATATGCAACCTTTTAAAATTGCAGACTTTGGAGTTGCAAAATTCAGCATTCCTGGTGGAGCTGCCAAATAATATCAAGTATTTAAATAGCCTTCATCATCTTGATGCTTCAAAAAGAGCACGGTCCAATCTATGTTCCTCCTGGAATCGGACAGCTGAAAAACCTTTGGACTTTAAGAACATTTGCTGTGGGAGGTGTTTCATGGAATTGCAAACTTTCTGAACTAGCACAACTGAATAGCCTGAGAGGGTCTCTTCACATCCAATGTCTGAATGATGTTGAAAATGCAGGGGATGCAGAGGGGGCCTGCCTAGCTGCAAAGAAGCTCAACAAATTGTCACTAGAGTGGTGCTACAGTGGAGAAGATGCTGAAAGCGATGCCCGGATATGTGTTGCAGAACATGTTTTTGATGCACTTAGACCACATAGTCTCCTAGGGGAGCTGAATATTAAAGGTTATTACGGCCTAAAGCTCCCTAGCTGGATAGCGGATCATACGATGTCCGATCTGATCTCCATCACACTTGATAATTGCTATAACTGTAAAAAGCTCCCTCCTCTCGGTACTCTTCCATCTCTCAGAAGCTTGTTCATTCAAAACCTTAGAGCAGTTCAACAGATAAGTTATGAATTTTATGCCAATGGAGCCATCAATCACAAGAGCTTCCCGAGGCTAGAAACCCTGAAGCTGCGTGATATGTACAATCTGGAGTGTTGGCATGATATATTGGATGGAGATTTCCCTTTGCTTCACAGCTTATCGATCGAGAGGTGTCGAAACTAAACTCTATTCCTCGTTTCCAGTTCATATCAAATACTTCAATAATGTCTTGCAGCAGGCTGAACTTGCCTGGCCTGAAATCTCTTCAGACATTGAAAGTTGGAAACCTGAAACAGGGAAAGTGCTTTGCCCTTTCATGTGAACTGTCCTCACTTCTTATGCTAGAGCTTGTATGTTGTGAACATCTTTGTTCAGTGGAAGGTCTCAGCCGCCTGCAATCACTGAAGCATCTCAAATTCAGAGGCTGCCCTAGACTCAACTTCAATCAGGATGAGTCACTTCCATGTACACTTGAAACGGTCGATGTTCACAGCAACTGCTATGCGCTCAGCAACTGGCTGCCACATGGATTGGAGGAGTTGCTGGATGCTAGTGAGGTTTGTACTGAATTATTACCTCGTTTGTGTAATTTGAATTTCATCATGCCTAAAGCTTGCTACAATTCTCCATTTTTTCGGCTTTGTTTACCAACTTCTAGCAAAGTGTGGTTCCTGAAATGGTCTCGTTTCAGAAAATCTTTAGCATGCTTGAGTCATTTGTTAAGAAGAACTTCGAAGTGGCATTAGTCTGGTTGTGCTTTTGTTGGTTTGCTAATGTCCTGTATACAGGTATACCGGAAGTTCATCAGGAGGAAATGCGAGGACGGCAAAGGAGTTGGTGAAGAGGTGAAGCAGGAGCTTTGTGTTTAGCATTTCTCCTCTGGCTGCTATTCCTTCAGATGATGTGTAACAGCGCGACAATAGCTTGCCTGCAACAGTCATCCGGCCCATGCGCAACCGGCGTCCCAGCTCCAGTGTGTCAGGCCTGATGTGGCATGTGTAATAGCTCTCAGAGAGAAACGGGAGAGAGAAGGCAAAGAATATGGTAACTGAACTCAAACCGAAAATCTGTCCTCGCCCCTATTCTTCTCTTGCGTCTGCTGCTAGCTTGTCCGAGTTCCTCTTCAATCTCTGTTAGTGTTAGCCCTGCTTAAGTTGAAGGCATCGCTCCCTGTGCAAGGTGGGACATGGAAATGGTACAGGCGCTCCCTCACTAATTTGAAGTTCTGAACTGCTCAAGGATGCTTTTGAGGCTTTATACAGAGCATGGGGTGTATGCGAAGTCTGAACTCTGAACTAGACTTTTGTTGTAAACTTGTGATGGTGACTTGTCGGTGTTTAGTTCAGAAGTTCTACGCTCTGTTTGTTCTGATTAAAAAAACAGAGTTTGTGCTTAGATCTCTCTCCTTAATCGTTGGTTCGATTTTCATTTCCTTTGGTGCAATCTGCAGTTTTGTTTCTCAAGAAATATACTATCTCTCTTACTTATTAGGACATTTCTGTAGCTTTTGCAGATTTCATTTGCCATCAGGCGTACATAATGAGCACCGGCCAATGCACCATGTCATGCGTTGTGGGATACTATTTTTTTAATCTGTGTACGCTAGGAACCCAGTTTTATCCTAGCTATATATGGAGAAATTGATGGATTAGCCATAGGACAATTGAGTATTCATAAGTTAACTGTGATCTTGACATCACTGAGTGATTGGAAAGATAAGTAAATGTGCAACCTATTTTTATCCCTAATTCACTCCATGTGCCATTGCTTATTTCACGGAGTTTCCCAACTGCCTGGTTTGTTATGTGATTCGCATTGATAGATGTTGAAGGAATTTCAAGCTCCTCGTAAAGAGTAAAGATGAGCATCAGGCCAGCCTGGCACGGGCATGTTTGGCCCGCTTTGCCGCCGGGCGTGCCTCCACGGGAGGCCTGGCCTAGCAGACGGCCAGCCACCGCACATGGACCGCTTTTCGTGCCGGGGCCAACCCGGAAAGTGTGTGAGGCCCAAAACCCCAACAGACCAGCCCAAGGCCCTTAGTGAGAGGAGGGAAGGAGGGCGACCACGACGACGAGCTAGCGTTCCGCGCGAGGCATGGGGGGGAGCAGCGGCCATCGGCGGTTCGACACTGGGGCGGCCATCGGTGGCTCAGCGCTGGGGTTAGGGTTCAGTGCGCCGGGCCGTGGTCTTTGTCGTCTTTGGAGGTGAGGGACGAGGCAGCCATCGGTGGCTTGGCGCTGGGGTGGTGGCTGCGGAGCTGCGGGAGTCGTGTCTCGTGGGAGTCACACGTTGCGGCTATGAGTGCGGGCTAAGAGTGGCACGCAGGGGGAGCGGGGTTTTGGGAGGTGTGGGGAAGGGATGACCGTTGGTTGAGTGGATTGAAGTTGGGGTTCTAGTGGGAATGTGATGGGCCTTTAGCAGGTTGTGGCGCATATCAGGCGAGCACCCGACCATCTCCTGATTTCCATGCCGCCTGGCGGGCGAGAGGGTCGGCCCAAGCACGGCCTGCTGCGTGCTTCCAGGCTGGCACGGGCATAGTCGGGTGCGGGGACGATGTGCCGTGCTTGGGCCGGGCCAAATCACCATGCTTTGAGCTATGCCTGTGGCCCACGGGTTGCATGCTCAAATATAGCAAAGAGCTTAATGCCATTGAAGTTAAATACTTTGGATGACTAAAACCGTGAGGAAGCTACAATAGTTTACCGTGAAGCTGGTTTTACACCGTGCTTCATTGAATCATTGTTTTGAGCTTTTCATCCTGAAACTATATGTACTGCTTTAGGCATATCTCATTGTCCTTTTTTTCGAATAAGCAAAAGATTTGCGCATCTTTGTATAAGAAGATCGCGAAAGTTTGAATGTTACAACGACACCGTGCCCCCAGTGGACATAATGTGTTACAAAGTTTTTGTTCCCCCTAGCAGACTAAAATCGAAAGCTACTACTCACATACTAGACAACCAAGACATCCCCGTGGATAGACATCTGCGCGTCTTCTTGCGCCGTGTCTCCTCATCCGGACTTGCCATTCCTCGTCCTGAAAGAGCTTGTGCATTGTTTTGAGCTTTTCACCAGCGTGTAAAGAATGTGAAATGATTCGCTGCTTTCTAGAACGAAATGGTGAGCCATATTGCGCACGGATTCCTGGGATCCATGGAAGAATCGGAACTGTTCCTTGCCTCCTTGCCAAACGGTCCCAGTAATTCCACCCCATATCCTCATGCACTTGTTTTGGATTTTTTTTTTTTTTTTTTTTTGAGCAGAACTTGTTTTGGATGAGTTACATGATGTTTGACTTGTGTCTCACATGGGCCTTTTCAACAGGTCTCGTCAACGCTCAATTTAACCGGCCTGGCCCACAATCCCTTGTAAGAGAGGCTTTTGCTAGGTTTTTGCCCCAACCGCCCAAATTTGTATTCCTGCCCACACACCACACCCCTCCCCTCCAACTCCCCGGCGGGCAGCGGTTGCCTCGTGGTCCAGCCGAGATGGCGAAGGGAGACGCGCGCTAGCGCGGAAGTGCAACCAGGTGCGCCGCAAGCGCCTCCGCAGCAGCAAGAACGTTGTCTTCGCACGTGTCGCGACAATTATCGCCTCCGAAAATGGAGGTTGAGATGGGCTGAGATGGATGGAACCGAGCTCAGGCATATTCTGAAATAGAGGCATTTTTGGAGGCGGGCCTCTTATAAAGGACCACCTCCGTTAATTGATTTTTCAAGGTGGCCAAACTTGACAGCCTAGGTTATGTTTGGGGAGGCGGTCCAATTTTATGCCCGCCTCGGTTATGTTTGTTTTGGGTACCATCACGTAAAATCAATTTTGTAGCAGTGTAAGAATTTGTGTTTCACAAAAGAAAAGGTAAGAACTTGTTGTGAGCTATGTGGTTCCATATACATAAGTCATCAGATGTAATACTGTGTCTAGTAGATAGAATGGGCGGTGCGATTATTTAGGACTCAGACTGGGCATTTCACCTTGAACATTTTTTTTGCGAGGAACTTTCACTTGGAACATGAACCAAACCAACCCGAAATATCTGCTTTTTTTGGGTTTGGGTTTTTTTGGCCGGTTTACATCTGGGTGAAGTTCAATTATCGGCTTCGGGTTCGGTTTTCTCGTCCCACCACCAAATCGATGAGCGAACAAACCGATCCAAGCATTGCAGCGCACTGCTCTCCGGTCTCTCTCTTTTTTGAGGGGTGTGTGCGCCCCTCGCACGGTCCAACTCTCCAACGGCCCAGCCTAAGATAGGCGAAGCTTGGGCGAAGCCAATCCTCCAACCAGAGGCGCAGCCCACCACTCTCCAGACTCATGTCTCCAACCCTATCCCCCACCTCTCGACCTCAGCGATGGCGGTGCACTCGCCCACGTCCCGTGACAGCAAGCCAGCTGTGGCCGGTGAAAGCATGGAGCGTCGCGGCCAAGGACTGGTGGCTACAGACGATGGAGCATTGATCGACACATCGGCATGAAATCATCAATCAATTACAAACCGTTATGTTTCGTGCCCTAAACCAAACGACATTGTGTTAGCAACCTGGCATCTGGTAGCAGAGAATGGAAATGAGCAATAGAATCTAGAGATTGAGGGAAGAAGATGAACGCAGGAGCAATAGAATCTAGAAATTGAGGGAAGAAGATAAACGGTAGAAGGGGAAGAGGAGATATTGGAGCAAGGGGATAAACCTGTTTTGGTCTGTTTGTAATTGTTCGATCGATGCCCCTCCCTGCAGCCCCTGTGCTCTCTTGTAGCCACACCCAGTGGTTCGGTAGGCAGCTGCTCAGTAGGCCCAAGCCCACGACTCATATGAAGGCCCACCTGTGGCTGGTTGCTGACACATTGCTAGCTTCGGTATTAGGATCGGATCATTCCGGATCACCTCACATATCACCGCAAACCAAACATGCCCTGATGCACACACTAAGAGACAAAAACTCTTGAAAGTTGATTCTTCGCAGTTAGGAGAAGAATATCCCAAAACTAAAATTGAATAAGACATGCATTAACTAAAACCATGTTGCATGCCTGTAACCGTAAATATATATATTTGGCCATGCTGAACGACCAAAAACGCACATGATTCACATCTTTGCAGCTTGTGTCACGTCTCACAACTATATATATAATGGCCACCAAAATGCCGGAACAACCAGCCGAGAGCACAACTACTACCTGTGCTACACCAATTCGTCGCCATGGCGGAGCAGAAGGCCGCCGGCGCAGCAGCCACAGCGGCGGAAGCTGAAGCCAAGCTTCTCGTGGAGCGGTTGGTCGGGTAACCAGCGACGACCACGAGCGCTTCCTGCTCAAGATCAAGGATCGCTTCGACCGGTGAGCTTCCATGCATATATATACATCCTTATATGTTGCATCATCAGCTACATCTATACATATATATATATATATATATATATATATATATATCTTGGATCTTATTGGTAGCGTCGGCATGGAGCTTCCGACGGTGGAGGTGCGCGCCGAAGATGTGGAGGTGGAGGCGGAGGCCTATGCCAGAGGACAGGCTGTGGCACAAAACATCTTCAACTCGATTACCAACACAGCCCTGGTATCATATATACATATTTTTGTTAGAAAAAAAGGGAGAAGAGGAACTTATGCAAGCGCCTTTATAAAGTAGAAGCTAATAAGTAATCACAGTACTGATGGAGTGTCTGTAATTATGCAGGAAAAATATTAACATTTATAATAAGTAACTAGTATTATTAAATAGAACATTGAATATATTTTTATAATAAATTTATTTGGAGATGTAAATGTTGCTAATATTTTTTATAAATCTAGTCAATCTTAATAAAATTTGATCAGTATGAGGCTTATAGCGACTCTTTTTTATAGGACGGAATATTTGGGGGTGTGTGTATGTGATATATTATATATGAAAGATCTATTTTTATGAACTCCTAGCTGTGGTGGTGTGTGATATATATTGCTAAATATGTGGTCTGTTGTTTATTTATTGGAAGGGCGTTGCGGACACTTTGCACATGCTACCCAGCAATTGGAAGACCAAGTATACCATTCTCCATAAAACCAGTGCCATCTTCAGGCCACGCAGGTTTTGTATCTAGACTACTTGCATGTGGACTGCATTACATTGTGATGAGGATTTGACCCCTCTAATTCTAAATAACTGTGAATTTATAAGCTAACTGTGAAGGTTTATGCCAATGGAACCCCTCTAATTTACATTGTGATGAGAATCTGACCCCTCTAATTTATATTGCATTTTATCAGCTAACTATGAATTTATAATAAATTCTTTTTTTTTTTTTTTCAAGGATGACTCTTCTGTTAGGGTCCCCAGGATCAGGGAAAAACTACATTGCTCAAGGCATTAGCTGGAAAGCTAGACTCTGGACTTGAGGTCATTATTTAAGTTTCCTAATGTCGTATGTACATGCATGTCATGTATGTGGACCCACTAACTGTATTGTATTTAGCATGTCCTCATTATTTTCTTTTCCTCGAAAGTCTGTTGAGTCATACCTAACTACTAACATGTACTCTCTTCTCTTGAATAAATAAAAGGAAACGTAATTGTTTTGTGATAAAATCATGAGGTTATTTTTATAAATTTCCTATTTTCATACTAGAAGTATATTAAGAAGGATGTACATATATATGTTTTTATTAAAGGTTAAACTACTTTATTTTTTTTTGAAACTGTTATGTGTGATAGTAGTACAACTTTTCAAGATCCACATGTGTGTGATTACGTACTCCATCTGTTACAAAATATAGGTTGTTTAAGTTTTTTCATAAGCCAAACTTCTCTAACTTAAAACCATTAGATTAGTTTAATTCAATTCACAATGAAATATGTCTTGACAATGCACTAACATTTATACACTTATCTTTTTGAATGTAGTAAAAAACAAGATTCAACCTGCTAGGAGGAACTAGGTAGGTTTTCTTCACCCTGGCGTTCGGTAAAAACCGAAAATTCGGTTAAACTTCGGTTCGGTTTAAAAAGTTTGGTTTCCAAAAATCAAAGCTGATTGGTTTGGCAAAATCCAAGAAACCGACCAAATCAGTTTCAGTTTTAAACTTTGGTTTTCAGTTAAAACCGAACCAACCGAAATATACTGCAGCAGGGAAGAAAAAGAAAAAAAAAGCGAAATCGTCGGGTCCCTATCTCTGCGGTTTCCCCAGCCATGGCACCATCGTCGGTCCTCCCCTCCCCCCTCTCACTTGCTTGGTGCTCCCCGCGCCCCACCAGCCAACTTCGAGGCCACGCGTCGCCTGCTTCCTCAATCGGTGCGTCGCCGCCTCTAGGGTACCGAGGGAGTGAGGGTCTTGGCCGCCATCCTGCTACTCTTGCGCCGCTTATCGCTGCCATAGGGCCGCCCGCGCCGCCGCCATGGGCATGTAGGTTGCACTTGTCAGGCGCCGCCCTTGTTAGGGTTTCTGGGTCCGGTGTCGGGAGTCGAGTCGGGTCACGGGGGGGGGGCGGTGGGGCGCGATGAGGGAATGAGTGAGCAACGGGGTCGACAAAGCCATAATCTCTTAACTATATACTTCTTAGCCATTGAGCTACCTCGATATCTAATCAATTTTTTTTTATGTGTACACACAGGTTTCAGGGAAGATCACCTACAATGGACGTGAGATGGACGAGTTCATCCCCGAGAGGATAGCCGCGTATGTAAGCCAGGATGACCTCCACAGCGGAGAGTTGACTGTAAGGGAGACGCTGGCCTTCTCCGCCAAATGCCAAGGCATCGGTGATTCTTACGGTAATTACCTAGTGCATTCATGCTCTATTTAATTCTATTTGCCTCTGGTCCGTAAGTATATATACTCCTTCTGGTCCGAAATAAATAGATTGCTAAAGAGTTGTCTTATATCATGGGGCAGCAGGTATTAGAGAGTATCTAGGAGCAATGGGGGTAGTGGAGGACGAGTAGATTTGGCACACGAGCGGTCGAGTGGGGGAAAGGTGGGTAGTAGGTGTTGAGAGAGAGTGCGAGTTGGAGTGGCGGAGAATCTTGGAATAAAAGGACACTAAGGGTTTGTTTGGCAGAGATGTCATATGTGTGACGTGGTGGACACTAAGTTAATATATACGTCTCTGACACTAAGTTGCCCTTCAAGGCAGCCGTGTATTTTGGACATATATACAGCTAGTAGCGAGAATACAAGTTATTTCGTTGTTTGAGCAGTAGTTGAGCTGTCAAATAAGCGTCAATCTACGTCGTGGTGGGAAAATATAGTACGTACGTCATGGTATACCAGCTGATGCTTTCAATTTTTTGTCCATACGTCAAGTGACCTCATATGTGTGACGTTTCTGTTTCAAGGAGGAGGTGAACCGACTAATATTGTAGAATTTTTTTACAATGGTTGGAGGCATCCGGGGCGTTTCCTGTGTGTATGACATGTGGGCCCAAAATGAGAAAAGCGATGGGAGGCGTCAATGGAGAGGCGCTGGAGGCATTTTTTAATGTCTATGACATGTAGGCCATATGAGGCGTAACGCCTCCCAACGCCTCTAAAAATCCGTGGTATTTGGATCCTAAATAAATGAGTGTTAATTGCTTTTTGTAGTTCTTTTTTTTTTTTTTTTTAGAGGGTAAAAACTGTACATTCACAACTGGAAGAAAAGATTTATGATATGATTAAAGTAGTATAGTTAGATGGATATTTTATTTAGGGTTCATTATCTCTCTCGTCAATCCATCGAGCCGCCAGCAGCCATAAGCGCCGCCGCCATCATCGCCACCGCGGCGGCGCATCCACCGCCTCACCCTCTCCAGATCCGGTTCCTCCACCGTCAAATGTGCAGAGCCGGATCCGCGTCGATGCCAACACGGATGATTGTCGGTGATGTCATACGGCTGACGACAGGTCCGTCCGGCCAGCTGCCGGCCGTCAGTTAAGTTGCTTCCATTGCGCTCGCGCATGGTGGCAGGCAGAGGCAGCACAGACATGACTGGTGGGTGATGGTCACGTGATTGATTCATCGTCTTCGTCCTGCATGTAGCAGCCTAGCAGGACCTGAGTGAGATCGATGCAGCCAACAACGGATAGATGGTCCATGGTGACGATCAGCCGGCGGCCGCCGGTTCCTTACTTCCCTCGCGCTCGCTCGCGCATGTGCCTCTGATTGCCTTCTACGGAGTACTAGGCGGCGGCGGCGGGCGTCGACTCCAGCGCGCGTTCGACGACTTCTGCATCCACTCGGGCGGCAAGGCGGTGATCGACGCCGTGGCGCGGCTGATCGATGTACGATGACTATGAATATAGGATCATTGATCCAGTTATTTCTATGTACGAATTGTCACAACTCATTGATCCAGAACATGGCGCAAAGCAAAAACACAAATTATTTCCTCCACGTAGACCCATCACGAGAACTGTTTTATTGAATCATGTAAATCACTACAGGACACAAGAAAAAACTGACTCCATTCGAATACAATAGAATAAAGACCGTAATACCCTTAATCAAATTTAATTAACGAAAATTACAATTTAGAAGAGGCATCGGGAGGGGGTCTGGAGGGGTTGGAAAGCATTTCCAACCAGGCCGAACCGTTGTTAATTTCTTGTTTTTTTCTTATGCTTTGTTCATTTGTTGTTTACTTAACTGACGCATGACCTCGATCTGCTGGTTAGATTTGTTAACTGAGCTCATGAGAAGGGAGAGGGAAGCAAACGTCACACCAGATGCCGACATCGACTTGTTCATGAAGGTAAAAAAAAAACTACCTTAACCATGCCCTAGTTTTGTTTATTTAACAGGCAAGCCTATTAACGTCTCTAGAGGGTCATACAAGAGTGACATATAGAGAGTTGAACTAGTGGCCTAGCTAGGATATATATATATAATATATGTTCCAGAGATCACTGGGTGTGGGGGTGTGTGTGTGAGAGACTAAGGCCTTGGTTTGTTGTGAACTTCTGGATGAACCTAGATGTGGTGTGGTGCTGGATTGTGGGTATAGAGAGCTAGGCCAGATCCGGTATGCATTCTAACAAGAGAACCTAGCTTGTGGATGCCTTAGGAGGTAGAATTATTCAAGCTAGTTTCTTTTTTTTTTCCCTTGATTCTCTCATTTTGGTGTCTTCTCCTCATTGCAAAATATAGGAGGTCCTAGAAAAAACAAAGGTTATCTTTGAAGATAATCAACTCAACATAGATATTAAGAAAACACCGAGATATTTGGATGCTTAATTCTATTTTTTTTTCAAAAGCGTGCTTTAAGCACGTGTTCTATTAAGTGAAAGTAGAGTTCTTACAAGTCCCACGGTGGCCGATGGTGAGATGACAAAGGTCAAAGTGGTGGAACACAACACAAGGCGCCGGCTGTAACGGCGAGGCGAAGAAGTTGTACTAAAGATATAAACGATGCGCTACAGGCACTAGGCGACGACAACACTGCCGTGTCAGGTCCCCGACGGTGCGTCCCTTGGAAGAAGATGACGCATCATGGGGAACGCCGCCCGCATGCTCTCCCTCTTGGCCATCGTGATCTTCCCTCCGAAGTGATGGTGGAATCGCACTTGCGGCATCGGCGAGTTGGAAAGTTGGGCCCCCGGACGGCCTTCCATCCTGTTCAACATGACCAGGAGAGCCTGGCGTTCCGGATTGGGGTCGCGTTGGCGGACTTGGCAAAGAAGCCCGGTGTTTGCGGCGAAGCCCCCTGACCTCGACCCGGGTGGAGGTCCGAGCCTAGGCGGTCCCTTGATCGAGGTTCTTCGAGCGGCACGACGAGGGTGTCGAGGAAGGCATCGGCGGATGCAGCCGTGGGTGCGGCGGCGGTGACCACGAGTTCGGTGATGTCCTCCGCCGCATCGGGTCCAAGGCGGCGTGAACCGCTTTGCGGGCCCGCCACCGCCAGCGGCAGTGGGTCCGTCGGTAGGCCCTAATCAATGTGATCCGGCCCCGCAGGCTGGACGTCGTCGTTGAAGCTCTCCGCCGCCGGCGCACCGACGTCGGGTGCCACATCGTCTCATGGTTGAGTTGAGCCAAACGTAGCGACGGCGGGGGATCGAATCAGCGCCGGCAAGGGAGCTCGTCGAGGTAGGCGACGCTAGCGACGAGGGAGGCCTCGAGCTCATCCAAAGATTGGGTCCACCCGAGCAGGAGGCTCCGTGCCCACGAACGCCGAGCGCAGCGGGTCGGTGGGTGTGCCGGCATTGCCACCTCCATTAGTGGCCTAGTGGCACCCCCAAGGAAGGCCGATGTCGAGTGGGCCGAACAAAGGATCCGCCCAACGAAGAACGGAAGCACCACCGACCGGCCGCCCCTAGGGCGCCAAGGCCACCGACACGCTTGTCGACGACACAGCCAGCCCCGCACACCTAGAGCGGGCTCGCATCACAAACGCCGAGGCTCCCGCCGCCGGTCGTGTAGGGTTGTTGAGGCGGGGCCAATGTCGTGCTTGTAGTTCCTCGCCTGGTGCTTCGAGCTAAGGCAAATGAGGCGGCGTGGACGCAAGGCGGGAGCACCGGGCCGCGACGTGATCCCCAAACAGGCGCTTGAAGCGGGGCCCGACAAGGAATGGAGGCAACAGGGCCGCCGCGACGAGGATTGGGTGAGGTCTCATGCGTCTCCCACGCCCGCGCTTCAGCACCGCAGTGAAGTCGCCATCGCCGACAAGGGGCGTCGACGGCGGTGGACGCCCCACGGGGGCCGCGTTCGCCGACGACGCCAACGGTGGTCTCGTGACGGCGACGGCCGGTGGCGTGGGTCGAGCCGCGGGGCGTCGCGGGACGCTACAGAAGCAGTCGTCGGTCGAGCTCTCGCGCGCGCGGCACCCTAGTCGAAGGAAGAGGACGCCGCAGGTGGTGTGGAAGGAGTCCGCGAACGCTGCCGCCGCCGACCCGGCGGCAGCGCTCGCGCCCCCCGGGTCACCAGGGTCGCGTCCCCTACTCCTAGAGCCGGCGACGACAAGGGCATGGTCGCCGTGTCGTCCAAAGAAGACCGCCCACGGCCGCCGACGGCGAGACGACACAACACGCAACACCGAGGGAGCGCGGAGAGGGTTCGTAGTCCACCTCGTCCCCTCGAGTCGGCGTCCTCGAGGAGCCCCCCTTCCAAAGATTCCTCCTTGGTCCCGCCGGCAGAGGGCAAGAAGGGGGGTCTGCGTCGGGAGAGGGCCCCGAGGAGCTGGGGGGGTGGGCGCCGCCGGGCCGGGCCACTTGCGCCGGCGATGGCGGAGCATGCGCCTCCGCCAGGGAGGAGCAGCCGAGAGAGGCTAGGAGCTCCCCTCGCCCCATGTCAGCAACCTCATCGATGTCATCCATGTCTGAGGCGTCCGCGCCCTCGTCGTCATCGTCCGAGATGTCCACGATGGTGACGAGCACCTCCATGGCGTAGGGGAGGTCCTCGCCAAGGGATGGGGAGGTCGGGGCGGAGGAAGAGTGTAACACCCGTGTTTTTGCATCATTTTAAAATTCACTAAAAATTTGAACTTTTCAAATAGCAACTAAAACTTCGATTTATTTTCCCCGCTAAACCGAAACCCTGTTTTCAAAACCTGCATGACACCATATAGAAAATAGGAAACCTTTGTTTGTTGTTTGCTGAACTTTATGGTGACCAAGGTGCAAGGTAAGTTCTAGATTTTAATTATGGAAGAATATTTGCATGAGCAATGAGTTACAAGTTTTATCCGGGAATCAAATACGAATCACGTGTGTACTAAAATATATATGAATATTTTTATGAGCACAACCAATAATTATCCTCGACAATAAAGTCATGGGAATATAATTGTGCTTGTGAAAATATTTATAAAATATATATGAATAGGTCACACATGAAATAATAAGAATGGGGAATATATAGTGTGTACACAAATATATTTATAATTGTATGAGCACAATTAAATAAATATTCTCCTGAGTGAAAGTCAAGAATATGGGCTCATGTGCTCGTGCAAACATTTGTAATATATATATTTACACACATAAGAGTAAAGGAAGGAAGGAATAAAAGAAAGAAGGGGAAACAGAAATGGAAAAGGAATTAGAAATAAGAAAAGAGCCACGGGCTCATTCCTAGCCCATCTCCACTCCCGGCCCAGCTGGCCCCCCATCCTCTCCTCTTCCCGCGCGCGGGCAGGCCAGCCCAACTCGGCAAGCCCAGCCCAGCGCCACGAGCCCACCGCGGCCTCCCTTCCCTCTCCCTTTACTCGCCGACAAATGGGGCCCGCGGCCGTCGTCTTCCTCCATCCCCGTCCTGGAGACGAGGACTACGACACAGCGCCGCACGAGCAGCTGTTCCCCGTCGTACCGCCATGACTGCCGCGTTGACGAGGGAACAGGAAGCACCATCGGCCGCACCGCTGGACGAGAGCACAGCGACGACGAGCTGTCACATCGGACTCCGCTGCTACCGTGCGCACAGATGCGACGGTCAAACACCACAGCGCCACCCTGCCGCTGCGGTGGCCGGCAACACCTGCCGCCACGGTGAGCCCGGACGAAGTGTCCAGCTGTCCCGGAGATGGAGACGAAGACCCGACCACAGTTACCGCACGGGCCACCGCGGAAACGACGCGACGCCAGCTCGCCAGCAGCTCCGCTGCCTCGCCCATGAATGGCAGGAGCGACGACTGTATCTGGCTGACCGCCGACCGCCGAGATAAGACCGGACGCACACCAACACCACCAGCTCACCAAGACGACGACCGGACAGCTGTCAAGGCCGGCAGGGCCACGCGCGTGCCAGCCCGCTGCCGGAAAAGATCTGAAGCTCGAGATAAAAATCTCGCCGGCGAGGAGCTTCGCGTCGGGGCTATAAATAGCCGCCCTCCGGCTCACGATCGAGCTCGCCCCTCCACTCAAGAGCTCCGCCCGAGTCCGGAACGCGTGGTGCTCGCCTCAGCCTCCCCTCTCCCTTCTCTCCGACGAGGAATCCAAGTTTCCCCCAAACCGGAGGGATCCGCCGCCGCGAGCTAGGTCGGAGTGTCGTCGTCGAATGAGTCGTCGTGGGTCAAAATTGGTGCGCCGGTGAGTCACTCCACTCTTCCCGCATTTGTTTCCCCTACCTATGATGCCCGCTGTCGCCCTGCAACACCCGGTCGCCGGAGCGCCGCCACCACTCGCCGCCCGTCACGCCGCCGCCGTGGAAGAGCCCTACCCCGACGCCCCAGTGCATGCCAACAAGGACTGGGAGGCATGGGGAAGCCGAGGAGCCCCTCGCGACGAGCAATGAGCATCGCCGGCGAAATCCCGGCGAACTTCCGGCGAGACACCGCCGCCGCACGGGCACAACGGGAGTTTCCCCGAGGCCGTCGTCACAGTGTAACGTCGTCGGACGAGAGCCAATAAGAAGGCGACACGTCGCCCTCCCGTTTCCCTCCGTCCCGAGGCCGTCACGTGCCACCGAAGCCTCTGTAAAACACGTGGCGTCCACGTGGCGGCCACCGTGGCGTCAACCTGGACCCACGTGGCGCCCACGTGTATGGATACAGTCCCGTGTATGCTCTGTAAAATGCTACGTACACCCGAATTATGTACACAGATTATTAAAAGTAGTATTTCCCTTGTCAGAAAAATTCCCAGAAAATTTGTAAATTCATTATTTGATTTATAGAATTTTATCATGTAATTAGTTCCAATTTTATTACATGATAAAATTATATTATAATATTACCCTAATGATTTAATTAAGGATCAATATTCTAAAAATCCATAACTCATGCAAATTAACTCCGTTTCGCGTGAAAAACGACTTCCATAATTCATCTAAAATCTAGCTCTATGCATCTAACCCATTGCCACCATAATGTTCTATGTTTGTTTTATATGTCATAGTTCAAGCTAGGTTTATCGCCACCCTTAGTAGTATCGACGACCGAGAATAGAAGCTTTCCGTCCGTCCGCGAGCTAGGAACGTTCGACGCCGTGCCGATTTGTAAGAACCTCCCAGGCAAGTCCTTACCCCCCTAATCGTGACCTTAATATGATGAGATGATAATGATGATGATAATCGGATTAGTATATAGTGGTATGAGCCCGATAACGTAGCTATGGAGCTAAGTCGGGATGACGTAATCATCCGTTTATCTACGCCATACGTTGTAATCAAGAATAACGTAAGATCGTTTAATGAACCCTAACCAACAAAAGAGGTGGGTGATAGTAATCCATTGTGAGATGGGTTACTACGGAATTGCCGTGTGGGGATTCTGCGGGAGAGATACTCGCCTCCCTAAGGACCGGTTCATAGACCTTCTACCTAGTGCGATATTTCGTACAGCCACACGCCGATAAATGGGGCGGCTTGATTCACACCCCGTTGGGTTGAGGTATAATTGGGAACCAAGGTGGCCGGAGCAGGCAAACGATCTGTTGGGAGCTGACTCGGATGCTATGTGATCTTCCGAGGTCGGGTTGGCGTGGTTGCTATGTGATCCTCCACGTAAAACAGTTGGCGCTTTGATATCGTATACAAACTTATGAGTTGGCGGATGCTAAGTGATCTTCCGCGATGCTATGTGCTAATAGGGTGCTAAGTGATCTCCCCATTCCCCAACCCCTGAGAAGTCGTGGTAAAGATTATACCAATATACCTAGAGTAGCACTCAAGCGGGTACGGATCTCGTTGGACCTCTGTCGACCACCGATCATGGAAGAGGATGTGTCCATCGTGTGAGGAAATTTGTACAACCTCTGCAGAGTTTATTAGAATCTATTCGAATGGCCACGTCCTTGGAATGGGCGAATGCTAGGAAAGAACATCTATGATTAGAAATAACTAACGTTTGTGATGATGTGAAGGTGATGACCAGATAAGATAATCCCGGGAACTAGTGAGAGCAGTTTTAGAGACTTTGCTAGGGCCCAAACCCTTAATATACCAAACCACCCCTGGTTTGGACTTGCTGAGTACATTTGTACTCACCCCTCTGTTTTTACAGATATCAGCATATCCGAAGGTAAGGTCGTTGTCGAAGTAGGAGACCAACGACATAGGAGTTCGTCAGACGTTGCTTAGGAGAAAGACGTAGAAGCCCAGAATTTCCATCCGCGCTCAAGTTGCCTGTGGAACATGGAGTAGTGCCCAGACGGTCTAGCACCTTAGCAGACCCGTCACAGATAAACCACTGATTCACAGTTGGCTACTCTGATCAATATAATCCGGAGTGGTGTCTTCATCACCGCTGTAAGATCTTCTATCCTATGTCAATATATGCTCGGAATCTTTCATCTATAACTGATTTCCATTCGCGTGACTCGGTAAATGTATTGGTAGCGTGATCCTCGGCGCCAATACGCTGGCGAATAAAAGTCCCATTAAAAGTGGGGCGTGACAAAGAGGGCGACAAGCACGGGGTTACGGTCAGGTGGGTGGTCGTGGTCCATCGGCTATCTCGATTCCCTCATGCTTAATTCTAATCAACGCAACATAGATATTTGCGGATGCCTTGCACACCAATGCTTCAGCATTTCTAAACCAGTTAGATGTTGTCATGTTTAATTAAACCGTAGTTTCACTCTTGCAGGAATCCGCAAACTGTGGGAGGAGAGATGTAGTTACAAACTACATAATGCAGGTTCGATTCCTGAACTTTTCGTTGAGCATAGATCGTGGAAATATATGACAAAGTAAACTGTCACAAATGCGTATTAAGAATACAGTTCCTTTAACTGCTTTACTAGTCTACTCTGTCACTACTGCAGATCCTAGGACTTCAGCTCTGTGCAGATACGTTGATAGGAAATGATATGGCAAGAGGCATATCTGGCGGGCAAAGGAAGCGTGTAACTATAGGTATGCCTCTTACACAGAGAGCTCGGACCATATTCAAACTTCTAAGAGCAAACTGTGTCCTTGACATGCAGTTGGCAAGAAATGATTATTAATCAACCTCTAAAACAATCTGATGCCATCTGTGAAACAACCTGTTGCCTAACTTGCATCTTTGTATCTGTGATAGTTGACATTAACAGATCAACATACTTTGACGTTTTCATATATACCTTGCTTGGTACAGGAGAAATGCTTGTTAGTCCAGCAAAAGTGCTATTAATGGATGAGATTTCGAATGGCCTTGACAGCTCAACTACATTCCACATTGTGAATTCACTTAGGCAACTAGTGCAAGTCCTCGGCAGGACAGCCGTCATCTCCCTGCTGCAACCAGCACCCGAAACCTATGATCTTTTTGACGATCTCATCCTGCTCTCAGAGGGCCATGTTGTGTATCAAGGTCCCAAAGAGGATGTGGTTGAGTTCTTTGAGTCACAAGGCTTCAACTGTCCTCACAGAAAAGCTATTGCTGACTTCTTGTTAGAAGTAGGTTAACTCTTTGCTTCAGATATCTTATTAGTTTTCTTAAATATATATAATAATGGGTCCTAACAGACTGTCATGTTTTTCTTAATAGGTGACTTCAAGAAAAGATCAGAAACAGTATTGGTCAGTGGACAATGAACCTTATCAGTATATCACAGTTGAGCAATTTTCCGACGCCTTTCAAATGTTTCATACTGGGGAAACCATTAAGAAGGTTCTTCAAGTGCCATTTGACAAGAACCTTACTTCCATTGCTGCTCTTACCACTTCAAAATATGATTTGAGGAAATGGGAGTTGTTCAAAGCCGTATTTGCTAGAGAAGTCCTGTTTATGTGGAGAAACACATCCCCCTACATAGTCAATTTTGCACATGTGAGTTGATATTTTTTTGCAAAGTTCAAAAAGATCTGTGCAACATAATTAAAAAACAAGAATACCAGGTATCATTGATTGTATTAGAAATAAATAGGCACCCATATTTGAGCTGCAGAATACTTGAACATATAGGTAGGGACTGTACAATGTAGAGTGTCCATAAACTCAGCTATGCCTGTAGGCTTATAACCATCATGATCAATGGTAACTCAACCAGCTGTGCACATGTACCACCATTTTGGCACTTCCCCTTACTTCCTTTTATCACAATTATAAGCACAATCTAGGTTTGAATAGTAATGTACAAAACCTCACTTAAGGAACGTACTCCAGAAAGGGCTGCCGTCCGATGGGTACATGAAAGTGACGAAGTTGCTTTGACTACTGAACCATGCCTGGATCGTCGGTGCGAATTGGATGATCCGGCCGAGGGCTGCCCCCTCTTCCCATTAGATTGGCAATATAAAGCTGATGTTATTTCATAGTTAATATATTTTTCTTTTCAAGCTGATGATATACTTTTGTAGCTATATTTGAAATCTAAGTCATATATTGGAAACTGTGTCAATGTCCTTGCAGATTTGTATTTGTGATTGGAGGAAATATGTGAGAAAACAGTAAAAGTAGTATAGTCCATTTGTGTTGTGTAATATAAACATTGCGACCCTTATTTTACATGTCATGAAACCGTGCAAAACAGTATATGACATATTGTTCACCAATGAACTGCATGAAACAACAATCCTTCATAATAATGATTATTCTCTTCTCACAGATCACTGTGCTAGCGTTCGCCGCATCGACCATTTTCTGGCGCAGCAAAATGCACCGTGATTCAGTTACTGACGGAGGTATATACTTGGGACTGTTGTTCTTCTCCGTGAGTGAAATAATGTTCAGTTCATTAGGTGATCTTGCTGCTGCGGTCATGAGGTTGCCACTTTTCTTCAAGCAAAGAGATGTTTTCTTTCCAGCATGGGCCTACACTTTGTCTGCATGGATTCTTAAGATTCCTATCACATTTATTGTAGTTACAATCTGGGTTGCTATGACATACTATGCAGTTGGGTTGGACCCAAATGTTGGCAGGTGAGCATTTGAGATGATTATACTCAATCTACACAGTTCAAAAGCTGGTTAGACATTTACAATGCTTATAAATCTGCATTAAGGTTTTTTTTGATAAAGGAAGCTTTTATTAAACCTCAGTAGCGATGCATCGAGTGATACAAAGCCAAAAGAGGCAACTTCCGGCCTCTGCCCAACATAAGGCACACAGCCAAAGAGAGAAAGAAAAAAAAACCCTGACACAATCTAGTTACTATCAATTCGTAAACTAGACCGCCACCCATGTGCCTGGGAGAAAATATCCTTGACCACTTGCGTCAATTGTTGTGATACCGCTACAACTATATCCTGCAAATCCGGCTTCTGCAGAATAGCCCAAGTACGTAGCCAGTGGGTAACCAAATAGATAACCTGCATAGGAGAAAAAAAAATTCTTTTCAAAAACAATATCATTCCTGCTGAGCCAAATAGACCAACAAGTCACAGCTCCTCCCAGTAGGAGCAAAAGCTTACTGGGGCAAATCAGCATTAAGTTACCAATGCTAACTTATTTTTAGAAAACATGGAGGACAACTGCCAACCTTTTTTTAGTGGAGACAAGAAAGACCGGTCCTTTCCAGTGCCTTAAGGGGCAAATCTTAACAACAACCACACCCCCCCCCACACACACACACACACACACACACATCTGCCAGAGGGCAATGAAAACAAATAAGAGCTTGCCACTTAAAACAGATAAGAGGAAATGACCAAAGATACACACTCTAGTACTACAAGAGCATTCCCAGTGGCGGAGTGTGCTAGTAAATCAAGGGGGGGCAAGTAGCTGTGTTCGGCTGCAGCTACATATGAATGCTAGGATATCATGTTTTTTTGTAGTTGGGCCACCAGCCACATATGAATGCTACATTTGTCTCTTGCTACATACCTACCTTTATGAGAGAAATATACCTTTTGGGGACTGTGCAATCTCAATACCAAGATAGTATTAGCAAGATCCAGTACCTCAAATTTCTTACTCGATTTTCTTCTCTACTTGATTTTCACGCATGATGATATCATGCACATAAACAACCAATATATATCTTGTGGAAGTGCTTGCATCTTGATCAAGCTAAGATCACTAGTTATATATTGATGTGAGATGGGGGTTGTTGTGTTGACTTTGTTGTTAAGGGAGGGGGTTAGACCAACATAATAAGGCCGGCTTCTAGAGTCCACAACAATATTAACCCTTTTATGTGAAGCAATGATGATAGCATAAGCGGGTTGGTGGAAGTGTGTGGTTTACTCAGTTTGAAGAGTGGGTTTGATGAGCTACTTAGACTCGAGGTCATTACAACCAAACATATGCTCAATAATAAATCCAATTACCTCTTTGTGTGTCATATTCTTCAAGAGTTAGTCATCCTTAGTGACAACCTACTCCTGGTCATCGAAGCATTATTACATCATTTGATCCCTATGTACTATGACAACATGAGTGCAGTTTATCTCTTGACCAATCTGGTGAGACATCAGTGCACCAATTATATTGATATTGGTCTTCACTTTATCTACTATTGGTGATGTGTGCATTCTTCATGTCTTGACAAACTCCCAATATATAGATCTCCTCACTAAGGGGTTACCTACGACATTCTTCACTACACTCCAATTTGAACGATGGTCCAAAACCATTCCAGTTACCCATATGTAGATCAATCAATCAATCATGACTTTGTCATCCTCTCCTAACAAACTTAAAACAAAGATATCCACATCCCATAAATCAAATGAAGTTATAGAATCATCCCATCCCAAAAAAAACCGGGATGGAACCATAATGTTCCACTTCATCCTGATCAAACCAGACAGATTAAGTTATTATAGAGTTACGATATCCTTGGAAGTAGCTATAACTTATAAAAGTTTAATTTTTGGCACCAATGAACACAAAACTAATAACATTTGTAACATGTAAATTTGTTACAGTTAGTACTTTGAAATGACAATTTTCTATAAATTTTGACAATAATTGCTTAGGTAGAAAAGGTAATGTTGATATAGAAATGTGTTGGAGACCATGTGATATCCAAAATTTCATGTAAAAAAGAACAGATCGGAGGTGGTATCATCATTTTATGGTCCATATGCATAAATTGTTTCACTTCTATATTTCATCTCAAACAGTAATTTCATTCCACCAAATCTAGAGGTTAATCATACTCTAGCAACTTTATGTAAGGCAGAGTTGGGTTTTTGGGGGGTTGATAGTGGAAAAGTCGACAGATAAGTCATCCTTATTGTCCCTCTACAGAACCATACATGAGATTTTCACCTCATACGTCTCCTCGTTCAATTCTTTCGAAGGGATCCTTTTCCTCGTTCGAGAGTCTTCGCCCTTCTTCCACTTTGTCCTGAAGACTAACTAAGACCAATTGAGTCACGTTTTAATGTTCTAATTGAACACTTTTCATTTATGATTAAAGGAGAAGATTGTTCTTTTACCAAACATAGGCGGATCAAATCACGTCTTATAATAAGAAGAAATCTTTCTCGGTATCAATCCCCTTGCCCCTCATTCTTTGAGAATCAGAAGGATCCTTTTTGAGTTTCCATTTCTTCATTTTGAATCTGGGCTCTTCTATCTTCGACTTATTTTTTTGGCTTTGTTCTTTATTTATTTCATTTCAATTTTTCCCTCTTCCTTTATCCCTGTCCTCTAGGTACACCATTTGCATCAATAGAGAACTTTTTTCTCGAATCGATATTATTTCATTCCAATTTCTTCCCAAAACTTCCCAAGAAAATCCCGAATTGGATCCAAAATTGATGGGTTAATGTGAGCTTATCCATGCGGTTAGGAACTCTTCAAATAGGAATCCATTTTCTAACTAGCTTTCATGCTCTAGTGAGTCGTCCGAGATCCTTTTGTTGACCTATGTTGTGTTGAAGGGATATCTATATGATCCGATCGATTGCATAAGACCCGTGGTAGCAATAGAACGGGGAAAGTATACAAAAAAAACATTTCTTTTCAATTTCGATTATCTATATATTAGTAGGTGCTCTGTTCAACAATACAGGATGTCCCCGCATAACTTCTTGAAGTATTTCCTAGATGTAACTTTGTGTTCTCACTATATGCAATGTTTATGGGATTCACATCATGCCCATTTTATTCATCTTAATAAGAAAGCAATCATGATTTGTTTCAGGCTTTTCAAACATTACTTTTTGCTGATAGAAGTCAATCGATGTCATCTTCCCTCTTCCGTTTGATTCTTTGGAGTGACAAGAAACATGTTCATAGCAAATATATTTTCAGAATTCTTAATGCTCATCCTTATACTTTTGAGTGGATTTATAATTTCAAGCGGTAAATATGCATTTAGTAATCTCTTGAAATGTTGTTCACATTTTCCCTCACTTTCATTTAATCATGGTTCTTTGTACTTCAGATAATTTGAACAAGTTTTGGATGTTTGGTTACTGGGCCTCACCACTCATGTATGCACAAAATGCCATTGCCACAATTGAATTTACGGCTCATCAATGGAGTAAAGTACTATACTACCAGAAGACTAGAAATTTTTTATACTTACCTACAATAGAGTTGAGTTGACAAAGTTTTCCTTTCTAGATACTTCCTGGATCAATAGAATCACTGGGAACAACTGTGCTGAAATCTCGTGGGCTATTCTTTGAACCGAAGTTGTACTGGATTGGCTTAGGTGCACTGGTTGGGTATATATTGCTCTTCAATGGCCTCTACACCGCAGTTTCTACACACTTAAAATGTGTGTTCATATTTTTCATGCACAATACATACTATATACAGACTTATTTGTAGTTTGACAAATTCTGAGGTGAATAAATTTCATTTTGCAGCACCTGCTAGAACCTTTTCATCTATACCTAGAAATGCTCAAAGCGTAAAAGTAGAGAAGTTGAGAAATGATGCTCCGCCAATGAGATTCCATAATGAGATTGTAATAGACGGTGAATCTTCTAGTTCTATAAAAAATATGAGGGTGACACTTCCATTTGTGCCAGTCTCACTTACCTTCGAGAACATAAGATATTCAGTTGATGTGCTGAAGGTAAATGACACATCTTCTATTATCATACATGAACAAATTTTTAAGCATAAACAAGGAAAATGTTTGTTTCCTTTGCTTCCAAATGTACCTTTTTCTTTGAAACGAATGCGTCCAAACATACTTGTCTCTTCATTAATTGTTTCAGGTAAATAAAGCGCATGGTGAGATAAATGGTCGTTTGGAGATACTAAAGGGTGTGAGTGGTTCCTTCAGGGCCCGGTGTCTTGACCGCATTGATGGGCGTTAGTGGTGCCGCAAGACAACACCGATGGATGTGTTAGCGGGAAGGAAAACTAAAGGCTACATTGAAGGGGTAATCACCGTCTCGGGATACCCAAAGAAGCAAGAAACATTTTCTCGTGTATTTGGATACTTTGTGAGCAAAATGTATTACCACATTCTCAACATTTGACTGTTCTTGAATCACTTCTATTTTCTGCATGGCTCGATTACCTTCAAAAATTGACTCCATAACAATAAAGGTAAGTGAATGAAAATATAAGGAAGATTAATGCTATATTGTTGTATTGATTTGTGTCAAAATTTGATATATAGGTCAAATAAGTAGTTTTCCAAGGTATACAAAACCCCCCTAATAATGTGAAAGTGAACTAGTTAATATTAGATAGTTAATTCCTACCTAAACATTTGGATGCAGATGTTTGTTGAATACTTGATGGAACTCTTGGAGCTCACATCATTGCATGGTGCACATGTGGGACTTGTTGGAGTGAATGGTCTCTCAAGTGAGCAACGAAAGAGGTTAACCATTGCAGTGGAGCTTGTAGCTAATCCTTCCATCATTTTTATGGATGAACCAACGTCAGGGCTTGATGCTCGGGCTGCAGCAGTTGTGATGAGAACAGTAAGGAACCTTGTGGATACTGGTAAAACCATTGTATGCACAATACACCAACCAACCATTGATATTTTTGAAACTTTTGATGAGGTAACAAAACTTTATAACTTTTTCTTGAGAATCAATAATGTTTGGTCGATAACTCTTTGATGGTATGGTAAATGAGTTTCAGCCGCTTCTACTTAATCAAGGAGGGGAAGAGATATATGCAGGTCCATTAGGTGACCATTCTTTGGACATGATCAAATACTTTGAGGTTGGACAACAAAAGCATAGAAGCATTTTTGTTTTGTTATTCTATATATTCTCTTTGACAAGCCCATAGACTAGATTTATCTTAACACTTGTTTATTCAGGGAATTGAAGGTATTAGTAGGATAGCAGATAGATATAATCCTGCAACATGGATGTTGGAGGTGACCACAACTATACAAGAGCAGCTGTTAGCCATCAATTTTGCTGAAATATACAAACATTCAGAGTTGTACCAGTAAGTCCTTACCATTTGAAGGTTTTGAGTATTACATTGATTTTTAATATATGTTAATTTGGACATTCTTACTTTCTTTAATTATCTAACCTAATTAGAAAATGCTAGGCGAAGGAAACATCGCTAGGAGGATAGCAAAGTCCTCAATATCAGGAACCAAACATGCTTGCTCTTTCCTGACCTTCTTGTGCACCGTTAAGCAAAGGATGATGTGAGCGTACCCTTAGAAATAGTGCAATAATGCACTATTCTTAGCTACTTTTCTTTAGTTAGTTAAAGCTAGCTATCTTTTTCCAAACTGCATTATTGCAATGTAAATTCCAAATCTCTGGTTGTAGTTGTTATATTACAACCAATTATAGCTATTTGAATCATGTCAAACTATTTATCTCCATGTACAGTTTAGCGACTATGTCCCGATATAGCTTCATTTAGCTCCTCTGTTTGTTGTCTGGGAGACCCATCCGCTTCATTGAATTGGCCGAAGATTTAAAATATTATGTGTAATACAACATGAAAAACTTTATTTCATTGCTTCAGGAGGAACAAAGATTTGATAAGAGATATAAGTAGGACTCCTACTGGTTCTACCAAACTCCACTTTGATAATAAATATTCGCAGCCTTTCTTCAAGCAATGCTCAATATGCTTGTGGAAGCAAAATTTGTCATACTGGAGAAATATTCATTACATTGGTGGTAGATACTTCATCACCATAATGATTGCATTGCTCTTCGGTACTGCATTCTGGAACCTTGGCATGAAAAGGTAGAGCTATCGATTGTCATCAAGAAATTAATATATTCTTTTGTTATTTTAGGGTTCAAATTGTAATATGTGTCTCTAATCCCTCCCTACACCTTACCTTACAGAACCAAATGGCAAGATCTATTCAATTCCATGGGTTCAATATATGCTGCGGTTTTAATGCTCGGTGTACAAAACGCAATAGGTATTCAGCCAGTGGTTGCCATGGAAAGGATAGTGTTTTACAAGGAGAGAGCTTCTGGAATGTATTCAACTCTACCATACATATTTGCACAGGTAACTAATCCACATCAATGATGCACACTATGTGATACATCTGTTCGATCTATTTGTATCATTTACCGTAACTTTATGTATGATTGCAGGTTGTAATTGAACTCCCGTACATATTCATTCAGACTCTGATTTATGGCATTTTGGTGTATACAATGATAGGATTTGAATGGACAACAACCAAATTTTGTTGGTACCTATTCTTTATGTATGTCACACTCTTGTACTTCACATTCTTTGGAATGATGGCTGTGGGGCTTGCACCTGATGCCAGTATAGCAGCAATTGTCTCTGGAGGCTTCTATGGTTTATGGAACCTTTTCTCTGGGTTTCTTATACCATTACATGTGAGCTTATCTATGTTCTAGTAACTGACCATTTTAATGAATTAATTAATGTACTAACTCATTTGTTTCAATTCAGAGAATTCCTATCTGGTCAAGGTGGTTCTACTGGACTTGCCCTTTTGCTTGGACGTTGTATGGTCTAGGTGCCTCACAGTTTGGGGATGTAGTGGATAAATTGGAAACTGGTGAAACTGTGGCTGAGTTTCTGAGGAGCTACTATGGTTTTAGGAATGAATATTTGGGAGTGGTTGCAGCAGTGACCATGGCATGCCCTATAGCTTTTGCCTTCTTTTTTGGCCTTTCTGTGAAATACATCAACTTCCAAAGGAGATGAGAAGGCTATTAATGGAGCAAGGTTATCAGTTTATCACCACATGAAAAAGTAGTGCCCTTGAAGCTTATGGTCTAGGAAGCAGAGATGGTTTGGAAGGCAATGGAGGTTATATGTGAATCTACATTATGATTTGTTGGTGATGACTAGTATAGTGAGCATTGTAAATAAATTATGTTATGGTTATGTGCCATCCTCAATGATTGAGATTACGAAGGACAAAAACATTTTTGTTGGAAGGTAGACACATCATGATTTTGTTGGAACAACTAATAATTTAACTTTCTTATCACTACTACATAAATTAATAACCGTGGTGATTTTTGAAACCGCCACCGAGAAAGGTCATGGTTAATCAACGATGATTAACCATGGCTTAACTGTGGGCGTTTTTAAAAAACCATCATGGTTAATACAAAAAAATAAAAAGGAAAAAGCCCAAAACGAAACCCTAACGGCCGGATCTGGACCGTGGTGCCAGATCCGCCCCCGCCATGCGCGCCGGATCCCGCGCGCTGCTTGGCCACGCGCCGCCGTGACTCCAGCTGCAAGATGTGTCGTTGCCTTATGGCCTCCCCACCCCCCAAGCGCCACCGCGCTGCTCGCCCCTCTAGCCTCCGCCTGTTGGCCTCCGATGCGAGCAAGGGGATGGAGAGTGAGAGAGTGAGGGAGATGGAAAGTGAGAGAGAGAGAGGCCCCGCAGTATCGAGCGAGAGAGAGAGAGGCGCCGCGGCTCGGGCTGTCTAGGGAGAGAGGGGGACAAAGTGAGAGTAGTGAAATCCTATATATAGTCATGAGGCGATATCGGGCTGTCTGGGCCTTTCTCTACCGGCCTTGGCCATATTAACCTTGACGGGCCTCTTTAACTCAACCGCCACCGAAAATGGACCATTTTCCATGGCAGGCTTTGTTATAAAAACGGTATCTGTTAGGTGTAGACGTCCGGATGGACGGACGCTCCGGATGGACCGCACGCCCAAATACACGCCCATGCCTAAAAAAACCCCCACCCACACCGTAACTTCCAGATCTCCGATGCCGCACTGTTCCTCGCTGCGCCGCTTCCCCTACCGCGGCGGCCACCCCCGCGCACGCCACTACGACACCGTCCCTCCCCGCTATTGTGCGCACCAACCTGGCATTAGCAGGGCTAGCTGCGCGGCACACGACAAGGCATCAAGCAAGCGATGGCGGCGGCACACGCAAAGGCAGCAAGCAAGCGATGGCGGCGAGGCTTGGCTCCGTCTCCATTCCCCTCCTCTTCCTCTTCATCATTGTCCATGTCGCTCCCCACCGCCGGCATCCAAGACCGTGGACCAGACCTGCGCTAAGGCCACGGGCGCGCGCCACAACAAGGAGCAGCTAAGCGTCCTTTCTGCGTGTCGTCGCTTGCTGGCGCCCTGCGGTGAGCCGGCGGAATATGGGTCGGTGGGCGGCTTGCCGGGCCAACGGAATATGGGCTTTAGGGTTTCCATAACCGGCCCATTAATTAAAAAAAATCCGCCATGATAAATAAAATCCGAAGATTTTTTTTTTTTTGTAGTAGCTATCGCACCTAATGTTATAAAAAACTGTCACAAATATGATTAATTGATTTACTTTGGCGGTTTCCATAACCATAGTGTTATTAATTAAAAAAATCCGCCACCGTTAATCGGGCATTAACTGTGATGGATTTTTTTTTGGAAACCACCATGATAAATAAAATGAAAACGTCTTGTAAAAGATTTTTTGTAGTAGCTGATTGTGTTTGAGTTTGATAATGTACTATATTTATGTGTTGATCTAAACACTGTACTTAATGTTTTTGAAATATGCTATGTACCTCAGTCTTATTGAGTGTTATTGGTTGCTTCTAGCATAGAAATTTAAGTAGAACCATAGTGTTAGCGCGTACGTAAGTGTCCTTAATTCTCACCAGCAACAAGTTCAAGTTAGTAGCCAAGCACTGGCGACGCCATCGTTCAGTATGCCCGCAAAACCCCGTGTCCACGCACATGCACATGTCGGTCCAAACTGATTTCCCTTTGATAGAACTTAATAGTGTATTTTCTCATATCGCCTTCTCGAAAAAAGACCATTACTTGAACACATGTATTTCTAAAAAATTGTGTGGCACCTCCCGGGCATGGTATTTTTGGGTCATCCAGTAGCCAGCCAAGTCCTCGATACTCAGGTGGCCACTTACATATTTGTTTCGTTCTGATGTGCATCACCAAATAAAGAGAAGATGGAAGAATCAAAATCGGTCGAAACAACTCCTAAGCTGTTTCACCAGCGCAGTGCAAAGAATGAAACGCTGAGCCGTATTTCGTTTGGTACGGATTCATGGGTTCCACGGCAGAATTGGAACCGTTTCTCCTTGCCAAGCGGTCCCTAGTTCCTCTCCAAATCGTTGTGCCTTATCTTTTTTTTTTTTTTATTTTTTTTTTTGCTCTTATTTGGAATTTGGATGAGTTGATGTTTGACTTCTCTCTCACATGAACACAGCAATATTATACCATCATCATTTCTCTGTTTTTTTGAAAGTAATCCTCATTTCTCTGTTACTGGGCCTTTTCAATATGTTTCATCAACGTCAACGTTCAATTTAACCGGCCCGGCCCATAATATCTTTTGTTTTGCGTGGCCCATAATCCCTTGTAAGAGAGGCTTTTGCTAGGTTTTCTGCCACAACCGCCCAAGTGCGTGCTCCTCCCCTCCAAGGCTCCAACTCCCCGGCCGGCGGCGGCGGCTGCCTCGCCGAAGCGGTCCAGCCGGCGCAGCCGAGATGGCGAAGGGCGACGACGCGCTGGCGCGGAAGCGCAACCGGGTGCGCCGCAAGCGCCTCCGCAGCAGCGAGAACGCTGTCTCCGCGCGTGTCGCGGCAATCATCGCCAACAAGCGCCGCCGCAAGTCGGGGAAGCGCCGCGGCTGCGAGGGCATGTGCTTCTCGCTCCCCACGCCCGACGACCCATTCAACGAGCGCCACGGCAAGAAACGCAAGGTCGATGACGAGCCGACCGACGACACAGCCGCCGCCGCCGCCGCAAGGACGGCGACGACCCCAAGAAGAAGGGCGCGAACGCCAAAAGCAGCCGCAGCCGGTGGCAAAGGCCGGCGCCGGGGCCAAGTCGAAGGCGGTTCGCGAGAGGGCGGCGGGAGCGGAGCGGAGGACGGCCGCGTGGACTTCGACCGGCCGTCCAAGTTCCTCGTGGTCTGCCTCAACGCCATCCGGGACGCGGTGGCGCCCGAGGACGGCGCCGGCGGCAGCATCCACGGCGCCGGCGACTGGGGCGTGGAGCTCTGGCGGTGCTGCTCCGCCCAGGCGCCCTCGGACGTGCTCGACGCTAGCGGCGCGTGCGCCACGGTGGACCAGACCGCGTGGCTCGTCTCCACCGCCTGCGATATCGTCGCTAGGAAGGAGAGGCTTGGGATGGTCGTGTCCTGCCCATTCCTGCTGTACCTCGTCCCGTCGCAGGAGAAGGCCGCGCAGGTTTGTACTCACATTTTGATGCTAGGATTACATATTTCTTTCTGTATATAGGTTTAATGATCGAATTGTGAATGATTTAATGATTCAACTGGTGTTGTTTGGGCAGGTGCGATCGATATGCAAACCCCTGAAGCCTCTTGGGATTCATTCAGTGAGCTTGCATCCTGGCGCATCCGTTGAACACCAGATCTCTGGGTATGTTTTGTCCCACAATCTGCATCATCTGCTGTTGATTGAAAATGTGAAATGTGCTATTTGCTAGCATAGTCTTTTACTGTTTATAATAAACACTAGATGGCAGCTGATATATTAGTGTTGAAGTTTGATTCATTTTCTTTGGACTGTTTTATCAGACTGAAAACATGTGAGCCGGAGTTTCTTATAGCTACCCCTGAGAGGCTTCTTGAACTTGTTTTAGATTTAAAGGCAATTGACATATCAAGTGTATCAATGCTGGTAAGTAAATGTGGTAATTGGAGTGAAAGCCTTGATGAACTATATCAATGTGATTGTGACCATCAATCTGGTTTCTACTGGTTAATACTTGAGTTTTTGCAACAAGTTATTCATCATGGCTCTCAGTAAACTTAGTCTATTGATTTTCCATCTGTTTTCCATCTATTGATTTTCTCCATATAATTACCAATCCTACTACCGAAGTTTCAGCTAAAGATGACAACTTCAATTGACAGGTCATTGATGGACTGAAATGTTTTGTGAGACCACAATGTCAGTGACAAAATATTTTCTATTAGAGACGCCATATCAAACAATCCTCAGATTACGATCTTCACCGATCCATCTGATAAAAGGGTTGCAACAATGGCTAAAAAAGTCTACTCCACGGAAGAATTACAAAGCTTTCTATCAATGATTCTGTTTCTTCACGAAGTGCATTCATAGCCCAGCATGTACACTTTTGTCCATCAGAGGAGCTGAAAACATCAAAGGTAATTACTTCTTATTTATCTAGTGCCTATGTTCCTGATGGTGCCTTTCATGGTTTGGTTGTGTTTCAAGTGTTGTGCAACTTACTCAGGATAACAATAATATATAGCTACTAAGCTACTGTAATTTCTACCGAACTTCTGGTCTTCACTTAATGCATTTCCTTCCTACTGGAGATCTAAAAGACTTCATTATTATCCTGCATTCTGGAAATCTTTGTTTTTAGAATGTTGTACTCATACCTCAAACAGTAGTAGATTTGGTCTGATATTGATTGTCTGAACAAGCATTTGGACCATGCGTGCTAGTTAGTAGCTTACTCTTACACTTTCAGGACTGCAATCCGAATCGTAGAATCTCATGATCCAGTATTATAAAAAATGCAATTAAACGCTCACCTAGGTGTTCTTAAACCCGACACGGGGCCCTGGCGCCTCGCCTAGGCCATAGGCATCCAATTAAATGCTGATGGATAAGTAGCATGGAATCAGAGGAAATCAGGAGGAAGGCAAGCTAGCGCATGATGGGGGTGGCGGCCTTGCAGTTTGTGAAATGTGGCTACCTGTGCAGCGGATGTGCCCCTGGGAGGGAGACAGGAGGGCAATAGAATAGGAATGGATAAGGTTGGGGTGTAGGTTTTTTTTGAATGGGCCTGGGCCATGGGAAATACTGCTGCTGCCTTGCTTGGCCTGTTGTTGTGACAAGGCTAGACTGAATCTGTGATGCAGTGATAAACATCCTGGCAACAAAAAGAAAAAAAAAGCACAAATGCTTAATCTTCACTTAGGCGTTCTAGGCAGTTATCAGTGACCTGGTGCCTGCCTTGTAACCTTGTTATATGATTCTAGTTCTGGCAAACAATCTGAGTCGCAACAGGGTGGAGTCACCATGAGATAGTAGAATTAGTATTCAGATGTGATTTTACTGTCCATACTGAGGGAGAGGGAGTCTGTTTGCTGCATTGTCTCTGAATAGCGCTCAGAATTTCGGTGAAACTTGGTTCTACTGGTCAGGCCATGTAAAAGGCTGTACTCATGGTGAGGGAGAGAGGGAAATCTGTTTGCTGCATTGTCTCTGAATAGCACTCAGAATTTCGGTGAAACTTGGTTCTACCGGTCAGGCCATGTAAAAGGCTATACTGTCCTCTAAATTTTGGTCTGTTTTTTTTTTTTGCCCAATAGAGTACACATGGCCCATGTATCCATTCCTGATCACATACAGACCTACTTGAAACCCTAGGCTATGGGAATTATATTTCTCTCTTCTCCTTGGAACCTCAGCCACCATTAGCCTTCTTTCTTCTCCGCTCTTGGTCTGCTGCTTGCCTTGCTCCATGGCGCCTGTGATTTCTCTCCTCCCGTCCCGCTGTCTCCATGGTGTGTCTCCAGCTGTGCACGGTCAGTGTCTCATAGTGTAGCATCACATTTGCCTTCTGAGTCTCGATCTGATTGGAGTCCAGCCATGAGAGGAGCTGATGTGCCGGCACAACTGAATACATCTTGCCGTCAATGGCACTACAGAAGGCTGATTTGTTTCAACAACTCTGTTTTTTTTTAACTGTTTAATTGGACTGTTAGACTTTATCTGTATGCAACTATAGAGTATCATTTGCCATCTATGTTTTGAGTATATCAATGATAGTTTCTACTTGATCTTGAGTTGAAGAGTGTCCTGTTACTGGTTATTGAATACTTTACGTTGATGATTTTGTGAACCAAAAAGGTGTGCTTTGGTCTATTAATTCATTTAATTCCGGATGACTTTCACCGATTTCGTTCAAAATTCCATTGTTTTCTTCAAATCTTGACAGATTTTGGTATTCCATCAAAGTTAGTTTGGGCATATTTTGAACCGAGAAAATCCGAAAATCTCTGAAATTCGTGAAATTCGTTTCTCTTGGGCACCGTTTTTTTCCCAGCAAATGGTAGCCTGAACCCTGCTGAAGAGCTCATATGCTCTCTCAGCCTCTCCCTTCCCCTTCTCATTGATCTGTTCCATACTCTTACCTCCTTTCTTTCTACTCCTAACAATCAGCAGCTTCTGCAGAACATTCATGAAATCGTGATAGACACCCTTGCCATTAGAAGTGTCTCCATTAATAATGATTGGCCATATGGTTTTACTAGTGTATATTTTAGCTTAGTCTTGAGGGGTGCATTTTGTAATTGTGTTTTAGCTTACTCTTGAGGGATGCATTTTGTAATTGTGTTTGTTCATCTTGCACTTGGGGTTATAAGAGGAAAAAGTCAACCAATGGAAACAATAGAGTATTGCTGCTTATCAGATATCACTAGTGTCAGTGATTCACTTGTTGGATTGCAAGTTTGCAACTGCAGTGAATGGAAATCCAGACAATACTTGGATTCAGAACCTTGTGTTTACATATATAATTGTGCAAGTCTGAATGGAACTCGTTTGTATCTCCAGAATGTATGTTCAATGATGTATGGTAATACTTCTCTTTTGCATCCTAATATTATAATTACCTTATTATCTGATGGAAGTGCTATAATAAATAAATTATAGATATATATTGTACCATATAAATATAAATTAAACTTAAACAACGAAAATGCCTACAATTTGACCCTACTCGCAAAAACAACCCAGCCTCAAATCCTGATCCTAACAACCTTTTGAATTCATGGCTAATAGTTTATTTAGCCCTTGTTCAAACTTTTATGATTGGGGTGTGGTGTGGCTTTGATATTCTGATGAAGTATTTCTACTTTCAGGTCAAGGAAATTCTTGAGAAGATATTGCAAAGTTATCCTAAGAAGACATCAAAGGTTCTTTTAGTAGTTGCAGGTGATAAAAAGCGCAATACATGTCATCATCGCTTAAGCTGAAAAATTGCACAGTGATTGATGACTCACATGGCAGCTCTTTTACCATATGCAGCAGGTACAGTGAATTAAACAACATTTCAGTTTTCTGCAATTTTCAGTCTCTGCATGCAAACTGAACAAACTTGAATTTATTAGCTTGTTTCAGTCTCTGCATGCAAACTTGAACTAATTTAAAAAATACTTTGAGAAGAACTTTGGATTTCAGTTAGTCCTAAACTAGTTTTAATCACCACATTATTATCTTTTGACTGAGAGTACCGTGTAACTATCCTTATCATTGACATTGTAAATGTATTTGTATCTGTATGCAGTGTGGGGCTGATGAATGTCATTGTGAAAGATCGAGAGAACATGGCAGTGGCAGATGTAGAGGAATTTGAAACGGTGTTGGTGGTGGATCTGCCTTCTTCAGTCGATGAATATGTTGAGATCCTCACGGGGGCTGCTCCTCATGTGATTGGAGGCGAAGTGCATAGTATATTCTGCAAGACTGATGCTTCTATGGCAAAACCTCTGGCTGAGCTGCTTGCAGATTGCAGTCAGGTGGTGCCCGAGTTTCTCAAAAACCTGGAGTCTTCATAGCAGACTTGTGTACACAATCAGAGTAGTCAGATCATATCGTGCTGATTCAGATGAAGCACTGCAGTTCGTGGCAGTTAATTGTCCCCAAGCAATTTTGATATTTTTCTTTTTGTAGCGCAACATTGGTATTCAGGCCTCGACCTTGATATGTGTACTAGTGTACTATTATCTCATATACATTGTGAAATGTGAATGCCTTGAAGCTCTTTTCCTGGGAGAACATGAAGTGTTGCATGTTCATAGGACGGCGGCCTCCATTATTATCAATTTTGTCAAAGGAACTGTGTCAGTCATCAGGGACCACCTTTCCCACCAGCTTCCTTTGTCCAGGGATCTCCCTTTGGCCCCAGCTTCCTTTGTCCAAAGGCAAGCTGAAAGGAGCCCTACACTGATAGATCTTGGGACCTTTAAAGTGCATCAATCAAAATGTCAAAGACAGCTTCTTTTAATCAAGTTCTTTTCACATCTTTAAAGTACTCATCATCTTGCTGGCTCATCTCTCTGGATGTCAGCTCGATGGATTCTTGAGCTGACTGCAACTAAAGGGGCTGTGTGAGCTGTGCACCGGCCAGCAGCCTTTGCCATGCCGGCCTGGTCCTGAAAGCTTGGTCGGAGAGCGGGATGGCTGGATGCTCGCTCATGGGTAGGCAGGTCTTGCTGCTGGTGAATCGGCCGGGACCGGCACCGGGACCGGGACCATGCCGTGCAGCAGATGGCACGTCGGTCCAGCGAGGAAACAAAGTTCTGTTACACGTATACGTGACCATTGCTCGATAACGATGTCTCCTTTCTTGATTGATTCCTTTGAAATCATAGCATGCTGTCACCTTTGGTTGGTCGTGTTTCTGTGGTGTCCAATGCTGGAACTGGAATGAAATTTTCGTTCTGATCTTGAGTTCTTGAGAGAGAACAATTGTGCTTTGTGCACGCTTGAAGCTGAAGCTGGAGCTCGTCTTCTGGTGGCGACCTATAACGATGCCGAAGCAAAATGTTCGACCTGATCTGCAGCCACCAAACCAACAATTTCAGTGGACGGCTTCGCTCCAACAGTGGCGGCAAGGTATTCTCTCCTCTTGCCTTTTCAGATCACAGGCATCTCGCGCCGTGCACGGCGACCTTCGCCGCCACCGATGAAACATTGTCTAATGCGTCGACATCTTTGGACTTTTGCACATGCTTGAACGAGCTTATCTCACTGTAAAGGCGATTCACGCCTGTCCTCCTACACAAGTTTGTCTTTCAGCAACAAGTTTATTTTACTAATGAAGTGTGTTGATCTGCAAGCTATCTAGCTTTCAGCAGGTACGGAAAGAGTAAGGAGCATATAGATATAGAGCATATCTTTGCAAGGCTGCCATCATGGCCATCCAAGTTCCTCAGCTTCATGATGCTGAAATCACAGAGGCTCCATGGAGAATCTGCCCTAGTAATCATGGTTCAAAACATGCTGAAACTCTTATTTTAAAATGAGAGTTCTATGTCCTCTCCTTTTCAATGCTATATCTGGAGGTGTAGGCAACGTTTAAGTTCACAGCGACGACGTCAAAAAGTGGACGACATGCTCCAGTTCATGTAACATATATATACACATGCATTCTCAACTTTAAATAACATTCTCTGTTTGCTCGCTGCTTAATGAAAAACGGGATCTCAAAGAAAAAAAAAAAAACTTTAAATAAGATTCGGTCACTACTACAAAAATTCTTTTTTACATGACCTTTCCATTTTATTAAGCCTATATTGGGTTTATCACAGGCATCTTCGCCGTGTATGGTTAGTCCTTCGCCGCCACCGAAAAAGAAACATTGTCTAATGCGTCGACATCTTTATCTACATTTTGCAAAAGATTTGATGTGACGGAACGAGCTTTTTGGGGTTCACTTTTCAAAGGCGATTGGCGCCTGTCCTAAACCACCACATTTAATGTTCGTCTTTTCAGCAGCAAGTTTATTTTTTACTAATTTTTCTTTACAAATGGTGGTCTGTGTGTTGGATTCGTATCTAACTTTTAACCATGCATTTTATAAAGGAAGAGTAAGGCCCAGCCACCTAGCCCAAAGAACCCATATAGATATAGAGTAATATATTGAGTTACTTTATATTGAGTCAAGGGGTTTCTGCCATCATGGCCATCCTCAAGTTCCCACTCATCAGCTTCATGATGCTGAAATCAGAGGCTCCATGGAGAATCTAGTCATCATGGTTCAAAACATGCTCAAACTCTTATTTTAAATGAGGAGTTCTATGTCCTCTCCTTTTCAATGCTATATCCGGTGGAGGCGCCGAGGCAACGGGCCCCGGATCGTAAAATTCACAGCGACATCCATATCCCCGCCCGTTAGGACGACATGCTTTTTTTTCATTTAATTTTTTTATAAGCATGGCGCATTTGGGCATCTAAAACTTTATAAATGGAGCATTTACTCTCGTTTGCTCATGGCGGTTAGAAAAACCGCCCCGGTAAATCCTTTTTTACCGCCATAGAAGCTTTTTTGGTAAGTATTGAATAACTTTAGCGTAAGCTTAGGGGTGTTGGATTCTTGGGACTAATGGGACCACTAGTCCGAATTAGCCCCTCATAGAGAGAGACTAGTGGACTAGGGACTAAATAAAACCACTAGTCCCTCTTTTTTAGTCCCCATGTTTGAATAATTTAGGGAACTAAATGGAACTAAAATTTAGTCTCTAATCCCTAGTCTTGAGGGAACCATGTTTATATCCGTCCATATGACTAATGGCTGGTTGATAAATTTTTAGTTCCTAAAGATCTAAACAGGCAGCCTAAAAGATGGTAACCAAATGAAGAAGTACTACCTTTTTTTAAATTATAGTTTGTTTGACTTTTTTAACCCCAAATTTAACTGCTTGTCTTAATTTTAAAATTTGGTGCAAACATAGTTAAATTTAAGCCAATTTTGAAGAACTTTTATTAATAAAACAAGCCACAACAAAAGATGAGATATTTTACACAATTTGTTTAAATAAAACGAGTGGTCAAAAAAGTTAAATGAAAAAATTCAAAAATGAATCATAATTCCGCGTATATAAGCTAACAAAGACTAGTTGTTAGTCTCGTGGATCCAAACTGTGATCCTTACTTCCTCTTATCACAAATACTTTTAGTCATCTTTCTAGGTTTGACCTAAGTCATAATTTTAAAACAATACCTAAAAAAATAAAAAATATAACCGGCGATCAAAACTAAAATGGTTTGATATAAAATTTTTGATAATAAAATTTATATGGACTTATATTTACAATAATCCGAAGGAGCTGCCATTATTCTCTCCACCATGCATGTGTGTTAAAACATTAGTCTAATATTGCAGCACGCAGTGTCCTATGGCACCAACACGTACTACGAGATATTCCGACACAAGCTTTGGTAGGGATGATGATGATGAATGGATGATGAGCACCCATCACGTACGCCACGAGGATAAAATGTTTACGGTCGCTCTCAGCAATCAGCATGCTAAATTAAGAACCACATCGTATCATTTATTGTTTGCCCACTAGCTACTGTGCACCACCACCTATCCATTGGCCGTCGGCGCCATGCCTGCCGTTCATGGAGCTTCACTGTCATCAACTCGCCGTCGCCGTCGCCGTCGCCGTCGCTATCGCCATTACCCTGCATGCTAGCTAGTATAGCTAGAATTCCCTTAAAAAAAGGCCAAGGGTCCCTCGGTTGCACGCACGCGCACCTTCTTCTTTACAAATCACGCACGCCGGCCGCGATTGCCGCTTGCACACAGCGTTGTGCTGTGTGTGATTGTCCTCTTTGCAGGCTAAACTGCAGGCGGCTGCTAAATCGTGTCCACACTGAAGAAATTGGTGCTGATTACATGGATCATGGATGCATCATTATATTTCATCTTATCATCATCCGTCTATGATAGCTTTACAATTCAATATTGACCACGTGGAATGCATGCATGTGATCGTATTTGCACTAGATCGAGCAGCAATATAATTCAATCCAAATCAAATACGTATTTGATATTATGTTGTTTATACGTGCATGCTTGTTTGGCTAGGAACAACCTAGATGGATAGGGGCCTTCTAATTGAAGAAAGAATCTAAACTTTCAAAAGACGGAAGAATCTAAAACCAGCAACTTGACGAAAAGCTCTCTAGTTGTGTTATCGTCATCAGTGAAAAGTATTAAAGATTGTAGAGCATCAAATGCTCGAGAGTTTTCATGTTCTGCTCACCTTAGCTTACCTACAGGCGCATAAAACTCTTAGCGCGCTGTTTAAGATAAGAAGCAATACAATTTGGGTTCTAATTTTGTGCCTACTAGTATTGCCGTACACTACCTCTCGATATTCAAGAATCGTACGTGTTCCCCCCAACTCAATTTAATTACAAAGGCCTCCAAAGATTTAAGCTAATTTCATGTCTAGGATGCCAAGTAATCTTGCACTAAAATTTAAAAAGAATCTTTGGATTAATTGCCATCCTAGAGCCACCTCCTCCAAGAAACTCAAGAGAAAAACCTTCCCCTTTGTATTTACAATTTTAGGGTTCATCTTGAGAGGGCCCCTTTCCATTATTCTTGGGGCATGGTTCTATCCTTAAAGAAGTGTTTTTTAATATCTGGTGGTACCTTTGTTGCGGTGTCCGACCATTGTTACCAACGAAGAAGAAACAGAGGGTGTGTTCACTTCACCTAAAAAGTGAACCCAAAAAGTGCTTCACGCATTACCCGTCACATCAAATCTTTTGACGCATAAATGGAGTATTAAATATAGTTAAACAAAAAACTAATTACACAGTTTGACTGAAAAGTGCAAGTCGAATCTTTTGAGCCTAGTTAGTCTATGGTTGGACAATAATTAATAAATACAAACAAAAAGTGCTACAAAGAGTCGAATCCAAAATATTTCACCAACTAAACACCCTCATAGCCATTTTTAAAGACGACTAGTGTTCCAATTGTGAAAGGAGCCTTTAAGGTAGTCGGAATAACCAATCCTAGAAATTATTGAAGTCATTTCTAGAGTTATATGGTTTCCTCAAATTGATGCATTGGAACAACTCCAGATGCAACCGATTCTGAAAAAAGAATTTGTGGCACATGTAAAAATAATTTTGGATAATACGGCAGGCTTGTTCCAGTGGGAAACTTGGTGTAGTGTAGTACAATGCAAGAACAAAAAAAAAAGGTGATGATGCAAGCTAAGTTAGGTGAAAAAGAAAATATCCACAATTCCAATTCCCATTTAGGTCACACACAACGTCATGCTCTGTCACAAGATTACGGCATCTCCTCGCATGCTTAAACTATGATGTGGGAAAGCAGGAGAATGATGATCTACACAAAACTCTCTGAAAATGACAGTCCAAGCACTGCACTCCTCAATTGGCTCCAATGAACCGTTTGTGGGCATATCCTCCGGCATTAGCACTACTCTCCACTATCAGCAATATATTGAACCACAATTAGTCACGAGGCCTTATATATAACAAACTTCTTTTCGCGATGACATGTTCTCTCCACCAGTAGTATAAGCTAGCACTAGATCTAAGCTAAAAGTGGAGAGACTACTTTAAATATCGTGATGTGAGAGAATAGTTAGCTCTAAGCTAGAGCATTGGGAGAGGTCCTAATTAGTACTCTCTCTGTTCCCCAAAAAGTCATTCTTGCTTCCCAAAAATCAACAAACTCAACTATTAATATTTATAATACATAATTAGTTTCGCTGGATAGATCTTTAAATTTTCTTTCATAATAAACTCAACTAGTGATACAGTTGTTATACGTATTTTTTATAAACCTAATCAAAGTTAAGAAAGTTTAACCAGCGCACGTATACTTATCCCAACAGAGGGAGTAGCCTAGTAGGTATTGAGCTTCTAGTGATATCGCACGATCTATATTTGGGTGAAAAAGTTGTTTCCACATAGCTCTAGTCCAGTGCATGCATGCATGGTAAGATGACATGGGTGCGCACAACACCATCGTTGTGTAGCTATCTTTACAATGTTTACAAATAGCACTGCACAATATTTTCACGTGGAGTTTGCACACGCATGCATGCATATGCATATCATCGACCATTGTGTAGTCGGCAATGATTCGAGATTATCGCTGGAACGACTTTGCTTGTTACTTGGATTACCCAAATATAGACGGAAGAAACAACTTTACACATGACTCGTTGAGATTTAATTTGCCCAAACCAAAACTAGGGGCACTTCAGAAACTTAGGTCGCCATTTGGTTTGAAGCAAAAATCAGCCCAGCTAATTAAAACTATGGCACTCATAAACACCAGATTTTTTGCTAAAGATTTGGTAACTAGAATTAGCATGCTAACTTGACATGGCAGATATATATTAGAGTCCAACCAATCAGGCCAATAATCTAGGGCTTTTTGTATGTAAGCAGGGGGAGGCAGGGGCGGGCCTAATATTGATGCAAGGGTATTCAGTTGAATACCCAAAAATTTTGGCAAACAAATTTATATACATAGTATAGAACATGTATATGTATCAAAAATAGAAAATAACATGCTTCGCAATCTCAGATTTCCTCTTAGGCTCAAATGACTCACTTCCCAATCTCATTTTGACATTTAATTATGTGCTACAAATCTATACATTAGGCTGCCAAAAAATTTTTGTTTCGCCCTTTCAAAATTTTGAATACCCAAACCCTAAATCCTGGGCCCGCCCTAGTGTGTGTGTGTGTGTGTGTGTGTGGGGGGGATCGACCACTGTATGTAAGGAATTCTAGTGGTGGAGCTTCAGTGTGTGGCCCCCCCTCCTATGGCTGCGGAACACCCAAGGGTTTAAAAATTTTCAGTAATTTTGGGGGTGGTTTGATCGGAAGGTATCCAAAAACATGTGCTATATAACTCCGTAATGTCATATTTGATGTTGTTTATGGATTCATGTTCGATCTCCTACTCACGTGTGTAGTCATAGATCTAAATTTGTTAGAAAAATCAAACGTCATGTACTGTACGTGTTAGTCGCTAAAAACAATTGATTTGGCCAAAAGGGGAGTACGTATGCGTACATCACGTGTGGCAGTAGGGGTGGCCACTGAAATCGACGACGGAGCTCGCTGGCTTGTGGATTCGGTTGGAGGATGACGTCGTCGCTAGCTCTCTCTGTCTCTGTCTGGTCGTGGATTCGTCGCACGCGTCACGTGAGCGAGCAGGAACAGGAGCAGGTTCCTGTTCCTCAGTACGTCGTCGTCTGCAACTGTCCGTCGCAGATGAGGTAGCTTGGCAACGGCCCGGCTGTGCGTGCGTACGTATCTGAGTCGCCGTGCGCTGCATGCATGCTGCGATGCGCGCCCGCCCACGTCGTCGTCCCCGGCCGGCCTGTCTGTCCTCCGGCACGAGCTGAGCTGAGCGCCTGATGAGCCCATGACCTCACCTCAGCTCGTAGCCTCAGCTCGTAGGTATGGTATGGAGGAGGGCAGGACCAGAATGGGACTGTTCAGTGCTGCTATGCCAAGCTCTGACTGTAGGGGCCGGACGGATCATATCGATGCAGCCGTTGACTCGCTCGTGCATGTGAACTACTGCACGGATCGATCGATCGATGTGGACCGGACAGCTAGCGCGACAGCAGGGCACCAGCATCTGGCTGGATCGGCCACGACGACAGCGACAAGCATGCACCAGTACTGTACATATTGGCGATCGAGCAGCGAAAGATGCTCGCAGTACTGTGCATCGGACGACGGGGCTCGATGTGCAGCGATACAATGACGCAGCTAGCGTCGCAGCACAAAATAGTAGTACTACTGTAGTACCTACCGGCCGGAGATGGAAGAGATGTCGTGTCGCGAGAGGGAGCACGCCACGCAGCAGTGTACTACGCACAGCACGGCATGGCATGAGGGGACTAGTGCTTGCCACACGTACGGTAGAGTGGACCAAAAATGCCGAAAGCCATCCATACAAACAAAGACCATCAACAGTGCTAGTGCTGTGCATATGGCCCGTGGAAATGTTTTATTTCTGTTATCAAAGCAGTAAAAAAAAAAAAAAAAAAAAAGTGGCCGCGGGGCCAGCCGGGCGGACAGCATGGTCAACGTGCGTCGGGCCCGCCCATGCACTAGGATAACTTGTCCATTTGCTTCATTGACGATGCCACGCAGCATGTGTATGTGTCCTACACACACATTGTGGTGCCAAAACCATGTCATATATAGGATTTTGTTAGACATATACTCCCTCCGTTTTAAAAAGTATTGTTTTAGATTTTCTAGACATGTTTTTTCTCGAATACGCAAATGGTTTACGCATCATTGTATTTAAGCAGAGGGTTTGTTTACATCACGCGAAACGCGCGGACTTGACGAAATAAAAGATTTACAATAAGCGTTTCCTCTCAGTTTTGTTCTCTCTGCTGATTACTCGCGAATAAGACAACTCAATTTGTGTGCTCCGCCGATCCATAGGTCGGCGGTGCACTTGATGAGGGAGAGTAGCTGGCTGGTAGTGGCGGCGTCATTGCGAAAGCATCTGACATTCCTTTCCTTCCAAATGAGCCACGCCCCAAGCATGAATAGGGTGTCGGCTCCTTTTCTTTTGTCTCCATGCCATCTTTGCCGCCAGCGATCCCACCAATCAATCAGCGTGGCGTCCCCTACCTGAGAACAATCCATTCCAAGTACTGCTAGCATTGTCCACCATATCTGCCTGGAGAAGGAGCAGGAGGCTATGATGTGGTCAATGGATTCTGGCTCCTGGTCACAGAGGAAGCAGTTGTCGTTCGCCGGCAGGCCGTGTCGTCTCCTCTTGTCTGCAGTCCAGTGCCTCCTCCGAACCGCTAGCCACATGAAGATCTTGACGCGGAGCGGTGCCCATGTTTTCCAGATCCTCTTATATCCCGGAATGGGGTGAGAGGTCATCATCAGAGCCGCGTATATATGCCGACTTGGCGGAGTACTTGCCATTGGAAGCCCATTTCCACACCAGTCGGTCGTCATTATCATTGAGGTGCACCTGCTCGACGAGGTCCCATAGTCTTAGGTACTTTTGGATGACTGGTACCGGTATGCCCCCCGAAATCTGCGTAGTCCATGTCCGCTGGTGTAGTCCTTCAGCGACAGTGGTGTTAGATATGCACCTGCAGCTGACGTACTCCAGCATCGCCGGCGCTATGTCCCGTACCGCCTGCCCCTGTATCCACCGTCCTGTCTAGAACTTGGTGGAGCGACTGTTCCCAATTTCGGTGAAGGTGGACATAGCGAAGAAGTCCTGTACCTCCTTGGAGACGCTCAGCGGTAGGTCGACCCATGCCCGGTTCTCATCCGACTGTTGCAACCAAAGCCACCAGGTCTGTAGAGCAATGGATGTGAGTCGGAGGTCCGGGACGCCCAAGCCCCCCAGTTCGGGCGGTTGGCATACCGTAGTCCAGGCGACCATGCACTTCCCTCGTACGTCGCCGTCTTTGCCCGCCCAGAAGAATCTCCTGCAGATGTTATCGATCTCGTCGGTTGCCCACGTGGGTAGCCCGTCAGCCAACATGGTGTAGATGGGGATTGCCGAGAGGACCGACTTTACCCAGATCAGCCTTCCGCTCCTTGCCATGAGCGGTCCGTGGCACGCCGACAGCCTTCTAGAGACAAAATCAACGACGGATTGGATCCTGGCCTTGGGGATCTTCCTGGTGCTTAGCGGAAGTCCCAGGTAAGTGATTGGGAACTCGGTGCTTTGGCACCCAATGATCTCTCTAAGTTCCTGTAGGTTGTCATCGGGCGTGTAGATGGACATGATGGAGCACTTAGCCAGGTTGGTACTTAGCCCGGACGTCTGCACGAAGATCATCAGTACTTCCTTAATCACCCTTGCATCGGCTGGGTGGGGGTGTAAGAAAATAATGATGTCATCCGCGTATAGGCTGCAGTGATGCCTGATGGCTGTTGTATCCGTTGGGCGTAGGAGCCCACTGTCTCTTGCCGCTACCAGCAGTCTCGCGAGGACTTCCATGACGAGGATGAATAGCATCGGGGAAAGCGAGTCTCCTTGGCAGACACCTCTCATGTGGCTGATGGCCTTGACAGGTTGCCCATTTAGAAGAATCCGCGACGTGGCCGAAGATAGCAGGGAGGCCACCCATCTGCGCCAGTGCTCTCCAAACCCGAAAGCTCGAAGCGCGTCAAGCAGGAACGGCCAAGAAACTGTGTTGAAGGCCTTGGAGATGTCGAGCTTGAGTAGCGTCTTTGGAATTTTCTTCCTGCGGAGGTAGAAGATTTTCTAGACATTGTGTTTGACATTATGTTTCATGGTTCTTTTTATTTAAAATTTTTTTATGCAAGTTATAAAATAAATAAATTATTATTAAAGTAACATATGACATCACATCAATATATAGGAGCGGGGTTGATTCTACACACTGCAGATGCCCTAATCAAGATGTCAATATCTGCAAGTATAAATGAATACAACGTAAGACGACACGTTTCATCATTGATGATGTATTGAAACTAATAGTCAAAATCAGAAAACAAGAGTTGGGGTCTAGATAAAGCTAAAAGCTAATTGTGTTGTCTGTAGCGTGTTTCTAGAATGAGCTCTCTCTCTCTCTCTCTCTCTCTCTTCTAGAATAACCTCGCTCTACTTAGTTTCATTTCACTCACTAATAACAAAGCAAAGCACGATTATATTGGTAAGCGTTTTTATTTTTGTCGACAGATCACACGCGCATGCCTTTGCCCCCGTTGCTCACCATTTCCCAATTATAAATAGAGCACCTCGGCGCCACCAAAACGACCACTTCGGCCGGCTCCCAAGTCCCAACACAACCAACACCCATCCTCCTCTCATCCTCTGTTCCAGTGCCAGCAGCTAGCTTGCAGAGCTTCTTCTAGTCTTGCTCTTCGTCCACAACGCTACGCTGCGTAGTTTCAGTCGGCAGAGATGAGGTGCTGCAGCAGCAAGATCTCCTCCTCACCCCTTGTCGCCCTCTCTCTCATCGTCCTCCTCGTCTGCTCCTCCTCCTTCCACTGCGCGGCAGCTGCTCGCCTCCTCCAGCCTGCTGTTCCTCTTATTGCTCATCATGGTTAGTCTGCACCTAGCTTGCTTGTGTTCAGCCTCTCTGCTCATCGACGACGACCCTATCAGATTACAGTTGCTCCAATGTTTTCTCAACTTGTATTTCTTGTGCAGAGAATAATGGTGCCAAGGCAGCAGCGGCAGCTGACGGCGGCCTAGTGCTTCAGAGCGGTGGTGCCGAGGTCAGCAGCAACGACGAGCTTTCAGTCTCTTCCGAGGTGACGAACTGACAACTGAAGACGACAACACTGAATCCAGTGCTCGCTCGAAAATCAGTTTGATGGTCACTATGTTTGACCTCTCTTCTCGTTCTGGTTCTTCTTCAGGTCATGGGAGCATCAGAGGCGGCGTGTGAGGAGGGCAACGACGAGTGCTTGGAGAGGCGGCTGCTCGGCGACGCGCACCTCGACTACATCTACACGCAGCACAAGGGCAAGCCGTGAGGAGGAATGATATGAAGTTGGACGAGCGAGCGAGGAGCCTGCTTGTGCAGGTGTTCGATCGTCTCTCTATTTGCTACGGCTGATGATGGCATCTCTTTGTACGGTCTTCGAGCTAGTCGTCCATGCTGGAAAGTTTGTGGAGGCAATTAATATAATATCACTTGCTAGTGTAATGTAATGCTACTACTAACATTCGCCATCCGTCTAGGAGTATATATATGCTTGTGTCGTCTGATGACATCTCTTTGTACGGTCTTCGTGGCACCTATGAAATGGGTTGTTACAATAGATCGATCCATTCCTCTCAAGTTTTTTCTTGTCTCTCCTTGACATGATAAGTAAATTGCCATGTAAATCACCTTCTTTTCCCTAGTTGCTTATCCACTAATCTCCTGCATGATGTAACAAAACTTTCTGTATTGTATCTTTATTAATATATATATCTCCGGTCATGGGCTCTTTGCATCTTCTGTTTCTTCAAAGAAAAAACATTGCTATGAATGGGCTAGCTATAATAAGTCCCTTTCTATTATATATAGAACACTTCGTCTCAGACGTGCGAAACGTTGCATAGAACAGTGACAAAAGGTAACAAAAAAGCAAAGGAACATGCACGGTATAAAGAATTCATCGACTGTATCCTTTAGTGGAGTAGTGTGTCCTTTTGATGTTTAGTTTTCTTGGCTGCGACACACATGCCGAAACATTCTACTCCTAGGTGCGCCAGCAACACGTATCCCCAAAACATTCCGACAGAATAAAAGGAGCTAATGACGCGGTGTCTTCTATAAGAATATTTAGTTCAGCTACACTTAAGTTTTTTCGGCTAAAACGCGGAACAACAACCGAATAGGTGAAAGTTGAAGTCATTTTCCAAAAAGCAGTTATTTTTATTGTAGTATAATTTTTATAAAGAAATGAAACCGGTGTAGTTACCAAGAGAATTGCCTATTTGGCCTCCTAAAAACTTCATCTTGCTTTTTGGCCCTTTTTTTCTTTGAACTTGCCTATTTGGCCTCCAAATGAAACTTTCTTTCTCCTTTGGCCTTCCCGTCAGTTTCAAAGAAGGTAACGGTGTTAAGTGACAACTAAAAAGACCATTTTACCCCTGTCTAAAAAAAAAAAAAAAGAGTTTTACACCTAAAAGGCCATTTTACCCCTGTCTAAAAAAAAATAAAAAAACAGAGTTTTACCTCTGTCTAAGAAAACCTCGTTGTAGTTTGGTTTAATGTACCTCTGTCTAAAACGAGGTCTTATCATAAAACTCTTCACTGAAACGGTCCTACTATACACACTCCTAAATCCCCTAAACCTCGTTGTAGTTTGGTTTAATGTACCTACGATTATAAAACAATCAAGTAGTGTGTATGTTCATCGCAATATAAAAGGGGTGTTTTGATCCTAGGAGAAATTGGTACATCGTGGGTTCTAATTAGATAGAAAAACAATAAATAAGGATTAACACTAAATGAGGATTTAACGTCGGATGATCTGTGAGTGATCTTTAGTGTCAGATCATCCAACGATAAAAATAGTTTTTAGCGTCGGATGTCTGATGATGATTTGGTGTTGTGGTGTAGTGTAACCACCGATTAGCCTCATTATCTTTTAATACTACCCTATGATTATATTAATTAAGCTCATGTTTAGCTCTTGTATATTTGGAACAACCCAGGACAAAAAATTTTAGCATTTGATCTAAACATATTGGATCCTTTTGCCATGGCAAAAGGTTAGCCCCTAAACTTTTTGCTGCTAAACTTTAGTCCTTGTTTGGGTGTTTGGATCCATGGCAAAAGGCTAGGCTAAACTCCAAAATGAGTTGTCCTTAACACCTGCAATGCTTTTAGCCCATTACATTTAAGGTCTATTGTGAAGCAAAAGACAATTTTAGCCCAAAGTTTAGCCATTTGCTCACTTTTAGCCTCTCTGTTTAGATCCCCATGGCCTTTTAAACTAGTTAAGATAAGCTAGGGGTGTGTTGTAATTGAAGAAAGAAAGAATCTAGTAGACATGCATGTACGCACGCTAGCTGCAACTTGATAAGTTGCTGTGCAACTTGACAAGTTCCTGATTGGGTCGCCACTTGGGCAAGCAAATTAATGACCATGCGAAAGGGAGGTATTATATATATATATATATAGCTATAGCAAGATATATCTAGCTAGCTATGTCTCGTTTTCTTACGCACTACTACGTACATTGGACGATGATGAACGAGTGAACGACCGACGACGACGGGGTACGTCGATGATGATGATGAGACGCATTTACATGAGATGTGGTTGGATGGATGTGCCGTATCACGTAGTATGTGTGTTCTGCTTGGCAAATAAAGGATTGGATTGGTGCCGCATGCGCACTGATCAATGGATGGATCGAAGGCATATCAGAAAATATCCTTATATTAGCCCCTTTCTGATCCTACGTACACACGTGACACGTCACATGATTTTTGTGGCAGCTATCTTAATTCACTTACGCGTGCACAGTACACTTGAGGTAGTGCAGCTTAATTTTGTCCATCGATGGAGCTCAGGATGTGACAGGAATCATAGATAGCGCACGCTCACAAACACTGGTGCTAGTAGATGAAAATGACGGGCAACTTGGATCGCCGCAATGCACGGATCGAGCCGCGATCGAGAGGATTGCATGGGTTGGATTCAGCAAATGCGTGCATGCATGCAACAATTTAGGAAAGATGATCTAGCTTGCTTGCTTGTCGTGTCGTATGGGGCGCCGGCCTGTTGCCGTAACGTAGTGTTGCACGTCGATCGCACAACGGCTGGGATCTCTCAGGCCGCGGCGCCTGCATGCTCCTCCTCCAGTCGTCGTCGCCGATCGGTCTCTGTCGCGTCGCTTCTGCATGCGTGTGTACCCATGCATGCATGTGGTGGCCATGTTCCTGTCCCGTGCGTGTGTACCCATGCATACGCTTGATAGGTCGGTCTCAATGCACAGTTTTGAGACACAGTTACCAAGACTACAGATCTATGTAACCAAACCACCCTCTCTCATATGATGAAAGTCCTTTATTTAATAACCATGTCAAATCAACAATTTTACTGATGTGACAAATTTATTTAATGCCAAGACGACACCCTAGGCTAGTCGCCGTGAGGCCCGATATATCCCAAGGGGTCGTGTGGACGCACGGGGAATGGTCCAATGCGAAAACTACGCATGTCTCAATCTCCAATTATCCACCATGAGACGGCACATGCAGTTGTGCGTAACAGCGCGTATGTATGCGTTTCAGCTGGAATCTCCAGTGGCTCAAGAGTCGTATATACTTCCCTTCATTCTCTTCTAGAATGACACCAACCAAAGGCACGAGAGTACTATAGTACACCTAAGATAACATTGACTATATATGTGTTCCGTCCGTTCCTTCCATTCCATCATCTCTTGGTCTTTCACCCTTTTATCCTACCTTTCATATATCCTCCTTTTTCGATCTCCGAGTGGCTGCGCTGGCTAAAATATATATACTTTGCGTTTCAAGGTGTACAACAGTCTTCCATATTCATATTTGCTACATTAAAAAAAAAACCTATATTCATATTTGCTACATTCAGTGATCCGACAAAGACACTCATGTTCTCACTGCCCGTAGAGGTATCACATTGTGTGACTAGTGACACATATCATATCACTTTTGCAGACGAAGAGAGTATAATCTTTGGAGAATTTGATCAATATCAATAGCACAAGTACGAATACCCAAGTCATCATATCTATATGTTAATTAGAACAACTACGCAGTCTGTTTGGTGACTTTGGTCTCAACTTATTCCAAGGTAATTTTTTTTGACATAAATATTCCAAGGTAATTATTATCCAGACTCTTCCAAATCATTAAAAACTTAGTGACATATAAATAACAACATTTTTTTGTTCGGCACACACTGGTGGTAGTGGAAGGCCGACGGCGGCACCACGCTCGTCCAAACTCCAAATCACTACGTGTTAGGGTGTTACACAACCAACAAACTAAACATGCATGTGGCTGACTCCAGTAGTGCGTGCGTGCGGCTTCAACACCCCCGGTTCCTATTCCTACAGCCTCGCACAGCAAATAGCTGTATATCACTCCGTACTCCCACGAATAAATGCAATTCTTGACTTTTTATAATTTATGTTTGACCGTTTGTTTTATTTAAAAATCTTTTAATAAATATTATTTATTTTATTATGACTTATTTTTTTATTAGATATATTTTCATAATGTTTTAATTATTTTATTATTTACATAAAAAATTTAATTAAGACAAATGGTCAAAGATAGATCATTACAGTTAAAAAATTACGTTTATTTGTGAGACGGAGGGTGCATAGCAGCAGTATAGCGCTGCCCTGACATCATCTCGATACTGTTTCTAGATGGAAAATCATCAGCTTTGGCAACAGATGCCTGGCTGGTGGCAACAGCTAGCGCCACGCCACGCACTACACTGCACGGACTGACCTGAAAGCTACAGGCCCATCGAGCGAGCCGGTGGAAAGTGGAAACGACACTACATACCGCTTAACGACGGTGATGGAGGGACAAGACTCTTCCGACGACCAGCCGGCGCACCGTCCGTCGATCACGCGCTCACTGCGGCGGCATCACTGTGCGCGTGAGACGACCGACGACGACCCATCAGGCGAGTGAGCGCATGCATGCACACACTGCCGTCCCAGGCTGGCTGGCCGGCTACCTAGCTGGTGGAGCTATCTCTAGCCACGACAACGACGAGCACCAGTCCACGAAGAACGACGACATGCACGGAACGCACACATGCGCAGGCACAGCACTCACTTCAGTCGTCGACGCCCCCATTGTTCCATCACCCAGCTTGCCAGATCGCGGCCAGAGCAGCGATGATTATTGAGCACATACGACACGAGAGGGCGAGAGTGAGCACCAGTCCACGAAGAACGACGACATGCACGGAACGCACACATGCGCAGGCACAGCACTCACTTCAGTCGTCGACGCCCCCCATTGTTCCATCACCCAGCTTGCCAGATCGCGGCCAGAGCAGCGATGATTATTGAGCACATACGACACGAGAGGGCGCGAGTGGATCCAACAGGACAAGAAAGTGGCGCAAATGAACTGAAATAATGCTGCAGGAAAATGGTGGCCGGAGTGAGTGAGTGGAGGAAGGTAGAGCGCAGATGCAGCAGAACGCAGCATGGCTCCCAGTGCTGGTACCTGCTCTGCTAGCGCCCACGACTTTTGCTCTAGTAGCTGTACGTGGAGGTGCCTGTGCTTGGTGGGAGTGAGCCACACACGGACCCGGACATGGTGGATTGGATTGGTGGTCAATGCTTCATTTCATGTGAGTCACATGCCATGACAACTGTCAACAGATGCAGCAGTCAGCGCAGCAGCAGGCCTGCTTTTCTTCTGAATCTGATGTTGCTCTCAGTCTCAGCTCTCTTGGAAACAGACAACACATTGCCTAAGTTTCTTCTCTTTCAAATCTCTATTACCATTTTGAATTGAGCTGTTTCGCAGACAACCACAGGCCAATGCTGTTCCTTCAGCCAACCCTTAACTGAAATCTTATGATGCATGCGGACTGAATGTGCACCAACATCAGATCAGAACAACCTTACGGGCTCATTGTTGAACACGATGACAAATGATTTTCCACAGTAAGAGACTGATAGTTGAGTTTGTCGAGTAACTGACGTTGAGAAATCCTTCGTTAACTTTCGCTGGCCGACTTCGGAAGCCCTTTTGATTGTGCTTCAGACGTACACTTACCCTTCCTCAACTTCCAACAATCAGCTGCCTTGTACACAGACTTGGGCGTTAAAAACCTTCAGTTTCAGGTGAATGCTCGGTCAAGATATTACACAGTACATGATGAGCTTGCTGGTAACATGTTCCTGGGCAGGTCCTATGATCTGCGTCTTTGTTTTGACATGACACACCCATGAGTGCAGTCATACCCACATCTTCTGAAAGGCATGGCAATATGACATACAACAAGAGGATCAATTCTGGATTCAATCACATCCATGGATTATAGATTCTGTTCAACTCACTCGAGGGCTCCTGAATCATGCTACTAACTCAAGAAAAAACAACCGACAGGTTTGCTGTAATTCCTTACTGCACATGCCCAGGCAGATGGCTCTCCTGATCCCAAGCTCCATTGTTGCTTAAACTGGTAAGTTCATCCAGATACTGATCATAAATAACTAAGATACTGAATTCATTTGGTCCAGGAGCAAAGTGATAGGCAGCTGAACAACCTAAAAAATGTTTAGCTTGGAAACCCTGAAGCCATTTGCAGCAGCCTGTTTTCAAATTTCTCAGAAGAAATCACAATGCCATGGAGCAAAGGCTTCCAAACAAAACAAAGTTTCCCAGCTTTGTTGCACTGAAAAACATTTTCACATGCTCTGCTGATGAACCAGTCACCCATGGTGTCACATTCATGTTCTGTCTGAGTGTTGCAACAATTGCTGTTGTGCCTTCATATGATTCCCCAAAGCTTTTGTTCATATCTCAAATTGCTAAACCATTTGATTATTGATTCTTGTACGCATATCTGGATGTCATAATCTTCCTGGTTCATGAAAGTTATCTGGGACATCCTTTGCCATGAGCATTTCTTATAGTACTGCTCTTTTTGGACTCACGAACCAGATCCCTTTTTTTTTTTTTTGGTGGCAAGGACCAGCTAAGAATTTCACCCTGCAAGAATAAAAACAACAGAATTAGGCATTTGTGCCTAACAAAGAAGAAAACCATATGTACAGTTGCAGAATAGTAAAGAAAGTCATAATCAACAACAGAACTAAAATAAAAGTAACCACTTGAAGTAATATGCAAAATTGTCAATAGCAAATAAGTTTGCATTTAGGTACTCTTCTCATAATAAAAACCATATGCCAGACGACTTATCTTTGCTTTCCATGCCCCCAATTGTGCACAGGAAGTTGATATCTAGCGTTATCTTGTTTAATAAATTAACATAAATGGGTTTTGCTGCTATCTAATGTGTTTCAGAGCTTCAGGTTAAGGCAATTTGTAATGGTTTCCTGCTATCTATTGTTTTCCAGAGCTTCCATCTAAAGCAATTTTCAATGACCATGTACCAAAGAACAGGTAAACCTCATGGTAAAGGAAACATGACAACTAGATTGATGCGGTGGCAGATTCAGAGAAAAATACATAGCCTCAATAGTGTTTAATTGTGGTATCTATCTATCTGAGTCATTTTAACTGTAGCAAACCTAAGGTAGAAATACAGAAAAATGATGAAACAAAAGTAAATACCATGACCAAGGCTTCAATAATTCTCTAGAAGATTCAACACATTACTATGTAAAGCAAGAATGTTAGTTTCTATCAGCATCTGCTGAAAACCTCCCTTGACTAAGTGAAACTATGATAAGACTTGTATATTCTTTCATAGTACATACATCTCATGAGAGTAGCATGTAGCCGAACATATTTCCAAATAAGATAGCAAATTTCATTATGTAGTAACTTTCCTTCCTATGATAGGGACAGTATAAAAGCGGATCTCAACCTTGATATCTGATGGAGAAACAACTAATATCAAATGTGTCTTAAAAATTAATGGAATCGAATAACAAATGACTCTTGAGCACTACTCCATTTATAAACCAACAGCTCATAACAAGTCCTTGTGACTCGCATGAAACAAAAAATCCATTGAGCAATACTGTGACATCTTATGGAGTTGCAGGCTTATAGACACACTTCATCCTATGATTATAAATTGTATGTGTTGAACTGCACCACCTCTTGAGAAGATCAGTAATTGTTTCCGGATTCTAGAATTGCTCAAGACACCTTATAATCTATTTTTTAAAAAATGATGATATCAAACATCATAACATTAAGCTACAGACTAATAAATTAAGGAGCACTATAAGAGTAGAAATGCAGCACAACTTCTGCTGGATAAAGAAAATACTTGCCTCAGTTTGTTGCTGTCATTTAAATACTTCAGAATTGGAATGATCTCTGCTGCTTAACCAATCCCAAGCTAGAAAAACACACTTTCCATCCATTCATCATGTCCATCTTGTATGACTTATTTGGGACTTACTAAACTCTAACTAACTTGTATTCAAGTATGCATAGTGCTTTGATCATGAAGAACACACCAAACTTCCATCAGTTGCTGTTGCAATAATAACACTTTGCCATTCCCAAAGCCTAGTGAAAAGATCTTTTGCACTATAAACTTCCATGTGACACCAACATAAAAGCATAATAATCCTTCTACTTCCTTCCAAATGGGATGAGAGTATTTGAACACGTTTAATTAAGACAGATCATGGCTTGTGAAGCCTTTTCTCCTCTTGATTAACAGCTCTTCCTATATCAAGTCCTGCTGATAGGAGCTCCTTTTGATAAGATGTCCTAAAATTATGTGACATGTTCAGAGATATTGGTAAGTGCAATATTGGGGATGGCTCTACAATGCTTTTCTGATCTTTGGAATGTCAACATTCCAGAATACAAATTTCCAAGCTTTACTCCTTTGCCAGAAACAAGAATATCTGTCACAAATTTTTTGTCAAATAACACACTTGAGCCTCAATTTCATCTACCCTTATCAGAGCAGGCTTTTCAAGGATTTCAAAGTCTTCAAGGCCTCATTCAAGCTTTTGATCAAAACTCAAGGGATTCTTGGGAATACATTTGGGGAAGTCTCCTCGAAGTGCTACAACTTTCCCTACAAGAACATATAACCTTTTCTCTGGATTTGAAACTCCAAATGCTGTAACAAACTCTGAGTCTTCTCATGGCTTCTCTTGATGGATAGACTGAATACAAGAAACATTCTAAGAAGGAAAAAGCAAATGCTTCAAGGAAATAACTATAATTGTGACCTATGCAGCAGCAACATTGAGGAATCTTTGCTCTTCAGCTGCCCTTTTAGCCAAGCCTGTTGACAATCACCTGGCATAAGTTGGGACTTCACAAAAGAATTCTTCCAAATGATGCAGCACGCTAAGCTTCAATATCAGAACCCCTTCTTTATGGAGACTTCCATCATTGCCGCTTGGCAAATTTGGAAGCAATGAAATAATTTCACTTTATAGAGGTTACACGTCCTTTAGTTCTAGGAAAAGCACTTCTGTGAAGAAGCTAGATTGCAGGCCCACAGATTCAGTGATGAAACTGCCCTCTCTTTCTTTCTTGTATAGCTGCCTTAGATTAGTCCTGCAGTGCAGCCGACCTCGGGCTAGCTTCTCTGTTGCTCCTCTGCTGTTCCTATGAAGTCCCTTTGTACAGTGTAGATTAGTACTGCAGTGCAGCCCACTCGGGCTCTCTTCTCTGTTGCTATTCTGATGATCATATGAAGTCCCGTTGTACAGTGTTGTTCTTGTGTCCTTTTGTTTAATAAAAGAAAAAAAAAATCTTACAGTGGGGTCTTCCTTGCTGTATTTTCAGTTCAAAAAAAAAAAAACTCAAGGAAAGGTGAATATAGCCCTGGTAGAGGAGGGTTGTGTTTAGGAGTGGCGAGCCAGATGTAAAAACCAGCTACTCTTATGGAGATGAGACCCAATAGAATATTGTTGGGGCGTAACCCTAGTAGCGACTCGCCATGTCGGAACCCGGGTATGGTGTTAGTGCCTGAACGTGACTGAGGGTGCTTGTTGGGTTCAACTCTAGCATACCCTAACTTGCTTGGGACTCATAGGCTTGGTTGTTGCTGTTATTGTTATATCCCTAGTAGCGCCGAGTCACAGCTCGTATAATTACTTTCGATCCGCTTTAAGTGAAAGCTTTCACAAGCAACTCTAATTTCCAATTTACTTCTATCCTATTTTGATTAACTAGCACTACATTGTCAGCAAACGGCATACAAAAAAGAATATCTCCTTAACATCCCTTGTGATCGCATCCATCACTAACACCAAAAGAATTTCTCCTTAACATCCCTTGTGATCACATCCATCACTAACACAATATAGTTAAGGGCTCACAGTTCATCCTTGATGTAATCCAGAGCATGCATTAGATGCACTTTGTGATTTGACAAAATGAGTTCATGCAAACTTCAACTATAGTTGCATGGTGTCAGCAAAACACTAATTATCTCCTTATACATCCCTTGTGATCACATCCATCACCAAAACAACATAGATAAAGGCTCATAGTTGATCCTTGATGTGATCCAATTTTAGTGAGGAAGTCATTTGTGACACTATCACTTGTTCAAATACTAGTAGCAAGATTGATGTACATGTCCTCCACCACACTACATGCCTTTGTATAATCCAAGTCAATGAAAACTACCTGTGGATCATCCTTCTATTTCTCTAGAACACGCCCAGAACTCGTCTCATTAAGAAAATAGCATTTGTGGTTTACCTTCTTGGCATGAAACCAAATTGGTTCACGATGACATGCTTCATTCTTTCCAAACTATGGTTGAAACTCTTATCTCATAGCTCCACGGAATGCCTCATTAACTTAATGGCTTAGCAACTAGTACTACTTTGAATATCTCCCTAGTGCTAATAAACTTCTTCACTCGTTGGGCATCTCGTTTGATCCAAAAACATGGTAGAACAATTTAGTTAACCAAGGCATCTCCAAACCTCAATTGGATCAACTGAGGCTCCTCCACCACACTACATGCCTTTGTATAATCCAAGTCAATGAAAACTACTTGTGGATCCTTCTTCTATTTCTCCAGAACACGCTCCATAACTCATCTCATTAAGAGAATAACATTTGTGGTTTACCTTCTTGGCATGAAACCAAATTGGTTCATGATGACATGTTCCATTCTTTCCAAACTATGGTTGACAACTCTTATCTCATAGCTCCACGGAATGCCTCATTAAATTATTGGCGTAGTAACTAGTACTACTTTGAATATCTCCCTAGTGCTAATAAACTTCTTCATTCTTTGGGCAACTTGTTTGATCCAAAAACATGGTAGAGCAATTTAGTTAACCAAGGCATCTCCAAACCTCAATTGGATCAATTGGGATACCTGAGGCTCCCCCCCCATCACTCCATCATTTTCAATGCCTCTTTGACCAGTAAACTACTCCAATTTTTATAATTGTTTTTGATCTCATGAGATCAACAATGTGTGCCCATAGCTTCAAGTGGCTAACTTATCCACATAAAGCTTAGACTAAAGGTCAACGTTAGTTCACCATCTCGAACTCGTTCCAAGTTCACTTGTAATCCAAGTTGAACTCAAAGGTGGGGTATTTGTTTATTTATCTCTTTCTTGAACCATATGACCCATCCAAGTTGACATGGTCCAACTCTAAAGTGTCAGAGATCTTTTACCTTGTTCTAGAACTTTGATCCTATGTAACATATATTGCTCGTCAGGGCTAGTGAATACACAAGCTTTGTAGTTCATAACGTGGTAATAGAACTCAATTGTATGTTCTTCCCCTTTGATCCTAAACATAGTTCCAGAATCACCTCCGCTCACTACCCTCTTTGCTCTCGGGGGTGGCCATTACTTAGTCATCAATGCAATTTAATAGTACCAGTAGTGACTGCTGCTGCTGCTGCAAGCTCACAACCATGCATTGAGCTGTATTTCTTGAGCTATAGTAGCAGTGCTGCCACTTTAATTCAGGCCTTAGTCACACCGGAGACCCGAATCAGCCTCAAAGCAAGGCAAACACCCCTCCATATCAACCTCCTTCAGTGTCAATGCATTCCCCCATGCAGAAGTGCCCCATCCGCACGCCAATCCAAACACCTCCACGCATTTGGATCTAACCTGCCATGGCCCCTCGGCATTGCATCGTGCCATGCTTTCACACCCTAAGCAGTGTATCGCACCTCTATGGTCCTGCACAATGCATCGCCCTTCAACTGCAGCTTTGACATCTCATCAAGCTTCAACTCTTGCTGGCATTTTACAGCTTCTTCACCACCCAATCTCAAAAAAAAAAAAGGTTCTTCACCACCCAGCTGTTAGTCCCTGCTGGCCTGATCAAACCATGATGGAAAGCTCAAAGAGTCGTGCAACGGCTGAGGGCTTCTAACCATGGCACCACCATCGCCTTGTCCAGGTTGCCCAAAGACTCCATAACCAGGTGTTGGTTCAACATCGCGGCCAGCCCTCCACTACTTGACTCCTTGTAAAGGCAAGTCACTGTTGGCTGTGCAATAGTTGGAAAACATTGGTGCCAGCTGGTGTGCAGTTGGGCTTCATTTTGAGCTAACATAATTGTTTTGCAATTGCTGCTAGCTTGTTTGTTGTTGTTGCTAAGTGCTGCCTACTTAGTATCCTAGCCCTACTGTTGCAAACAAGTCATGTTAAAGTCTTGTTGCATCCATCCAAGTCTGCTGGTCCACTCCTTGAGTTTGTGTGTGCCGAGCGAGAAAACAAATTTCCATCGCCAAGCTGATTGAGTCTGATCACATGGCTACAACATTCTTCTTTGTCGTTGGTTCCCATTCCGTTATCTGGACCTTTCACATTGATCCCGGACCATCATGCTCCTCTATGCATACGATGGTCTCTCTTCTTTCAGTATATCAAATCCCTGTATGACCCTCTTCTTGGATGTTGGATGCATAGTTGAGCCATGTGTTTCTTTACTCCGTCACATTTCTTGCAACAAAACCCTTCTCTGTTGCTGGTTCCATAATCAGCACCTTCCATGTTTTCTTGGGACCACCATCCCTTTTCTGCATGCAAAGGATGTTCCTACACATTTTTGGACCCCTGAGACCCTACTGTTTGATTCATAGGGAGCCATGTGTCTCCTTACACTTCCACCCTCATCAGCTTGACTCGACACATCTTTCTGTGTCATCTTCTCACCCTCCCTCATGTGGTTTCTGCCACTCATCTCATGGCTACTACCATGACTTCAGGTGGAATGTGGAAGAAAGCACAACAGATCCAAAAAGAACAAACCAAGACGATAACATGTCGTCGGATTTGGATGTATTGTTTAATGCTAATCACTGCTGTAATGTGTCTAGTGTGCTTAGTGTCATACTCTCTTCAAATGCAACACTATTGTATAGCCTTGCATAGTTGCATTTGACGAGGGGGAGGGGACTTAAGGTAAAAAGAACCTTCTTCTGTGTCTTCTCTCCTATGCAGCATATATTGCCCTTCAGGCTGTATGTCTAAAATTAAAATTACATGAGGTGTACAGGACTGCAAACAATTTATCTTTCAATAATTTGTTGCATCCATAGTATCTATTGCATGATGTAAGCATTTTTGTCAGCATATCATATTCAACAATTCAGCAGTTAACATTAGGTTCACGCTAGCTATGCCACATGGGTCATGCATGATCCACTCTGAACACCTTTGTATCAATAATTTAACAATTTAGCCAATTTATAAGATAGTTTGGGAAAAGTTATGATTAGAAACATTAGAAAAGACAATTCTTAATTTTAAAACAAGCAGTACTGCAAGCAATATGACATGACCATTAAAACCTAGAAGGTGATTCTTTCTCCAACTCCAACCACTAAGTTCTGATCTTAGCGGTACTGAAGGCGATTCTTGTCATATGTCCCCATGAACCAGACTCAGGAGGAGGCAAAGGACCTTTTTCAGAACCCCCCCTGTAATACAATAGAAGATTACAGATAAAATAAGGAACTATCCATATAGTTAATAGGGAAGAACTTAATGGTCACATATGCTATCTTTTAGGAGATCATACCGCATGGATATTGTAAGTATCTTCATATGGGTTCTTAGTGAAGGTCACTTCAGGACTCCCCATCTGCATCCCATATGTTCCACCTAAAATGTTACATAAAAAAATAATAGCATAAGAATTCTGCCTCATTATATTTAAAATAATAAATGACAAGTATAAAACATCAACAATACTGATAAGATAAATACTGTTTCAGGAAGTTGACTTTGAAGAAAATCACTGTCCATGCTAAATTTCAAATGATTCAGTCTTAACAAATGATTTAAGCATTCATTGTTGATGAGAAAGAGTTGTGAATTTAGTACAGGCAAGTGATGAACAAGGCAAACACCTAGCCTATCTAGGCAGCATCATCTTTCCTACCCACCTAGCCTGCCAAAGTGGTGATCCTGCCTAGTCCTTCCTAATCCCAAATCGGTGCTAGACACTGGTCTGCCTCCAGATTAATGCCTAGGGCTACACTGATTATGGCATGCTAACAAATCAATTTCCATCATTCGTGTTGCTCCATTAAACAACACTAATTGTTGAGTAAGCCATATAAGTTATCAAGGTCAATGACGGAAAGTATTAAACTGTCTAGTCACTGATTCTGCATGTCCTGGGTTATGCTAAATCAAAATCAGCATGAAAGAGTAGCCATGCACAGAATATACATTTTAAAGCAACTGATAATTCATAACAAAAATAAAGATCGATTGCTTCTATACATTTGGACATGTGCAAACATAACACAGTCAAGGGAGAAGCTGCCTATGCTGTGGGGGTGCTAATGCACCCATGCAAAAACAAAATTAAGTGCTAACAATCTCAAATTACCAAACGTGCACCCCACTCCAAGGTTCATGCACCCCCCATTTGCCCAATGTGGAAGACTGGAAGCAGGAAAGAGGTTTAGTAGACCAATGCCAATCCAAAACCATGGCATATAAGTTTACAATTACTGCTTGCTTGCTAATTGGTTCAATTATAGGAATAAATATGAATAAGTGTACACATTTGTATTGAGAGTTTTTTTTAGTTGAAACAGAGAGATAGATAGTCTGCATACCAATTACATATTAGATAAGTAAATGAGACTCATTTGTATTATTTTGTAATTAGGAGCTCTAGTTATATAGGCTTGATTTGCCAAACTATCCCTTAAAAAAGGATTTGTCAAACTTAAGTTATGTAAGAGTTTAGTATTTAAAATAGTTGACCATAATAGTATGCAATTTGGATGAATACTAGTATTATCTGATTAATATTGTAAGAATATAATCAGATAAATGAACTAGGAGCCAGTGAAGAAGCCAATTTTTTTTAGCTTCATCAGCTCTAGGTCATCTGCGCACTCTAGCAAGGGCCGCAACTATTTAGAGCCATGTCAAACAAGGTCTAAGCAGAACTGAAGTATTGGTTTGGCTTACTGGTTGAGAAATAAACTGAGGGGACCAGTAGGACAAAAAATCATGAAAATCATTGAAACTACAATTGGAAAGTATAAATTTTGGATAGAATTTTTTAAAAGTTGAACAAATATTGTCCAAACTAAATCGGCATTACTGTATGTAAATTCACCGGAGGTCACCAGTAGAACAAAAAATCAACGAAATTCCCCCTCATTGGAGCTCTAGCTTCACCACTAAACACAGTACAAGTATTGTTTATTTTTAACTATCATATCCTGTTTCTTTTCTACCTTAATGAAATGATGTGCGGCTCTCCTGCGGGCTCAACAAACTAACAGCCAACAGGGCTCAGTAAGCAGACAGTCGAGCAATTTCTGCCCAGGAATACATGAACCTAAACCAACAATGTATATTATTTAAAACATATACCATATGTATCCTTTATCAGTTAACAAATATAATTCCAAAGTCTGCAAGGCACATCTCCCATAAGATTAATAGAAACCAGTATCCAGTATCCACTAACCACAAATGTTGGCCTTATGATACAGAACTTTCCTATTTTCCCAAGTGATTAGTTTACAAAGTTGTAAGGGCAGGAAGGTGTACTAATAATGATTCAGGCTGCATACAGTGTTTTTGGATATGGAGGTATTATCATTGAGTTTATTGTCTCATTTTCAATGTGATATAGTTCACACGCCAACAAGCAGCAGCTGGGCATGTTTCGGGCAAATTTGCTATGCTCTTTAGTGCCATTCTGCAACCTTTGCCAATTGCAGCGTGATCTAACTGTGGGCTGTATCTTCAAAATGAATAATTCCAGCAGCTATTATAATCCCTGTTCCGCTTAGGCGCCGCCTAGGGCGGGATTCAGCGCGCCTAGGTGCTAGTCGACGGGTACCGTGGAGCCTAGGGGGTAGTCGGACCCTAGGGCGGGCGCAGCTTTTTCCGGCAGCCGGCGGGTGGAGGAACGCCCGGCGGAGAGGAGGAGGAGGGGCGGGAGCAGCGCGGGCGCGGCGGCGGCGGCGGAGAAGGCGCGGCGCGGGCGGCGGGGCGCGGAGCATGCGTGGCGCGTGAGGCGGCGGGGAACAGGGAGAGCAAAGGGCAGCCAAGCTGAGCAGCGCGGCGGCGGCCGGGGCGCAGGGCGGCGGCGGGAGGCGAGCAGGGGGCGGGATAGAGGGACGAGGGGGAACAGAGGATAGGGTTAGAGATGTGTACTTGCCTTCGAATGGGCCTCCTAATGGGCCTTTTTTTTCCTTTCTCTATGGGCCTTTTTCCCTTTCTCCTTTTCATGACCCCTCATTTCCCTCTCTTTTTTTCTTTTCTTTTAAGTATTTATACATGATTATTCATCTCTTACAAAAACGCCTAGCAACGCCTAGCAACGCCTAGGCATGATTACTCCCGACTAGATGCTAGTTGGAGGGTAAGCGCCTAGAATCCGCCTAGCGCCTAGCGAAACAGGGATTATAATACCAACAGTCCAACACAGGTATTTAAGAAAAAAGCAACTTCGAAAAGCCACTGCAAATATGCAACCAAAAGGGAACATGGTCCAGTTTGTAAAGCACCAACTTGTATGCTCTAGAGTGGCTTTTCATTAGATCTTCTATAACTAGACTTCACACCTCAAACAGTTAGTATTTTAAGAAAGAACAACTGAAGATTGATCAAAAGTAAAGACTCCTAGACAAGAATAAGAACAGATATTTGATATGCACAAAATTGTTGTGCCCACAATAGAAAAAAGGAGTCACACCTGATGTCCTACTCCTATAAGCTATAACCATGACATAGTGATGGTAATAGTCCAAAGAGATACAGAAATATGCACAGTTCAGTCAAACAAACAGAATTATCTACAATAGTACAGCCTCCTCCCAATGAGAGGAGGGACTGTGTGCAACAAGGATAAGAAAGTTTACAGTCTTGTCAAGCAATTAGTCCTAACATCGCACTGTGCCCCATGGTCTAACTTCAAACTTAGCTAATTCGCCTCTCATCTGTTCAATCTCTTGTGCCATAGAAAGCAGATTCTTCTCCATTGCCTTCCTTTGTTCCAGCAATTCCATATTCCCCTTTCGCTCTAACCCGCAAGCAGTCCTGCAGAAGACAGATCAATGATCTTACAATACAAGCATATAATAAATATAAAAAGGACTAACTGGTGCTCCCCAAAATCAAAATGGACAAATAAAACTGCATAAGTACCTCACATGAGCAAGTTCCTGCTGCAAACCATCAATTTCTATTTCCAGCACAGGTAGCTGTTGTTTAACAGATTTTTCCCTGTTCAGCTCCTCCATGAGAGATGCAGCCTCTGCAGATAATTCTTTCCTGGCAGTAATGAGCTTGTCAATCTCACCACGTAGCTGCCTGACCTCATCACGCAAGTGCTCGCTTGCTCCAAGTTCAGCTTCAAGCTTCCTCCTCTTGTCCACAAGCTTAATGATATAAGCTTCCTTCTCAGTGCTAATGTCTGCAATGATCACGTTCAAGTGGCGGACCTCATCTTTCCCAGCTTGGATCTCCCTGCTTAAAACATCACGCTCCTCAACCAGAGCACGGTTATGTGCCAAAAGCCTCCGGAGTTCAACTTCCTGTAACTCAAGCTCATCCTCTACGGCAGCTGGGTGAGGGTGAGGAGCTGCCCTCAAGCGTGGGCCTTCATGGATCTCAGGGTAGGCCCTACGGTGATCAATCCCACGACTGCCAGGGTAGCCCCTCGGATCGGCCATACGAACACCAGTGTAGCCTCTACGTTCATCAAGAAGACGGCCGTCATGATAGTCCCGGCGTTCCTGACCCACACGGATGTCAGAGTATCCCCTACGATCCCCAACCACAAGGACTTCAGGATACCTGCCTCTGGGGTTGTTAACTAGAGGGACTTCATGGTACGCCCTGCGATCATCACTCAGTCGCCTTAGCACGCGACCTCTTTCCGACATGATGCTTCAAGCCTTGGCATGAAAAAAACCATCAAAGAAAAAGAAAATAGAGTCAATGGATCCATCATTACAGGAACATGAAGCCGGCATATTGATCAAATGATGATGTAAAAGTGGTGGTTGATCTGACACTGCATAACACTGGTAAGATGAAGTTCATATCCTTCCTCCTATGAACCTAAAATAATACTCAGGTTAACACCAGGCTTGGGACATGGCATGGGGCGGCGGAACCAGCAAAGGGACATGGATGTACACATCTACACTTCGAAGTTTGGAGGCATCAAATAGCCAGATAGTTTAGGTTAGGGTTTGAGTGCTCGGCTTCGCACAGTAGGAAGGGAAGGCAGGGGATGAGAATACCTGGTGGGTGATCGTCGCCGGCGAAGATACTGACGAAGGCCTCAGCAGCTGGCGTGGGGCGGCGGTGGCGCTGGCGCCGGCGGCCCACCAGTCGTCGGAGAGCGAGGGGGAGCGACACACCAGCCGTCGGAGAGCGAAGATCCCGTGCACGAGAAACAGAGAACCGTGAACGGAAGGGGATGCAGCGGACGGCCGGCCCAGTGTTCGGCCCAGGGTGAGCGAACACGGGCCTTCTCCTGGGCCGTTATTTTTCACGTTTCCTTTCTTTTTACCATTTCTGTTTTTCTTTTCTTTCCTTCTCAATTTCATATCTGTCCTCCACGTGGCCTTATTTCATCATCAAATGGCTAGTACTACGAGCATACAAGTGCATTGCTGCGAAAATTACAAGTTATTTAGAATGAAATTATATTATTTATAATTTTTTATTCAGTAAACTATATATAAATTAATGTTAGTGGATTGTGTGCCATATTAAGGTGGATAATTAATAAAATATATGTGTCTCTTGTTGACACAGACATCATAATTGTACGTGCTAGTGAATTCTAATTGTATGTGATAGTGCACTGCTGAGATAGATCACTAGTGTGGTTTACAATTATAAATTAAACTATATGTAATTTTTTTTTGAGCAAGAAACTATATGTAATTTCTTACAAAGGAATAAACATTATAAATTAAAGCTAGTGGATTGTTTGGTAAGTTGACGTGCATAACAAAATATTATATCTTGCTGACATGGATATAATAACTGTATGTGCTAATGAAATTTAATTGCATATGTGATAGAGCATTACTATGGATAGCACTAGTGGGGTTTAGGATTACAAGTGATCGATATAGATATAGATAACATTAGTTTTAGATAAGAGAGACAATACATACACTGTAAATAGGTAATTTGTTTTTTTATATATTTTACTAAGGTTGAACATTTTCTACTAAATAAAGGGTGAACCAATTTCACTAGAACATGAAACATTTTCATAAACCGAGAATGTTTTTTTTTTTGTAAAATATATAACACTTTTTTTGTAAAATAGAAAAAAAAATCTCTTTGTGACAATTTCCAAGTGAATTAGTAAAATAGTTGTGTTCAATAAAAAAATATATGGACTTAGTAAAAAATGATGTAGGTGCTTTAACAAGGACTACAAAAGTGAGTCAACACTTTGATATCTCGTGAAAAAAGACTGAGTCCTCCTACCACTTTCTTTGTTTTTTCTGTATTTTACTTTCTAACTAAGAGTGTTTATCTTAGTGTAGGGTTAAAACTTTGGTTGGAAGACATTATTTTTGTGTATTAGAATCAGTCCTTATTAGAATAGACATATTTTGTCAACCTTATATAAATTTAGCATTTGCAAAATATAAATGCATCAAATTCAAAACAATCACTACATGCATTAGCAAATGTGTAGACAAGGACTCAAAAGAGGAACATAGGATCTTTGATTGGATGATCATTTATTTATGGTAGAGTATTTGGTAGAAAAGAAATCGATTAACCTTTTTGGAAGCTACAACCACTTCAGATGACCTTCCTAGTTAAGGAGAATTAATATTGATCTCTACAACCTTTTTTTGAGCCAAATGTTACAACCTACGATGTCCCAGATGACCTACCTTAGTGGTTTGTTGATTGTAGTTGTTTTCTCTTTGTGTAGTGAGTTAGATAGTGGGAGCAGGGGTTGGGCTTTCTGATCCAACATATAGCGGTTCATCTTTTGTCTCTTTTTTTTTTTTTGTTGGTCTATATAACTTATAATATATACTCTCCCTTTAATAAATTCGCTTGCCGACCATAAAAAAAGTTGCTATGTGAGCCACGTCTGAATTAAACTCATCCCATATGCCATTTACGATAAATGCAAAATGATGTCCGTAAATTTAGGGCTGGTTCCTTACAGTTTTCAATTCACTAGTGAAGCTTTTTGTTTTATGCTTTAGCTCCATGAACAACTCAATCGGTGGAGATAGAGCTGTTTTGATAAATTGTTTGCCAAAACAACTCCACTTGTGGAATTTGTTAAAACATGCTCTCAGAGAATCTCATGCATAACCCACACCAGGGCGAGAGAGAGAGGGGTGAACCTCTATTTTTTGCTACACCCTCCATATATCATGGGAGTTCGATTGAAGAGGTTCCTTGAATAAGGCCATCTGGTTCTATCTTATTTGGCACAAAACGCCTCCTAATAACATCTAGGAGTTTCCTTGAATAAAGTCATCTGGTTCTATCTTGTTTGGCACAAAATGGCTCCTAACAACATCAGGAGCCTGTGAAGAAATCGTGCGAAACAGGGTCTCAAATGCTACCCACCATCACTATATTATGCTAGGAAAGAAACCTTTTAACTAAATGTATTTCTTAATACAAATAATCTATCTATATTCTTTTTATTTATATATGGCACTACAATTCATTCATGTGTTTTGCATTTCTCCAATCAAAAGGCGGCTCTTTCAATCGCCTCATATATTTTTTTCCCCAAACTTTTTTGTTCTACCATTTGACACCTACACTTATTTCGTATATTTCTTCTTCTTCTGTTTTCCATTACCTCTTTTCTTCAAGCTGGCCCTTTAGCCATATATTTTTTGTTTGACCACGCGTCCACGCTCATTCAAACAAACTCCAAATCTCTACGCGTGGCCGACAACCGAGCCGACTCTCCAGTGCGCGTGCACTGCTCCCTCCCCCGTCCCAGCTGCGTACTGTACGCGCGTTGCGATTTGCAACAAGTTGCCTCGTCTCGCTCGCAGCTTTCGCATTATAAATACAGCTGCCGGCCGGCATCGACAGCCAGCACCATCACCTTCTCTCTCAAATTAAGGCATTATTAAGCCATCGATCAGCAGCACTCACTCACTTGCTCCATCCAAATCGTACACAGCCTCTCTACCTTCTGGCTCTCTCGCCCTTCGTCTTCGATCGACAGCCAGCAGCAGTAGCATTTAGCAGTCTATAAACCGGGCACGGCGGCAGAGATGAGGCGCTGCGGCAGCACCTCCTCGCCATCGCCGCACGCGGCTGCTGCCCTGCTGTTCCTCCTTCTCGTCGCCGGCAGCTTCCACGTCGCGGCGGCCGCTCGCCCTCCTGCCTTCTTCTGTCGCAGGCCCAGCTCTGGTTCACCATGGTACGACTTCGTTCACTCAGCTCCTACGTAGCTGAACCTCTCTCTTTGCTGATCAATCGATCCTTCCTGCAAGCGTCAGTTATTACCTTGGCTGCATGCTCGATCTAACGTCTCTGAAGAGTCTGAACTGAACTTGTCGATCGTCTGCAGCTGCAGAAAAGAATGGTGTCAAAGCTGCTGCAGACGGCGGCCTGGTGCTGCAGGAAGGTGGCGTCGTCGGCAATGGCGATGAGGTCTCCATCTCCGACTCCGAGGTTGGGAGAACGATTAATTGAAAACCAACTGAATTCGTTCAGAACTTCGATCTAATCTGGTGCCGTGCACTATATGTAAATCAATCAAAGCTCATTTCTTCCATGCTTCTGCAGATGATGGGAGCAGATCAGTCGGAGGAGGAGGAGGAGGTGTGCGAGGAGGGCAACGAGGATTGCATGCAGAGGCGGCTGCTCCATGACGCACACCTCGACTACATCTACACGCAGCACAAGGGCAAACCATGAGATCGAGAGGATGCAGAGGAGCTAGCTCCTGCAGCTCTGATGAGATCCTCTCATCTTGGGACAAAGTACATGCTGCAAACTTCACACACGGCCGGGAATCTCATCTACTAGTACATGTATCGATCAATCGATAATCCACCTTCTGAATGCTACATATATATATCTAGCTTGTAATTTGTGTCACTAGCTACTTAGCATCATCCGTGATCCATCATCTAGGACTAGTATATGCTTTGTTTCAGTTCAGTCACCTCGTCTGTACATCTAGTCTGTCTGATACATGTATGCATGGTAACCACCCAGTTTCTTAAAGTTTTTTTTTCTCGGTTTTGGCTTGGTATCTTCTCTCTCTGTGTTTGTGTGTGAGTGTGTGTGTAAAATTGTGAAGGTGGATATATATGTACCATATGCCTTAAGAGAGTACTGTTTCGAATACCTAATAATGCAGGTGTGCCTTGCTCTAATACAGTGTATACATTGGTTTGGTTGCCGTGTACTTATATGTGATTGATATCAAGTTGCCTACAAACTTGTACGGCCTTGATTTTCTTGTTCTTCTTAGTTAAATGCTAGTACTTACCAACCCTAGTATATGTACAGTATATCAAGTTGGCTACAAACCAACCAAACCAAAGGGCTGCAATATGGCTGAATGAATATAATGTCTGTCTGGCTGTCTGACTTTGGGTTTTGTGACCGGCTGGACCGCTGTCTGATCCTCTGATGATTTCCCAGTCTTGTAAACAGTTCCTGCTTCCTGTCCCCTAATAATATATCTAATCTCCTTAATCCAAGTGAACAATGCGTTTGTTTATTTGGTCCAAGAAAAACAAAAACATTTTGGTCCATCTATGACTATGAGCAGCTACACGTACGACAGCAGTAAATTAGTATGGGCTTCCATCTCCCTGGCCGAGATTCCACGTGATGGTCGGAGGTATGGCCTGGCTCATGAAAAGTCAAACACCATGGATGGCACCGTGCAGCTACAGCTCATCATTTTGATATGTCTGATGAGGCTCTCAGCTGCTCCGGCAAAGAGAGACATGCATGCAAAGATTCGATGCTCCGATCCTCCTCAGATTTAGATATGATCAGTCCCCACATGCGAGCCATGGCAATGATTCACAATTTCACACACTGACACACCACTACTACATGGTGATATGAAGCTATTTTCAAAAAAAAAAAAAAAAAAAGTTTGAGGTGCCATGTTGGAGGAGCTCCTTGCTTTGTTTGCTGTGAGGCCCACTTCGGGAGCTCCATCAGTCGGGTTTTCTACTGAGGTCTCCTTCGAGTTGTCGCCCTCTGTGTGCCTGGATGTTGGGCATGACGAACCGGATGCGGCGGAGGACCCTTTGGTGGTTCAGGAGGCTGCAGCTCAGCCTTCTCCCGTACTTGTTGCCATCGCTGTGTCGGAGGTCCCGAGACGCCTGCTGCCGGTGTGGTTGTTCCCGCTGCTACGGTCCAGGAGGTTTGGAGGTTCAGACGGTTGCACATGTGACTTCTCCAGTTGTTGGCAGCTCAGATGCAGTGACGCTTGTCGGTGTTGTGGCCTCCGCTGCTACGGTTCAGGAGGAGATAGAGGCGTTGGTTTGCCTACTGTTGGAGACAGCTCTCCTCGAGAAGCCGCAGTTGCGCCACTCTAGGATGCCGGTGGCCGCCGACTCGCTGCGGCGTAGTGAGCGCATTGCTGCAACGCCGCGGGCGGCGAACGCCACCAGGCAGGCCCAGATCGGGCTGTTGAGGAAGATGGGCATTGAAGTCAAGGATGACTTGGTGGCCGAAATAGAGCTCAAGGCCTTCTTCTGGGACACATCGACTTGGTCCGAATGAAAGAAGAAGTGTTTCCAAATTCTTTTGAACGAACGTTTCGACGTAACAGCGTTGGATCTGAACTTGGCAGGGCTGGAGGACGAGGTGTAGGTTCCGGAGTGTATGTTTTTAGTTGTAATTGTTTATTTATAATCACAATCGCGTGCGAGTTGTTGTCGGGTGGGCTTCGGTAACCGTGGGTTGCCGTCCCCTCAACCTCTTTGGTAATCAGGGTGTTACCATGAGGTCCTTTGTGTTTGTGTTGTCAACTCTATCTGCTTAATGAAAAACGCGCTAACTTAGGTGGGCGTGGTCTAAAAAAAAGTTTAGAAAAAATAGCTCCAGTAGCAGTCTTACAATAATTTCTATTAGGTTTGTGACGAGGAGCCGAAAACAAACCACCTTTTCAGTTCCAATTCCTCTGTACATAAACTTGGACGACTCCAAAGCCGTGCCAAACGAGGAATAATAGTGCATATATATCATTTTGCCCTCTGCGAAACGCATGGAAAGCAACAATCATATGATACATGTATGCATGGAAAACAACAATCCAGCAAGTATCATTTTGCCCTCTCACTCCAGTTCCTTCCATTGTGAATGGAAGGAACCAGAGCTAGGAAGAAAGGGACTGATGAAAAGCCATCAATTTTCATTCATATAGTAGCAAATACAAAATTACTCCTACTATATACCAAGCTTCTACTTTTCACAAAAAAGATGCTGTGGTATCCGTGAAAGCTCTCGAGCTATGATCAGTCAAAACTCGCTCAAAATGAAACATATACACCAAAGTGATCGAAGCATGCACCATGTGCCAGCACTTACTAAGGCTGCTAGCTGCTGAGTCTGAGTGTGCATACATATATCATATATTCCATTTCCAGACACTCCACTTGCTTGCTTGCTTCAGTACCAACCAACCAACACTTCTCTCTGCTAGATAGTACTCCCCTTATACAAACAAAGTAAGGTAGCTCGCTAGTGCTATCACTAGTTTACTTGAACCCCATGGAATGCATGCGTCTGGTTTGTGCAGGTCGAGTGGCCAATGCCCAATAGTGCCCACCCCATTATCTATCTCCTGCATTTTATCAGAGACTGATCGAGACGATGCAGCTAGCTTGCATTGCTAAGCACATCACTGCACACACTGATGAGTGAGTGATGATCCTGATCCATCCATCCATCTGTCAGTGCTGCTGCTGCTCAGCTGAATGATCCCCAGATAGCTCCACTGTTTCTGGTACTAGTTTAGAGCAGCAGTACAGGCTGTAGTGCGCAAGGTTGGGGTTTTATTGGTTAAAGCAGCATAACATTGCACTAGATGATGCTGTTGTTTCTTGTAGATTATGGTATTTGACAACAAGCAACATGGACACTTTTGTAGGCAGGCGCCGTTGCTTCTTTTCCGGCAGGCCGTGAGTGAGTGAGTGAGTGTGAACAAGCAAAGGGGTCGGCCACTTGCAAAGCTGCCATTGGAGCGCACACTTTTTGCCCGCACGCACAACACCATCTCATCTCTAGGTCGGATGTCCACTCGTGCACGCAGATAGATAGATTAGCTCGATCTTCATAGAACACTACACTGTGCCTGTAGATATTTGCAATGTGTCTGTGCAGGAGAAGCTCATCTGGTATTTTGGTAAACATGCATGCACATGTATGTATATATGTATCAGGTCAATATGCATATATGCACGCGTCGAGAGTGAGTGGCAGGTCAGAACGTACTCAGAACTGAGTGGCAGGTCAGCTGCCAGACACTGGTCGTACGTCGACCGTCGCCCCGGCCGTCGGCGTGTGTACATGCAAATGTCATCATGGCACCAGCATACCTAGCGCCACAACCGGCGGCCACCGGCCAGCCACAAAAAGCACACATGCATGTTACTGACTCCGTCTCACCCTGTTCGTTTGGACCACCCGCGCTTATCAGCAAGCTATTAGCAGTACTTTCTCTCATAGTATCAACCAGCCAGTACTACCTTTCTCTTAGAACAAATCAGCACCAACCACTAGCACCCACCAAACGAACATGACATTAATATCTTAACAATAAATCTGAACGGTACAAATTCACAGCTAAAGTAGTGTTAAAAAAATTTTAGAACGGAGGGAGTAGAATACTTGTATGGCATAGATACATAATCTCTCCGTTCTAAAAAGCAAATATACTACTATGTGACGTTTGTATATATTTATTTATTTATTTACTGTTACACTATATATGACATTGGAATTTAGTGTCAAATACGTCATAAGATGAATTTGTCCTGATAAAGCCCACGTAGCAGGCTGCCTCTTCATAGGCCTCAAATTCATTATAGACTGCTAAAGCCCACATAAGATACAACCTCTTGATGGACTACAAATATTACTTGGGCTGATTTTTAGGATGGGCCTGCCCATTTTAGTTTTCCAATTTGAAATCCAACATATTTAGTGAGGGCCAGCCCATTCAAATCACTGTTAGCCCCATCGATGCTATAATATTATTTATTTATTTATTTATTAATTTATAAAGCATTCCACATAGTACTATTTTTAGGCCAGCTTAAACCATATTTTTGTTAGGTTGGCACGAAAAGAACAAACAAGGTTATACAAATCAAACAAGCCCAAAAGTATTTTCATTACATTCATTATGTGTTTATTACATTCATCGCAAAATTTACATCAGCACAAGTGACGAGGTCACTGTTTACAATCATAGGGTGTCTAATTCGACAAAAAGATAGGCATGAAAAGTGACTTAATGCAGATGTTAAGACTGGCCTCCACTCCAACTACAATTTCAGTCACAAGCAGGATGTTAAGCCTAATTCAACAAAAAATAGACTCTATCATAGGTTGATGGCATTTGCAAATTAGCCGTTGTGACAGCAAATATCGTCACTAGATGAAACCGGACTAATGGATGCATTAACTTGTATCTGCGAATGCAATGACTATTGTCATGTGCGGGATTGGGCCAGCCCTGGGCGGGCTAGGAGGGCCCAAAGCGCCGCTGGCCGCCCATGAGGGGGGGCGCGGGGCAGGCCCGCCCCCTCGCGCCCGCCGCCGCCTCCACCTTCCCCGCCTCCAACTCTGCTTCGTCATCAAGTTAGGATTATCTTAGGATTTTTGGTGTGTAAAAGAGGATATTCCAATCATATAAGGAAGACCCTTATTAGAAAATAAATAAATATTGCTTGTAAAAGGTATTCCAATCATATAAGAAACCTTATAGAGATTGCTTAGATTACAAGTCCCACTAGCCGGGCTATATAAACAAGGATATGTAATCTCTTTGGGGAACAAACAATAAAGAATAGTTAGTGCCTCTCTCTCTCGTTGCGCCGTGCCGCCACCAACACCGCCGCCCGCCGCCGCCCGCTGCTTGGCGCCGCCCGCCGCCCCACCGCCGCCACGCCGCCCTCCGGCGAAGCCGTCTCCCCTCCTTCCCTACCACCACCGCCGCCCGCCAGCTAGCCGCTGGCCCAGCGCCACCGCCGCCCGCCGCCCCTTCGCCGCCATCCTCGCCTCAAGGCTCGTCGGTGGCGTGTCACGCCCGCCCAATCTAACCGGTTTGTGACAACTATGTATTAATGTTTGGTTAGTGTATGATTATTCATCTAAGACTGACACATGAGAATATCTTGTGCATTGCATCCGCCCAGCCAGGTTCCCTAGAGAAGGAGTCAAGACAGACATTTTTTTTTCTGAAGAGTAAAGCCAACAACAAAACAAACTCCTACTCCCTCCGTCCCAGTTTAAGTGTCGTTCTAGCCACAGTGTTTTGTCCCAAATTATCTGTCGTTGAGGCTCCTGTGCTTGAGTACGGCACCTAGTCGCCTGCATGCAGACTTGTACTATCACCTAGTAACCGCCTGCATGCAGACTTGTATTGTACGATCCATAGGGCTAACAGGGTCTTTTAACCCTCTCCTTATTCTCTGTGCCTGCATCCGCGGCGACACTTAAAACTGGGACAGAGGGAGTACTCCATTAAGTTCATATGCATGGGGTCGAGCTGTGCCTAGGCACAGGGCCCTTTGGAAATCATGGCAAATTAAGGCGCAACGATGATGTGACAAAGCTAGGGAAAACAGCCGTGGCAGAACAGGGAATCGACAGACTTCCTTGCTCACACGCTTCTAGTGTCATTTCCTATGGGCCACACGCTTATATTTTGAATTTCAAAATTTTAAATTATTCGATGGAACTTGGATGAAGAAATAACCCACAGTCAAAGTTATAGTCGTCAATGAGACAGATTATACTTTTAGAGAAAATTTGGTACCCATTGGTTGAGACCAAAGTCCTAATCGAAGTCGACATTAGTACCAAATTCATTTCCTAACTTCTCCTAAACAAACTCGACATTAATATAGACTGCATGCATGGGTCGTCGGATTCATATTTCCTTCTCCTAAACGAACTCGATATCATACGCTCGATCGGCTGCAATATATATAGCTAGAGCTAGGTCACGCATCCAGTTCAATTTGTTCGTTGGTGCACCAGCAACGCCGCCGCCTCGCGTGAACCACGAATCCACGATCCACCCGCACAACATCATCTATCGCCTCGCCTCAGCTGTCTTCTTCAAACCAGCATGGCCGACGAGAGCTTCGAGTTGGAGGAAGGCGAGATGGTCGCCTCGGTCGTCGTGAACGGTCCGTCGTCATCATCGGCCGCCGTCGACGTTGAACTTCGAGCTCTACGTGAAGCGGCGACGGTTTTGTGCCGCCGAGGGCAGCCAGACTTGGCACGGCTGGCTCGCGCTCTGGTGGAGCTGGACTTCGGTGACGCCAGGTGGGTTCTTGACGACGCAGTGCGCGGCGACGGTGACCCCGTGCTGTTCGAGACGTTCCGTCACACGATCCGTATGCGTCTACTCACCTTACAAGAAAATGGATACGACGAGGACGTGATTTCTGAGGCCTTCCCTACCATGGTGCTTGAGGCTGCCCAGTACGCTGCACGCCATGAGACGACGGACACCACCCATCAGCAGGCCTACCGCAACGGTGGCTTCGGCGCGGTCCCTGCGTCCGCCGCCGCAGTACGTAGCCTCGAGAAGCAAACGTTCGGCGCCGCCGGAGGGAACGACGACGACAGCATCACGAAGTGTAGCATCTGCACCGACGAGTTTGAGGATGGTGGGCAGGTCAGCGTGATGCCATGTCCATCTCGCGTCGTGCATAAGTTCCATACGGACTGCATCTCCAAGTGGTTGGCGATCAGCAACGTTTGTCCTCTCTGCCGCCATGAACTGCCAGCATACTACGAGTGAAGTAAAGACTTGCCACGATGGGTGACGTTGAAGTTTTCAAGCCACGGGGTGCAGCCCGTGTGCAGAGCAGCCGCAGGTGACGGCCGGCCAGCAAGGCAGATGCATGATACCAGGCTGAGACAGCGAGCACGACAGTGGGCAACGATAGGTGTGGAAGACAGCATTTGGCCAAACTGCAGGCAGAAGAGTATACAAGGTCTACGAGGAATGAGGACTGAGGAGCAACATGCCTCTCAGTGCCTTCTTTCATGGCGTGTGGCTTCTGTTGCTTTTTTCCTTCTTGCGTCGTTAATTGGCTACTTTACTCTTTTCTGTAATTTCAGCTAGAGCGACTACTAGTGGAGTAGTGCATGCTTTCTCTAGTTTTCTTTTTGGCTGTTATGGCTTATGTTCCCAAACTTGTAAAAAGCTACTAGAAATTAATCTCATGTATGTACACTTTTTGGTAGCAAAAAAAGCAGAAGGTACGAATTGAGGTATTGTTATATATCATGGTGGCTCCCCATCAAACTTGCACCACCTCTACTTGGTTTGGCTTTCTCCTTTTTCTGAATCCTGCTCGCAAAGGCACTCGGATCCATCCCCTAACGCGCCAGCCACTACTGGAGGCTGAGCCTCTACCGAGCGCTAAAAGCGCTCAGTAAAAACCTAATAGCGCTCGGTGGAGTCACTACCGGCGGCGCGCTCGGTACCAGCCCCTCGGTGAAATCTTAAACGGGGAAAAGACTGTACCGAGAGCTCAAAACGGCCCCTCGGTGCAACCCGTGCCAAACTGCACCGGGGCTCGGCCCCGCAAAACCTGGCGTCCACGTCGACGGCGTTTGCCACCGTCGGCGTCAACTACACCGAGGGCCACCTCAACTACCCTCTCGTTGCATTTTAATTTTTAAAAACTTAAAAACATTATCTACCGAGCGCCCCGGGAAGGGTGCTCGGTAGATTCAAAAATTTTAAAACCACGGACACGGATCTACCGAGGGCCAGCTCATCCATGCCCTCGGTGTAATATGGTCGTTTCACCGAGGGGCGTGGACGCACTCGGTGAACCGACCATATGAGCTTGTTTCACCGAGCGCTACCATCAGTGTACCTGGGAACATGGGGTTCTCTGGCCCCCCATCTCCCGTGATTCACCGAGCACCGCCCTCGGTATAGCGCCACATGCCCGAGTGTCCCACTCAGTGCAGTGACCATGTTTTTGTTTTTTTATTCCTGTTTTTCCTGTCCACCTTTACAAATGAAACATACAGATCACATACCACATATATTTGACATCCATGCACTGATACAACTCATTCATCACATATATATCACATGTAGCTCAAATATTCATCACAAGTCATCTAGTTTAGTTCCACAAGTCATAGTCCACAAATCCACAAGTACCACAAGTCATAGTTCAACAAGTTCCACACAAGCTTATCCAAAAGTACCACAAGTTCCAAACCAAGTACCACAAGTGCACGACTAGCTCATGGAAGAGGGGAGGGGCTGTTGTTGCACGCCTGGCGAAGGAGTCGGCGAAGGAGACCCTTGATCATCATTGCCAGGAGGCGGCGCGTGGTTCGAACCCATCGATGCCGGCTGCACAAAGTACAATATGAGACATGTGTTAGACGTGAACCCAGGACATCCACTAATATATGGACTTATTGACAGCACAAGCATACTCACAGGAGTAGGTTGAGGCGGAGTTCCTGGAGAGGTGATGCAAACATATATATTGTGAGTAAAGAAATCGGTTTGATAAAGGAATAACCTGGAGTATGACAATCCATGAGAGGTGATGCAAACATATATATTGTGAGTAAAGAAATCTGTTTGATAAAGGAATAACACGAGTTCCCGGAGACGATTGTGCGGCACTAGGACGCCGGGCGTATAGGCAGAGCTACTGATCGTGCTCTCGATCGGATCGCGTGAGAGACTTAGCCGGAGGCTGTCGATGCAGCCGTCGGCAATCCACAACCGTCTGTGCTTCTTACCTCCTCCCACCGTCATCACGATCTACGCATCGATGTCCCGACTGAACGGATCAAAGTCGGCCCATAGCGCTACTTTCCCGCGTGCGTGTAGGCCTTGACCTTTTCGCACGTTGGGGTTGGTGTACGCCTCGGGCGGTCGTTCGGCTGAAGGTTACGTCGGACGACGCCTTCCCTTTGTGGGACATGCGAATGCCGCAAAGTCGTTGCAATCCTTCCACGGGTGTGCCTTCACCCTGCGAGAAAGACGAGATAATTAGAAACTAGGCAAAGTTGAGCATTACATACGATAAAAAGAATCCACGTACCCATCTTTCTTTGTATATGGAGAGGTTGCGGCTGCCTTGATGGTGTGCGGGACCTCCCATCGCCAAACGAGCCTCCCACAATGTGGCATGCTTCGCTAAAACTCCGGTGTGAACCACCTGTCCCACGATCATGTGCCCGGCCGCGGAGATCATTCATGCACCAAGTAGGGACCATCTACATGACATATCGAGAAGGTTAGATGAAACAAAAATATAAGCTCAAAACGCATCGACTTTTAGCTTTTTTCATGTACCTCAATGTCTTGGTCTCGGGTGAGCTCCATCTTTAAAGGCGTCCGCTATCTTGACCTTTGTCCCAAGCTTGGACCCGTAGTAGTTGATCACGCGACGGTGCTTCACCTCGTGATGCATGTCGGTGATGCGCTTTTTCATGGATTTGGTCAACACCGCTTCGCGCTCTCTTCATATCAGGCTGGTGCGAAGTAAGTCGCATACAAATGTGAATCATCCTTAGTCGAGAAGGCGGATTAGTCTAATGAATGCGATGTATAGACAAAAAGTTTGTGCGACGAAGGCTTACCCAAAAGTCGGCCTTCACGTGCTCCGCCACATTGCCATAGGGAACGTCACGGGTTTTCGTAGTGGTCATACGTGTATGCCGGCTCTTCCCTGCCTTTGTATCGGCGATGCCGGGGAAGTGCTTCACGACGAGGAGACCAAGGGCGCCCGTTAGGGGAGCGTGAGGGCGTGCCGACCAAATTATCCAGTTCTGCTGCAACAGAGTAGGACAAAAGATTAGTTTCCCTAAACAGTTCAAATTAATAGAGGATTGGAGATAACAACAAGGGATACTTTTACGATTGCCGTCGGGGCAAATCGGCTGGGCCGGTGGTCCTCGCGGGGAACTGAGGGAGGCTCGCGGGACCTCGCAGTGGACACTTGGAAGTAGGGGACCCTCCAAAGTCATCGTACTCCTCCCGGTCCTCCTCCTCGTCCCTCTTCGGTGGTCTGCGCCACCGCCTCCTCCTCAGCCTCCCCGTCTTTGTGGGAGCTCCGGCCGTTGCTCCGGCCGCTCCTCCTCTGTGTGGAAAGAGGCGCGGTTGCCTCTGGCGGTCCTCCTAAGCCTCCTCCCGGCCGCCCCTGCGTCCCTGCGAAGCGACGCATCCTCCCCTGCCTCCCCTCCCCCGAAGCCGGCGCCTCCTCCCCTGCCGAGTAAAGGGGAGGACACCTCCCTCCTGACGAGAGCCGGTGACTCGGGCCCGCCCCCCTCGGCCTTGAGCCACGTCCGCTCACCATCTTTTTTCGATCACACCGCAATTAAACAAAATGTCGACTCATCGGTACAAACATTAGAGAAGGACAAAAATTATTGAAAACTTAGATAAACAAAAACATTGTATTACATGGGATTAGCTGGATCATATAACTCGTCATCACTATCAAAATTGTCCAAATAATCGTATCCATCCGAAGGGCTGATGTTGTATTCATCATCATGGCCTAATTGTATTCGCTCAAGCATTTGTAAGTCTCTCTCATTTGTGACCTCATCTCCAAATGGCGTCCTCCTCGTCCTCAACCATTTCGTTGTCTCACGTCCATTTCATTCGCGCTGGGTAACTCTATCACAAATCTCCCCTGGTAGCCCATCTTCTTGAAAAGAATTCTCCATCATATGTGTCCAGGTTTATCAAGTTGTAATCTTCATCGATTGGGACGGGTAGTTTACCGTGTGGCGCTACCTTATGCACAATATCCCAACCCTTAAGGGAAGTTATGGTTTGGCAGCGTATCGTGTGTAATAAACACGCACGCGGCTGTTGAGCCACAACATAGACATCGGCTCCTGAATACCGCGAATCCCGTCGAACCGGCGAGACCAATTTTTTGGGCTCCGTCGAACCCCTCCATGACCAAGGTCAAACCAATGGCATTTGAATATGACGGGTTGAAGATTCTTGGTGCCGTAGAAGGAAAGTTCATATATTTCTTCAACTCTGCCATAGTAGTCACGGTCATCTTGTCCGGGCACAAACACCCGTTGTTTGTGGTTTTTCGATTAGGTCGGCTACGTTCATAGCTTGCGGTGTAGAAAACGATATCCGTTCACATCATAACCGTTAAATGACTTAACCCTTCTTTCAAAGCCTTTTGCGACTGTCTCAACTCGGCGCACATTGAGGGATCGGTCCGGGCCTATAAGGTCAACCAGGCAAGATCGTTGTATTATTGAAAACGTCACGATGAACTAAAAATGTCAAGATAAATAGAGCTGAAATAGACACTACCTTTCTTTTGAACCATGAAATGAAATCGGGGCTTCCCGGTCCCGCACCACGTGAAAGAAGGGTATCTTCTTCTTGTGGGGTAGGATCCCTCGATTCATGCCGGGGATTGTCGAATGAATTCCACGTACCAACGAGACAAGGTGGTTGGATGTTGAAAAGTGAAGGTGTATTGAAACAACTTCATTGAGAGCGTCATCGTATGTCGGTTTAGCCTCATCGGGTTGGTCAACACGTATAGCATGATACTCCGCCACTCGCATTGTTCAATTGCTTACTTGGTCCAACCACTTGAGGTTCCGAGTTGGCCTCGAAAAAAAGGCTGAGGGTCTATTCATTTTCACCGCATTGTAACGAGGGGAGGATTATGCACGCTAGGAAGCTTCTCAGTATAGTATTTCTGTGTGAAGTTTGACACCTCCTCCACAAGATATCCTTCTGCAATGGACGCCTCAGGTCTGGCTTTATTTCTACATTTTCTGCGTACAGTCTTTAGAACTCTTTCGATTGGATACATCCAACGGAACTGTTGTGGCCCCCCCATACGAGCCTCATACGCGAGGTGCACAATCAAATGCTGCATCAGCACGAAGAAGCCAGGTGGAAAGATCTTCTCCAAGTTCTGAGCATCACGGGTGCGTTTTTCCAAACCTTTGATGACTGTGGGAGATAGCTCCTTGGCAGAAAGCTGGCGAAAGAAATAGCTCAGCTCGCCAAAGAATAGCCATACATGCTCAGGGACATAGCCTCGGACCATCGCCGGAAGAAGCCGCTGAATCCATACATGGAAGTCATGACTTTTCATCCCGTTGATTTTAAGAGTAGTCAGGTTCACTCCCCTCCTCAGATTCGCTGCATATCCATCTGGGAACATTAGTGTCTTGATCCATTCAAGGACCTCCCTCCTTTGTGGTGGAGTCAACATGTAATCGGCCTTAGGCCTAGTCCATCTTTTGCCAGCTACGGGAGGCCTCATCTCCTGCCTTGGCCTATCGCATAACACTGCCAGGTCCAATCTAGCCTTAGGATTGTCCTTAGACTTGTCAGTGTCCATCATTGTTCCCCATAGTCCCTCGGAGATATTCCTTTCGGTGTGCATGTAATCTATGTAATGAGGTACAAGAAGGTCATCAACATATGGGAGCCTCATCAGGCCTGACTTATGAGTCCACATATGTTGCACACCATATCCCTGAAAACCACCTTCAGGATTGGCCACAAGAGCATCTACCTGAGTATGAACCTCGGCAGTAGTCGACATGTGTGGCGGAGGATCTAGCACTTTGACACCTTTTGTAAAGTTCTTGATGTCTTGTCTAAATGCATGGTCTTCTGGGAGAAATTGACGATGTAAGTCGAACGACGAATACTTGCCCCCCCTTGTGCAACCCGGTTGAACCTTCTGGCCTTGCATATTGGACATGGGTACTTTCCGTGTACACACCAACCGCTAAATAAACCATACGCCAAGAAGTCATGGATGGAGTATTGGTACCACACATACATTTTGAAGCTTTTCTTTGTAGCCCGGTCGTATGTCCATACGCCATCATTCCAAGCACTGACCAATTCATCCCAAATAGGTTCCATGTACACGCCCATATTACTCCCCGGATGACCCGGGATGATCAACGAACAGAATACATTTTGTCGTTGGAAGGCGACACCAGGGGGGAGATTCAGGGGGATAACGAACACGGGCCAACATGTGTATGGGGCAGCCATCATCCCGTAAGGATTGAACCCGTCTGTTGATATCGCAACACGTACGTTACGAGCCTCACTGGCTTTGTGAGGATGTCTGGAATCGAAGTAGCGCCAAGCTTCACCATCGGATGGATGTACCATCTTCTCAGGGTGGTAACGTTTGCCCTGTTTGTGCCATGTCATCCGCTGCGAGATTCCTCGATCATGAATAGCCGTTGGATCCTCGGTATGATCGGAAGGTACCGTAGGATTTTCTCGGGCGATGTTAAGCTGCTTCTTCTCACCATTACCGCAGTCTACCCGCATGTACCTAGAGGATTTACACTTTGGGCGTGTAAGCTGCATCTGCGTGCTCATTCCTAAATAGCACGCACCCCTTCGAAAAACATGTATCTGCTTTCGTGCGGCATCTTAAGTGCTTTGAGTACTTTCTACGCGTATCTTGGTTGGGTGGCAAATTGTGAACCTTTGGCGGCAGAGACCGGCAAACACTTGTCAACATCCTATTGAACCCTTCTCGACTCAAGTTTAGGTCAGCCTTCAACCCTATTAAGCGTCCAACAAAGATCCGGTGAGAAACCTCACGATTGCTCGTGGAGGGGTTTAGTTGCCGACTCCATCATGTTGTAGAACTCCCGTGCATCTTCCGTCATCCCCTCCCTTTCATGAGAGTCAGCGAAACATGCGTCGTATGCATCATCAACCATGTCTTCTACCCCGACATCAGCATCAAAAGCATTGAGACGTGGTCTCACCACCTCCTCTCTAAAACGTTGATTTTCACCATGGAATCTCCACACGGTATAGCCCTCTATAAACCCATTAAACAGAAGATGTTTACCCATAGTCTGCTTATTTTTTCTTTTCGTATTGCCACACTTGGAGCAAGGACATAAAACTAGAACATGTGGTGGTTGGTTGGCAAATGCAAGGTCCAAGAATTCACTAGTCTTGATCATCCACTCCTTATCAAAATCCCACCTACTTCTACGGCCAAGGATCATCCACCGACGGTCGTCCATCCTTTAGCATATATATGAGCAAGTAAGATAACCTATGCCGTTCCAACTATCTAATAGGTGAGGATAGGTCCTAATCCCACCCGCGGATGCATACATGGAGTCAATTCCCATGCTCCGATCCGACCAAGACAGAATTTCGGCAGCACCTCCCCGCTGTTCTCCTGATACACGTCCTGGAAGGGAGAGTGTGTATCCGGAGAACAACAGGGAGGTGATGCCGAAACTCTGTCTCGGTCGGATCGGAGCATGGGAACTGACCCATGTACGCATCCGCGGGCTGTCCAAAAAACGTGGACAATCCGAAACAGATACGGTCATAGATATGCAAACAAATGCATACCTCCAGCCGTATCTGTTTCGGACGGGAGACGCCTAACTAGGTTCCGCATTTTAAGACCATGCGAGTGGATTACGAGATAGTCATACCTACGGTGGCGGTGGCGCGGCAAAGCAGTCCAGGCAGTCCCGCAACACGGAGGAAGAAGATCGGGGACGCTCAGGTACTCCGGCTCGACTCGTACGCACTCTCTCTGCAAAAGAAACATAGGGTTCAGTTCAAAATTTGGCGAGAACCTCCCATGCGGTGAGGTTTCCAAACCTACAATAAAGCGTGCGGCACGAGGCCGACAACCACATATGCATATACATTCATACCCACATATCAATGCCGAGTCTATTACTACCACATATACCACTTTAGTTGTTTCACGGCGTTACCTTTGCCTTCACCGACGGCGAGAACGGTCGCGGGAGGGCGCGGCCAGGAGAGCACGGCCAGGCGAGGGTGGTCGCGGGAGGGCGGTCGGGGAGGCCAAGGCCCCTCTTCTCCTTCCCCTTCCCTTCCTCTTCCCCTCCTCTTCCTCTTCCCCTCCTCCTTCCTGTTCCCCTCCCTCTCTTGCTCAGCCGGATGGGAGGCGTGGCTGGCCGGATGGACGGCGAGGGAGGGAGGTGACGCGGGCGCACGGACGCCGAGGACGGGGCGCGGCCGCGGCGGGCAAGCCGCGGCGCGGCGCCTTGACGGCCGAAAAATGGAAGGCGAGGGAGGGAGGTGGCGCGCGCGGCGGCGGATGGAGGTTCTTAGCGCGCGGCCGGTCGGACGGCGGCGCCCGATTTGGCGGCCTTCCAGCGCGGCGCCCGCGCAGACGGGCGAGAGGATGGGACTCGGGCGCGGCCGCCCGGATGGACGGCGAGGGAGGGAAGAGGCGCGCCGCCCGGATGCACGGCGAGGGAGGGAGGTGGCGCGGGCGGACGGACGGCGAGACGGAGGCGGGGGCGTGGGCGGAAGGGACGGGAGGACGGCGGCGGCGACGGGGGTTTCCGGTGTGTGTGCGTGTGTGTGTGGTGAGAGAGAGTGAGTGTGAGGAGTGAGTGGGGCGGGCTGTCGGGAGGGAATGGATAAGTCCCGTTAGGGTTTAGGGGTTAGGGCCTTTACCGGGGCCCATTTTCGAGGCACTCGGTAGAGTAGGCCACGTATTTAATTTTTGAATTTTAGAAACCAAACTTAAAATTTGATTCCAAAATTTGAATTCGAAAGGGAAGAGAGCACCCAGTACGTAGGGAGTTTACTGAGAGCACATAAAACCCTCGGTAGGCGTTGGTAGTTTCACCGGGCGAGCGAGGACCCTCTGTAAACACTTTCTACCGGCGCCCGGATCATGGTCGCTCGATGAAATTATGATTTTTTTTTTTTTGGATCCAAATTTTTTTGTGGGGTTCATACAATGTCTCATAGGTCATGTTGAAATTTGAGAATTTTTCAAAACTATTTAGTATATATTTTGATTTTATTCCTTTTAATTGAATTTTCTTGAATAAGTCAGATTTGAACTGGAAGTCAGATTTGAACCTTACCAAATTTTTTTTTCATGTCTAGGCATATGATACCACAATAACTGAACAAGTTTCAGGATTTTTTCAACTTCGTTTGCATTTTCTATGATTAAAAAACTAATCACCCGCAAGTGAATGGTAATGTTCCGTGAACAACATGTTCGAGGGTTTTGGGTCTATCCCGGATGAGGCCTCACATTGCACTCACGATTATGAATCGCATTTTTTGGCTCATGCCTGCCCTCTATTCGTATGACTTCAGGTTCAAATCGACTTATTCAAGAAAATTCAATTAAAAGGAATAAAATCAAAATATATACTAAATAGTTTTGAAAAATTCTCAAAATTCAACATGACCTATGAGACATTGTATGAACCCCACAAAAAAAAATTTGGATCCAAAATTCAAAAAAAAAAAAATAATTTCACCGAGCGACCATGATCCGGCGCCGGTAGAAAAATGTTCTGAGAGGGTCCTACTTCCTAGCCCTCGGTGAAACTACCAACGTCTACCGAGGGTCTAACGTGCGCCCTCGGTAGAGTTGGCGGCATAGGCTGCGTGGGATGCTGCCGGACGCCGGGGCGTTAACAACACACCGATGGCGTAAGTTTGCGGAGGGATGACTCTCGGTGGCGTTGCGTTCTACCCGGCGTCTCTGGTTTCCGAGGGATCGCCGCTCGATGAACACTAAACCTACCGAGCACCTGTGGTCACCGAAGCGAGGGGCTCTCGGTGGAGGGGTCACCACCGAGGGTTGTATTCCACCGAGCCGGGCTCGGTACATCGTATATGTACCGAGAGTGCTTATTTTGGGGCGCTTCGGTACACGTTACGGCGCTTCGGTGGAGGCTGACTGTGCGGTAGTGAGCCAGCTAGCCATACTTACGACAGTCCCAGTGGAATAAATAACTAAGTAGTTTCAATAACACAGGATATCATATCAAGAAACTACTTCTTCTCAACCCATGATTTCTATATCAACATAGATACAAAGGGCAACTTAAATACAACACAAAAGCAGGTAGATTAGCTGGCAACTTTTTTTTTGCAGTCAACATGTTTTTAAAGCACATGCTACACACGATGGCAAACAAACGGCAAAAGACATGCTACACCTTGCAAGATGGTTTGCCCTCTTTGCTTGATCGAGTGGGCCACCAAGCTAGTGCACAAGAGGAGAACGGATCACAGTATTCGTACCGTCTTGTGGTAGCTCATAGCTTCTTGGTCCAAGTCCGTGCCTCCCTTCCTTGCTCCTTTTGTGTGCCCAAACGTCGTCGTGTGTACATGCAAATGTCATCATGGCACCAGCATACCGGCGGCCACCGCCCACCGGCCAGCCACAAAGCACATGCATGTTACTGACTCCGTCTCAAAAAAAGTTAATATCTTAACTATAAATCTGAACAGTACGGATTCTTCGCAAAAAATAAAAGTAGTGTTAAGTATTTTAGAACGGAGGATTACAGTACTTGTATGGCATATATATACGTAATCGCTCTGCCTAAAATCAAATACTACTCTAAAAAAGTCAAGCAATTTGAAGTTTAACCAAATTTATGTGAAAAGTTATCAACATTTTTTTTTTGAGAACAGAACTTTATTAAACATCAAGTAATATCTTTACAAGAGAGGGACGTAACCCACTCTGGAAAAAAAAAGCAAAAAAACACTGGTAATCCTTAAACCTAATAGCAAACTGCGCCAACTCATACGCCACAAAGTTTTGATCCCTACGACTAATCTTAACTATATCCAGCTTACGTAACTATATCTAGTTATTAACATTTTATGATTGTAAATTAATATCATTAGATTACTTATAAAATATATTTTTTTGAAAATTCCAAATTACTACCACGTGTTTTCACTCAAGTCTAGATAACCCCCTAAGGTATTGTTTAGTTTATTTTACTCCGGTGGTTTTGCAAACTGGTGCACTTAATACCTTTCACTAATCCAATCCGGTTTTGGTGACATGGAGATGGTTTTGCAATTAGTCATGCCACATAAGCTGCTGACATGGATGCGAAAATATTTTCCCTAGCGTGACTCCTTTGCCACTGTACGCGTGACTACCGCGACTCAGCTATGTCAGGTTTTCGTTATGTTAAACATCGGTTATGTCATTAGTTATATAGTATCACATGAAGTCATGGTTCAGCCAAGCTTGAGTGAATTAATCATTGTGGATCAGATTAATTTTGAACCCATGCTGCCATGCATGCATATGTATGCCTGCATGTCATTTTTGATTTCAGTTCCATGCATCATCCGCATATATGCAGTCCATACGTAGAGTAGCATGGCCATGCGTGTTTGTGCAAATCACCGATCGAGGAGATCGCCGGTTGACTCTCGGTGTTAATGCGTGGCCGGGGCCGGGCATCTCTTGACTAGTACGGCGCGAGAGCAACAGCTAGCAGTGATCCACCAGTCGCCGTAGTCGCGACGACGTCCTTCATTCGTGAGGCAGGTTATGTGCGCCTTCAATTTTCTGGCTATGTCCACTACTACGGGATTGATTTTTACGTGATGTTTAGATTTCATTTTCCGTGGCGGGCATTTGAGAAACCGCCCGCGGTTAATATCATGATTAACTAACCGTGGCGGTTATTTTTTTATTCTGCGTGGCGGTTATTATGACCGTCACGGTAAATCGATTAACCGTGGCGGTTTTTATAAAAAAACCGCCACGGTTAATAAAAGTCCATAGTCGAGCCCAAATGGCCCATCCTAGCCCGATAAGGCCTCTGACTATATAAGTGGGGACTTAGGGTTTTCTACAACTCCCAACTCCCCCGTCCGGATCTCACTTCTCCCTCACCCGTCCCACTCCAACTCCCCGCCCTCACCCCTCCCTCTCCAACTCCCGTCCCTCACCCCTCCTCTCCCCATGGCGGCGGCCGCGTCGGCTGGGCTGCTCAGCCACCGGGGGCGGCGAAAGGCGGGAGGAGCCGCCGTCTGGCGGCGGTGGCGCGACGGCACCTCCTCCCGGCGGCGGTGGCGCGACGGCACCTCCTCTTGGCGCCCCTCTCCGGCACCTCCCGATCGGCGGTCGTCTTCCTCCGTCGCGGGGTCCGTGGAGGGGTCCAGCACCTCAAGCGGGGTCGAGGCGGCGGCGACGGCGGATCCCGGCCCGGCGGCCGGATCCAGGCGGTGGCGGCGGATCCCGACCCGGCGGCCGGATCCGGGGGGGCGGTGGGATCCAGCGGCGGCCCGTTCCAGCGAAACCCTAGCCCGGATCCGGGCCCGTTTGGGCTGGATCTGGATTTTTGTTTTTTATTTTTTCTGTGATTTTCGGTGGCGGGCTTTTATTCTCCCGAGAAAACCGCCCGCGGTTAATAATCGATTAACCGTGACCTTCCATTGGTGGCGGTTTTAAAAACCGCCACCGAAAATAAAAAAAGCCCGCCACCTAAAATCGTTTATGTAGTAGTGGTCGGCCGCTTATGTGGCATGATTAATTGCAAAACAGCCAACACGTCACCAAAACCGGATTACATTAGTGTCAAAAGGTGTTAAGTGCACGGTTTGCAAAACCACCGGGAGTAAAATAAACTAAACAATACCTTAGGGGGTTATCCGGACTTGAGTGAAAACACAAGGCAGTAATTTGGACTTTTGCCATATATTTTTATAGTGAAACTATTTAAGGACATAAAATTATTTAAGGACATAATTATTATTATGTGACGTTTGTATATTTATTGTCACACTATAACATTGGAATTTAATGTCAAATACATCACAAAATGAATTTGTCCTGATAAAGCCCACATAGCAGGTAGCCTCTTTATGGGCCTCAAATTCATTCTAGACTGCTAAAGACCACATAGGAGACAACCTCTTGATGGACTACAAATATTACTTGGGCTGATTTTTGGGATGGGCCTGCCCAATTTAATTTTTCAATTTAAAATCCAACATATTCAATGAGGCCCAGCACATTCAAATCATTCCACATAGTACTATTTTAGGCCAGCCCAAACATATTTTTATTAGGTTGGCCCGAACAGAACAAACAAGGTTATACAAATCAAACAAGCCCAAAAGTAATTTCATTACATTCATTATGTGTTTATTACATTCATCACAATTTACATCAGCACAAGTGACGAGGTCACTGTTTACAATCACAACAATATTGTCATCAGAAAACATTAATGAACATTAGGGATGTTTGGTTAATTAGTCCTAGAACTTTTAGAAAAAGACTCTCAAGGAGGTGCTTCTAGAGATTTTTAGTAAAAGAATACAAAAAAAGTCCCCTCTATTTGGTTTCTTAGGGATTTTAGGGACCTTAATTTTTTAGTCCCAACACAAAAAAGTTATGGAACCAAACACCCCCTTAGTATTCTGGTGACTATTATGCTCCAACTAATGCCCTGCGTCCGCACCACTCAACATTTGCAACTAGATACAACACATAACCATAACTTAGAAGGTAGTTTGGATACAGATACTGACAACTTAGATTTGGGTGTCTATTTCGACCAAAAATTGGGCATGAAAAGTGACTTAAAGCAGATGTTAAGACTGGCCTCCACCTTGATTACAATTTCAATCAATAGAAGTTAAGCCATATAATAGACTGTATCATAGGTTGATGGCATTTGTAAATTAGACTTTGTGACATGGAAAATGCCTTTGTGACATAGCAAATATCGTCACCAGATGAAATTGGACTAATGGATGCATCAACTTGTATCAGCTGCGAATGCAATGACTAAGTGTCAATTCAATGTTTGGTGGGTGTATGAGCGGATACATAGACTATTCATATGAGACTGACACATGAGCCAATATCTTGTGCATTGCATCCGCCCAGCCAGGTTCCCTAGGAAAGTTTGAAATCGGCATATTTGGTATTTCCTATATGGGCCACACGCTTATATTTTGAAATTCAAAATTTTGAATTATTCGATGGAACTTGGATGATGAAATAACCCACAGTCAAAAGTTATAGTCGTCAATGAGACAGATTATACTTTTAGCTAGAGAAAATTTGGTACCCATTAGTTGATACCAAAGTCCTAAACGAAGTCGACATTAGTACCAAATTAATTCATTTCCTAAACAAACTCGACATTAATAGACTGCATGCATGGGTCGTCGGATTCATTATTTCCTTCTCCTAGACGAACACTGAAGTCCGAACTCGACATCCATACGGCTCGGCCGGCAAGATATATATATCTAGGTCACGCTCACGCGTTCAGTTCGTCCGTGCGCCGGCAACACCACCACGTGTGAACCACGATCCACCCACGCCCAACATCATCTAACGCCTCATCATCAGATCAGATGGCTTCTTCGTCGTTCACCATGTCCGACGAGAGCTTGGAATTGGAGGACGGTGAACTGATCCTGGATGATGCGTCCTCACCGGCCGACGACGACGGCTTTCAAAGACTTCGAGCTCGGCTAGACCGAGATGCGATGGTTTTGCGCGACCTAGGGCAAGAAAGCTTGGCACGGCTGGCTGTTGCCCTGGTGGAGCTCGTCGACCTCCGTGATGTGAAGTGGGTTCTTCACGACCAAGTGCGCGACGACAACTTCTCCGGTGACCCGAGGCTGTTCGAGGCGTTCCGTCGCAGGGTCCTTGGGCGTATACCCAACTTTGAGGAATACAGTGAAGACGAAATTATGTTCGAGGTTCCTCTGATTGTGCTTCTGGCCGCCGAGCACGCCGTCGCCGTCGATGTCGTCTACGACGACGACGACGACGACGAGACCACCCAACAGCAGCCCTACGGAAACGGCGACTTCGGCGCGGTCCCTGCGTCCGCCGCCGCCGTGCGTAGCCTCGAGAGGCAAACGTTCCCCGTCGCCGCCGGAGAGAATGAAGATGCCATCACAAAGTGTAGCATCTGCACCGATGAGTTTGTGGATGGTGCGGAGGTCAGCGTGATGCCATGTCCATCTCGCGTGCACAAGTTTCACCCGGATTGCATCTCCAAGTGGCTGGCGATTAGCAACGTGTGTCCTCTCTGCCGCCATGAACTGCCAGCATACTACGAGTGAAGAAAAGACTTGACGCGATGGGTGATGTTGAAGGTTGAAGCCACGGGGTACGGCAGAGCAGCGGCAGGTGACGGCCGTCCAGCAAAGGCAGATTCATGATACCAGGCTGAGACTGCGAGCACGACAGTGGGCAACAATAGGTGTGGAAGACAGAAGTTGGCTGCAGGCAGAAGAGTATACAAGGGGGAGGAGGAATGAGGACTGAGGAGCAACAGCATGCCTCTCAGTGCCTTCTTTCCTGGCGTGTGGCTTCTGTAGTGGAGTAGTGCATGCTTTCTCTAGTTTTCTTTGGCTGTTATGGCTTATGTTCCCAAACCTGTAAAAAGCTAAAATTAATCTCATGTATATATGTACACTTTTTGGTAGCAATAACAACAGACCAAATGGTGGTATATTTGGTCTGAATAAAATAGCATCAGCAGAAGGTACGACTTGAGGTATTCTTATATTATACCATGGTGGCTCCCCTACAAACTTGGCTTTCTCCTTTTTCTAAATCCTGCTCGCAAAGGCCCTCCGATCCGTCCCCTGACGCGCTAGCCAGCTAGCCATACTTAGGACAGTCCCAGTGGAATAAATAACTAAGTAGTTTCAATAACATAGATATCGCATCAAGAAACTACACCTTTGGTCCTTCCTAACCCATGGTTTTTATATCAGTGTAGATACAAAGGGCAATTTAAATGCAACACGAAAAACAGGTAGATCAGCTGTTTTTTTTTTTTTTTTATTTTTGCAGTCAGCATGTTTTTAAAACACATGCTACACACGATGGCAAACAAACGGCAAAAGACATGCTACACCTTGCAAGATGGTTTGCCCTCTTTGCTTGATCGAGTGGTCCACTAAGTGCCCAAGAAGATTTGCTTGGTTGTTAAGGTAATTACTAGAGATAGAAATCACCATAAATACACCATTAGGACTGCCCTTATAGCTTGTTCCACTTGTGAACTTGGTTCCCCGCCATGCGTTAGCACGATTGCAGAGAGTTAGCCCACATGCAGACATAGTTTTTCAGCAAAGGGATCTTTGTCGAGTATTAATCGGCACTTCGGCAAACAGTTTTCGGAAGACAAAAAAAAAAAAAAAAAATCCATCGTCCAACCCATCGATCCCATCTAGCCATTGCCGCCTGCCGCCCGGATCCGCCTTCTCGGGAGCTCATCCTAGCTAGCGGAGGGCGCGCGCCGGGGGGAGGTGGAGGGGGCGCCGCCGGGACGAGCCGGAGGAGGGTGCCGCTGCCGCCAAGGCGACGTTGCACTAGATCCATTTTGCCCCACACCGGATCCGCATCCTCACCGGATCCAGGCTAGGGTTAGGGTACTTGCGCGGTGCTCCCCCCTTCGTGCCACTCCCCTACGCGCGTCGGCTCCGCCCCTAAGAGCGTCGCCACCGCTAGTGCGCCATGCCACGCTGACCCGTGGCCATCGAGCTGCCGAATAATTTCGCCGTGAGGCCACCGGGAGGGAGAGAGATTGGGGGCGCGGTGGGGGGAGAGAGGCAAGGCGTGAGAGAGAGAGAGAGAGAGAGAGAGAGAGAGAGAGAGATAGAGAGAGAGAGAGAATGAGGGGCTGGGGGCGGTGCAATTGGGCTCGGCTCAGTGTGGTGAGGATGAGAAGAGTGAGGGGTGAGGTGAGCTTTTATAGGTAGGGTTTTCCGTGTATTGGGCTGGGTCGAATTTATGGCTTTGCTTTCGACACTTTCGGCAAAAATATTATTATTTTTTCCTTTTCCCTTCTTATTCTTTTCCTATTCTTCTAAATTTATTAAGATGATTTCAAATAAAAAGTTGTCAACTATAAATATTTATAACTTTTTCGAGATCTATAATTTTTATTTAGGAAGTTTTTCCATCCGAGGTCATCTAAAAATTTAAATTTTAAAAATTTCAAATTCAAACTTAGCTTTGCATAACAATATGATTTCAAATCAAAAAAGTTGTCAACTACAAATTTTTGACAACTTTTGAGATCTATAATTTTTATTTAGGAAGTTTTTCATCGAGGTCGTTTAAAAATTCAAATTTAAAATTTTTCAAATTCAAACGTAGCTTTGCATAACAATATGATTTCGAATAAAAAAGTTATCAACTATAAATTTTCATAACTTTTCGAGATCTACAATTTTTATTTAGAAAGTTTTTCATCCGATGTTGTTTAAAAATTCAAATTTTAAAATTTCCAAATTCAAACGTAGCTTTGCATAACAATATGATTTCAAATAAAAAGTTTTCTACTAGAAATGTTCATAACTTTTTGAAATCTACAAAGTTTACATCGGTCATTATTTATTAAGTTTGACAAAGCGTTAGTAACATTGTTCATAAATCTTATTAATCTTTCTTCTAGCTTGAGGTAACTATGAGAGGCTAAGAGAGAGATGTAGGTTTTGTGAACAACGTTACTAACGCTTTGTCAAATGAAGAAATGACAAAAAAAAAAACTTTATAAATTTTGAGAAGTTATGAAACTGTGTAGTCGAAAAACTTTTTGATTTAAACTTGCATAGGGCCTCAAAAAGTGTTTTGAAAAATTGATATGTCTGCCAAGTGCTTTTCTTTTTGGCACTTGACACCGCACCCGGCAAAGATGCATTTTGCCGACTGTCGGAAAAAACAGCACTTTCGACAAAATACATTTTTACCGAGTGGCGTGTGCTTTTATTGGCACTCGGCAAAATACATCTTTGTCGAGTGTTAATTTTTTGTCGAAAGTGTTTTTTTTTTTTTGTTTGATATTCGGTAGAGGTCTTTGCCTAGTGTACGAAATAAAACACTTTCGGCAAACCAATTTGAAGTTGGTAAAGGTGGCGTCTCCGGTAGTGAAGAAGCCAGTGCCTTGGCACCTTGCATGAAGAGGATCGCCGACCTTCATACCACAGAACACTCTTATGTTGAGAACGAATGCAGTGGCAACAATATGATTGCACACATAGTGTAAGATGGATGGAAACAAAACCTATAGTGCTGAAATTAGCCCGTAGGCGATGATCCGTTACAATGTCAGCATTACTCTGAGCCGAGGTAAAAAGTAGCCGTTAATATTATACAGATGGGATGCACTGTATAACAAGAAACAAACACTATTGCATATAGATTTAATTTTAATATTGAGATGATGAGGAGCAACCGTCCACACCGATCTGGAAACAACCGTCCCCAACGAGAAAGCAAAAGCAAATGCAAACTTACGAACACACGTCAGTTGAAATAGGAAGCTCCGAACCGAAAGCCCCACTTGTCAAACAATGTCGACGATCTCAATCTCAATCTTAGAACTGGATGTAGACGCGCCGGTGTCGAGATGGGAAGGGGAGGAAGCGCCATGACTGGGAATCCAGCAAGTAGATGTAGATGATGAAGTCGTGGAGTTGCCATTGTGGGCGTCAGAAGGTGGTGGAGCACCGTTGTTGTTTGCTTCCTGGCTCGGATCCCTCTGCAGCCTGTCCGTGAAGGTCTCCATTCCCATGTAGAACAACATGAGCCAAACGTAGGAGAGGAACTCTCCACCTGAGCCCAGCGCCTTGGCGTGCAGGTATCCTCTGCATCTGCTGGCGGAGAAGCAGAGCATCTCCACCCAAACTCCCTGGATCACTTCCCACATCTTGTCATCACCGAAATCATCCTTCAACTTCAGTAACCCTTTGGCAAGATCCCACGCGTCGTCGATGAATTTTTCTTGAGAACCTTCATTTATTGGTTGGCCTTCCTCTTGGGAACCTGTTTTTGGATCTTGTTCGTTTGACTTGTCCCGCATTGTATTGATTAACGTCTCCATAATGCCTTTCTCTTCCACCTTCTGGCAGCAGCTCTGTGGATTCAGCTTGTTGTCCCTGAGGATATACTTGAGGTCATTGTAGGCTGTAGTGAAGAGATTCCGCCTAGTCCCAGGCAATAGCATCTCAGGATTAACAAACAGCAGGTAGACCATGTAGTTGGACATCTGCCTGCATTGGACAGCTTTGCAGTCTGCCAATCGCTGCCCACATCTTTTACTTCCACTAGTCTTGCTGGTTGGTAGTATTGGTGGTACCTCCAGCTCCATGGCCGCCGCAAGCAGAATCAACCATGTCGATGGGACCTTAGTGAAGTCACATACTCGTATATGCTCTGAAAACGGGCTCAAGAAGAAGCAGAGATCAGTGGCGATGTGCCAGAGAAGAACACTCTCATCGAATGGCCCCTTTATGCTCCAGCCCAGGTCTTGCTGGTTGCCCTCAAGCGCCCAGTGGCCCCTGTTGTCATTAAACCTGCGGTAGCTTGCAGCGTCTGTTATTTTCTGCTCCCATCCAGCTTTGAGATATTGAAGAACTAACCCGGTAATTCTTCGGGACGAGAGGCACGGCTTCATGCACCAGTGTTGATCCACCATGTCCTTGCATCCAAACTTACTTAAAATCCTCATCTTCTTGCTGTGGTTTTGTTGCGGGCCAAGTACCCTATGAGGCTGTATTGAGCAACCATCTCAGGCCACTGTTCCCTGCGCCAAGTTTTCCCCTCGACGATGGGAAGTAGAAATCTCCACCTCTGTTTGAAAAGGTAAAACAGAGTAAAGTTCTAGCGCAGCAGTACAACAAAGTATATGGCATATGTAATCTTGACATCAATATCAATATAAGCTTCTCTGTGGCTGTTGTGGAAGAGACCAACAGCTGCCCACGGTAGCACCATACGTGACAGCAGTATGAATTGGCGGCAAATCAATACAATTTCAGCTGCTTGACTATCCACCTCCTCCCATTCACTATCAGTAGCCATGCCTGCAGTCTTTACTCTAGTGTAAAGGAGGAGGAACGCACTAGCAAGCCCTCGTCGCACGTGACCATATGCTGTATTTGCTTTATCTTCTTCATCACTTGCTTTGTTTGATGAATCCGGAGGGGCTGCTGCTTTATCTTCTTCTTCTTTTGATTTTCTAGTAGTCGTCTCTGCTTTGTTTTGGCTAAGCACCCAGAAATATTTGAAGATACTAAGCCGAAGGCCAGCATACGGAGATGAAAGATCTACGAATAGCTTATAGGCCTCACGATTGAGTATCCATTCTCTAATTCTTTCATATCCCCTTGCATTTGGCTTAGTCGTATCCTCCTCCATAGGATCCCTTTCTCCTTGTGCCCCACCGCCTTCACCCTCTTTTCCTTGTTCTCGGACGACAAAAAATCCTTGCCCGTTTCACGTACTCCTCGAATGGGTCCATCATCTCATCTTTATTTTGCTTTGCTGTCCATCAAGCAAGACCAGAAACATTATTATTCATATAAGCACACTAAGCCCGTCAAAATGTATATATGGAGATAAAAGGTATGTTAGAGGTTGTATCGCAGCTCTTAGTCTGATGGTAATAACTGTTATGACGAGGCACGCTCTATGCACTAATCTGTGATGGAACGAGCAAAAGATAAATTGATCTAAATTTAAGTTGTAAGGTGAGATCAAGTGGGAGCAGATTGTTAGAGTTAACCTCCAAAGATATTAGCCTTAATACTCGCGCCCCTGATCGGGGGGGCGCCTAGCCGCCATATGGCTAGTGGGCCCGTCGCGCGGTGGGGCGGGCTCTAGGTAGAGGCTCACCGGCAGCCGCCACAATCCCACCTATAGTCATAACCCTAATCCGACCTAGAGAGGGGTGAAGCAATGGGAAGTCAGCCACTACGCACCTTCACTGCCGCCAGAGCACCGCAACCCGGACGGTCTGCATCCCTCGCCTCTCCCTATCTCCCCTCTGTAGGTCATATAGTAATGGCTCGATCTACTTGTTTACACCATGTTTAATGAAGTATTACCCATTGATCTATGCCTATATATATGGTCCTGTGAGTATAACAAGGTAGTCTTTGCTAGTGTGTCTAGTTCCTCGAGATGCCAAATAATCATATAGAATAGGTGTTTTGTTTCAAGAGACGGCAAAGAATCTTAAATTTGATCAAATATATAAGGAAACTATTAAATATTTATGATGCCTAATTGATTAACTAAAGAATATATTCTAACAATAAATAGTAAAAAATAATTGTTGAAACCATTTAGTTATTTCTAGTAACCTAGGGCGTGTTTGCTAGAGGGCAGGGAGGGTGGCTCGAGCCCTGTAGCTGCAGCGCCCATGTTTGATGTCGTTGTTACTGTTGTTGAGCCTGGCTCGCCACGAACTTTAAAGCATAAAAAACCTGGCTCCCGGGGAAACGCCTAGAAGAGCATTTTTTCATAGCCTGGCTCACTGCGCGGCCGCATGGGCTCTCGCTGGGGTGATGGAGTCACCTCCGGTCCTCCCTTCTCTCCTCTGAATTGTCTTCTTCCTTACTTCTTCCTTCCATGGACACCACCGCCCCGCTTCGTCCTCCACCTCCTCCTTCTGGCCCCCTGGGCTCCCCCCATCGCCGCTCTCTGTGCGTCGCCCTCTCGCCCGCCGCCACCACCCTCGCCCCCCGCCCTTGCGAAATCGACATCCGACGATGCGCCGCCCGGGCAGGGGTCGAGGGTGCCGCGACCCCCACCCGTCACCCCCGAGGCCGCCCATACGCTCTAGGGCGGCGGCGGGCGAGTTCCGGACACCCGTCGTCCGAGGCTGCTCATGCCCTGGAGCTTCCCGCCCTCGACGCCAAGCGCGGTGCCGCGACCCGCCCGGCGTCGTCACCCCGGGTTGGAGCGCGCGGCGGCCGCGGGCTACATGAGAGGAGCACCGGTCGCCGTTGAGTAGGGGAGGAGCGATCTAGAGGCGTGCTTAGGCGAGGTGCAAGTGGAGCACCAGTCCCCACCTCACGAGCGGCGATGGTGGTGAGCAACCATGGCTAGTGTTGCCTGTGCTGACCATGCCAGCCGAGTGTTCGATTAAATGTTAACAAGAACACAAGGGAGAAAAACAAGGTGGTAACGTTACCAGATTCTCGATAAGGTAGCTATATGCATTTGTGCTGCGAATCAAACATGATCTCTATTCGGCTCGGTTCATTTCGCCCAGAAATCAAACACGGAAGGTTGTACCATGGAAGCCGTGCTCAAGCCAGCCCACAGCCTGGCCGACGAGCCTGGCTGGCCAGCTGCAGCGTAGCAAACACGCCCCTAGTCACCCTTACAAGTTACAATTATCTGACTCATCGGAAGGAAACTGAATTTTGTTATTTTAAATGGAAGGAAGGAGTAGTTAATAAGTGTCGCTACTACTAGTTACCTTGTTGCTGTGGAGGATGATCACCGTTTTCCACACATGCCCTTCCACTTTGGGCCTCGTTACCGTCGTCCCCCTTTTGTTCTTGGACGAAAGCCTTTGCTCGTTTCACATACTGCTCGAGCGATGGCTGATCTGTGTCTCCCTTTCTTTGCTATCCTTGTAGCAGCAGGTGAGCTAACAAGGCTAGTAATGCTTGCCCTCTTGAGAGCCCAAGGCTTTGTGAAGCATTTCAGAACCCCAGGGACGAACAATAGGATTGATGCCTGCAACAGCCTCTTGTCGCCACCTGGCGGCCATGATTTGCAAAACACGTAGATAGCCACTGTGACCTGAGGCAATGAATCCAATCAATCCGTTGTCTATTGTAGTAATGTTAACTTGTGATGTCTTATCATGTTTGTTAATTCTTTCTTGGTTACTACACTATGTTGGGTTTGTGATTTACGATTGATTTTTTTATTAGGGACATTTATTTTAATAGAGCAATATTTATTTGCCAATTTCTAGAAGACATATTGTTTGAATTTGATCTGATATTTCATTTCTAGTAATAGTATAGCGTGCACGATAAATTTCATTTACCAAAAAAAAAGTCTGTAAATAAAATCTAATTATATATATACGGAAACAAAAATGAAATCTCAGTTTTTTTTTTTTTTTGTGCAAAAATTGTATACATATATTATCATTAACCTGGGACACCGCAGTGAGCAAGTGACGGCTCCATAGCTCGTTGTCTTCGATGTTGTAGGCGGTGATGCCGTCATGTCCGCCGAGGTGAAAGAGGAGGATGGGAGCCCACACCACCTCCAGCTTATTGCTGCTGCCTCCACCACCACCTTGGCCTTGATGCTCCTTATGGCGATTGAAGAGGGTGGCAAGAGCATATATCGCGATAGCATCAGCGCCAAGGTATGCCAACCACATTGTGAATCTGATCCACCCTGGAATGGCCCGTCTGCGTAAAAAAGGTAAAGATTAAGAGAAGGAATTGGACGACGAGGCTGGCGAGGACGAGGACTCGCATCTGCGACTCTCCCACCAGTGCACAGCACTCGTCAGATGACCCATCTTAATCTCTGGTCCCTCTCTATCTCCCTCTCTCAGAAAAAACACACGAAGGATTTAGAGGTGATGGATCCAGTGCGAAAGCAGCATTAATCCAGCCCACTTATATATTGGCACAAGATTAGCGATAGATGTAGCTTTGCCAAGTGAGAGATTAGCTTGATGCGTTGCTTCATCGATCAGCTGATGAAGCTTTATGTTTATTCTCATTTCTTTTTGAGGGACGATGAAGCTTTACTTTGCAGCACGTTAAGCAAAGGCATATACCATCACGATCTTTTGTTGTATATAAATGAAACGAGAAAAGCTGGTCCTTTGACCATGGCCATCGTTGCGCGCAGCTACGCAAGTGCTGGACACAGCCTGGTGGTGCAGAAGCATGTCTTTTGCAAAGACAAAGCTAGTACATGCATCTAAAGAGCATCTCTACAAATATTAAATCATGTACACGTCACGTTCTACTGGTGGTAATAATGTGTCTTTTTTTTTCTCCTCCATCACACTATGAAAACTCATCTCCGATATCTTTCTGTTTTGCGCTCCCACACTACTACGTAATGGATTTTCATGAAATCGGCACGTTGCTGGATCAGCTGGCACAGCATCCGCCTCCATCTAGCACCAAAATCGGCACGTAGATGATAATCCAATAATCTAACCATTTTAAATATCAACATTACATTTGAGTCAAGGAAAATAAGTGAAAAAAATAGCAACATCGTGTAGGGCGTTATAACAGAAAACAAATGTTAGCTAAATTGTTGCACGGACATTTGTAATTTTCGTTCTAGCATGTGTCAGGTAACTCAGGTAAGGGGCAGGGCAAGATCGTAGGCGTGCTCGATCATGACCCGCTTCCAGTCGGTCATTCTTGCGCCATGGCGTGCCGAGCGTGCGTGGGTGTAGTGCATTGCGCGGGGGAGTGGGGGTGTTCGTTACAAACCCAAGATTGTGTGTATAAAGACATGAATAAAGGACCGAAGAAGCTATGGTTGTTGCCAACACCCATATCTTATTTCAATGGTTGTTGCCAACACCCATATCTTATTTCTTGTTGCACCTCAGAAGATAAGATCGATAACAAGGTAAAGGACCGGCAAGCCAGAGAAGTTTCGCAAGGCATTTGTCTAGGAGAAAGACGTTGAAGCCCATGGAAGACTTTCTATCCTATATTAATAAAGCTCAGATTTTTCCTTTATATCTGTGTACCATCATCTCAGACTAATAGACGTATTTGTGCATGATTCTGGCGCAAATACGTGAGATCAAGTACCCATTAAAGTGGGGCCCCGACAGTTAGTAAGATAAGAAACCTTTGTCAAAGGGGTTATAACTGATGTTTGAGTTATACAACAACAATGATGCTTGAACAGACGACCAAAGAAAATATGGGCATGCCCATTTTGTTTAAGGGGTTATGAATAGTGTTATAGGTTCACGCCCTGAGTTTCCGCACTACTTTGACACTACTTTTTAGAGAAGGGCCAATGTATATAGCATCAACAACAGCAACAACCAAATTCTAATGAGTCCAACAGGGTTAGTGTGCTACAAGATTCCAACTACTTCAGCTTTAGGTTTATTCGGTGTAATCATTCAGTAAATGAGAAGATGAGGTCAGCCAATTGAGCCAATCAAAGTCATATTCAATCTTAGCAACCTCTATATAGTTGGGTTTGTGTAAAAAAAATAAGTGTTCTATCATTACGATACACCGATGTGTCCATTACTACATACATTTATAGTGAAGATACTAATGGATGGAGATTATATAGGGAATGCCCGAGCACGGACAAGTAAGGTGTGCTTTAATGAATATATTTTGTCCCCATATCTGAAGGAATTCAGTTCCTAGCATGCCTTAGAAGGTTGTGTGAGATCTATAACAAGAATTTTGATATTACTACTGACCTGAGGACAACCTTGAGAGAAGAAGTATTCAGGAAATTTCAACGGCTAACTTATTTTTTTCGTAAAATTCATTTCAACTATTTGTATAAAAATACTTCGAAGCTGAAGAGCCGTTGGAGAGGTGAAATGCATTGAGATTGGAAAGAACACCAACGGCGGAAGCACTCCACTAACACTAAATCAGATGTTGATATATATGACTTGTTCATTCAGGCAGAACCTACGCCACCCACACCTTTGCCGAGGCCCTAGCTGCAAATCTAAGGCGTTTTGCCCAGAGCAACGCTTTTGGAGTGAATTTGCCCCAACTCATCCGTCTTCTATGGGCCAAGGGGTTTCAAAAGGCTACCGGGTCGTCAATAACGGTGATTGGAGTAAATTTTGCCCCGATGTATGGCATTCCCATTGAAAGAAACCTCCCGATTCCATTGCACCTCCTGATGCTGATGGGGACTCGACCGCCGACACCGACTACTTTGTTCTCGGCACCGGGTGCACTCATTCGTGGCTAGGCAACCGCCATTCAGCTACCCGACCGCAGACCAAGTCAAGGATGCGATGAAGTATCGTGAACATTTATGTCTCTCTCTAGATGTCGGTCCAATTGTGCTTTACATGGAACTGCAAGACCACTACGGCAACGCCCGGGAGGAGGGAGTCTTATCGGCGGCACAACAACCCCAAATTAGCGAAGAGTCTAAGTTATACCATCGTATAACAACTTATCCCTACGATTGCCCCGACAGAAAAAAAAAGAAAATCATGTGAGATGTGAAGTAAGGCATATGATCTTTTAGATGTGAGGGTTGTTCTAGACCTAAGCCTTTGTATTGGTTGATCGTCCCCCTTTACAATCGCACCAAGGGGCTATTTATATCTGCCCATAGGCTTTTACATGACCATAATGCCCTCCTAACTGCTAAAGATCTAAGAATATCGCCGTCGTCATAGCGGAGGAGATGCTTGCCCCATGCCTGTTGCCGGGTTCATAGGGCCCACGTCCCATTCACTCTCCTCCCGACTTGCCTTGGCTCACACCGTAGTTCGAAACCTCCTTCGTGTTAACACGTAGAGCTACTACGTAGTCGATCGGATGCCCGCACTAAAATTGAAATGCATGTCCGTTGTTCGCTCATGCGAAAAGCGCTTTAAGCTTTTAACCCACCTTGCAGTCTCTTTTGGCGCGTGGTGAACGCCAGGACGAGGTGAAGGGCAAGGGCGGCTAGGCCATTGCTCGCTCCCAACATTAGCCCCTTGATGGCACTCCAAGTACCCTTTGCTGATTCTGGGTATCGCTTGGATCTTCATCTACCCTTGCCAAACGTCGTCCCCTTGTGAAAGACGAAAACCTTCTCGCTTTAATGTTTGATGTCTTTATTATAAATTACTCAACTATTATTATTCGTTGATTAGGAGCGATAGCCGATATCTTCAATGTTTGATGTCTTTATTATATATTACTTTTGTTAGGAGCGGTATTTTTGCAGCCCGTATTTTTTAATGGTCCAAGTAATTAGCACAGGCGGATGATGTAACTGGACAACGCGTGTGAAAAAAACAATTTATACATGTGGGCGATGTAAGGTTGCCACCTGTATAAATAGAATTATACTTGCGGATATTTTTCTTACGCCACTACAAATGTATTATTTTTACTGGCCTGTACAACCGACGGTTAGAACTAGCCCCTGTTCATTGATGGTTTGGAGAAACCGCAACAAAAACCGTAGATGACAAACCATAGTGTCAAATACTGTTCATCCTTGACAAAAATACTGTTCATTTGCTTAAATCTAACATTACCCGGTTTGCATGCGGTTTCTTCAAACCGTAGATGAACAGCCCAACGCCAGTACAAATAGAAAAACTACCGCCAGTAGTAGTTGTCTGTGTACTAGCTGGGTAGGAACAAACTATGGCCAACATGGCTAATTTTTGTACCTGAACCACTGGCCGTGTGGACATTGGCGTGGCTGCGGTACTTATGTCTCACCGTGAGTGGTGTGTTTAGAGGCCAAAATTTTGGTCCAAAATTCAGGAATTTTGGCACTGTAGCGTACTAAAAAGATCGTTGCATGTTTCGTTTGTTTGTGGTAAATATTATCATGGGTTAACTAGTTTCAAAAGAATCGCCTCGCAATGTACATCTAAACTGTGCAATTAGTTTTATTTTTACCTACATTTTATACTTCGGCATGCGTCTTTTGTTGCATTAATGTTTTGATGTGATGGGAATGCAGGAAATTTTGAGGGAGAAATTTGGCCTCTAAACACACCCTATAACTCAATAGTGATGTGGCCAGTCGCCCCGTGTCGACATACCAATTGGTTTCCATGGTGTACGAGGTCATTGCAGTGGAGGCCGACTTGATCTGCTCCTAGGCACCGGTGAAAGTCGCATCTAAGCACTTGAAGCAGCGGACAGCAGGATGTCCCGCCTTGCCATAGATCCGGCAGAAGACACTATAGATTCGAAGTTGGAGCCATGGCCTCCCAAACGCCAACGATCGACCACGGTCACCTCCTCGTGAGGCCGTGTTTGTAGAAGAGCTCGAGCCATGGAGCAGATTCCGGGTTTCCCTAGCTAGAACTGGGAAGGCTTGGACACGTGGACCAACCTGCCGAGTGGATAAGACATGGGATGCAGCAGCATCGGTAATTTTATCAAAATTGTCCTCTCTCTGTCTCTCTCTTTAGTACTAGATAGATAATATTACTTCTTTTACTTCCATACTGTTCAGGTAAAAACGTTGATAATATGTTTGTTCCAATCGAATTCATTACTACACTTGATTAGTTATTTTTTTAGAAGTAAAATTCATAACAATGAACAAGTATACTATAGCTTTTCTTTTCTAACTTTAAAGTAAAATTTATCTCGATGATCCTACGTTTTTAAAGCATGTACCGGTTAAACCAATGTGACCGAAATAATAATTAATCTAAGTCTCTCATGTTAATGCCTTAGAACGTGTGTAAAGGCAGGATATCAAGTTTGGTTAAATGATGTTGGAACCCAAAACATGGTCGTGGAATGTTTTTAAACTAAAATAACCCGTAGAAACACACGGACGTTTTGCTAGTTTAGAACTAATATAAGGATCTTTGTATTTATCCTTTCATATTCGGTACACAAATGTATATTTTTTGGAACAACATACACATGTTTACCTTGGGTGTGCAACAAAAGAGTTAACATTCCTCGATTTGATCGAGGGCCACCTAACTTGAGTGGTCGAGAAAAACTTGACATAACTGTTTATAAGGATATCCTTTTTTTGCTAGGGAGCTAGTCGGATTCTAGGCACCGACCCTCAGCATAACGTCTAGTCGGGGTAATCACGCCTAGTCGCTCTCCTAGGCATTTCTAGTCGATGAATAATACACACATAAATACTTTTTTTGAGAGTTAATACATGTATAAATACTTAAAAGAAAAGAAAACAAGGAGATGAGTGGCCAAAAAAGGGAGAAAAGGTCCATTTGAAGGCCCAACTCTCTACATTAAAGCCTCAGGTCATACAAATAGAGAAGAAAGCCCATTTGAAGGCCTAACTGATCTCCATATAAAACCCTCATACCCTCTCCCCTGCATCCTCTCACAACCTCTCTTGCCGCCGCCAGGTTTTTTTTGCTCTCTCTCTCACGCACACGCCACTTTTCGCGCCGCTAGTTCCTCATCCTCTATCTCTCGCCGCCACCACCGATGTGCGCCACTTTGCAGCCCATTCCTCTCCCTCTCACACAGCGCCCGCCACCGCTGCGCCCTCAGGTCCCAACGCCGCTCGACGGCCCGAGGCTGCTCCTTTCCTCACCGGTGATCTCCGCCTGCCTAGGGGTCCGCCTACCCTATAGGCGAGGCGGACACCCCTCCGATTCGTGACAAGTCATGCCTAGGCGAGCGCCTAGCGGAACAAGGATGGATATACATCTCTTTTCACGGTACGTGCTGGCACCATCGTCCGTACCCTTCCGTGCATGGCGCCCCTTCTTGCATGTTGTGTCACGCTCCACTTTTAATGGGTCGTTAATCACACGTGTTTGCGCCAGATCACGCCACAAACACGCCTATTAGTAAATGTATAATGGTAGCGAAATAATAGTAAACCGAGCTGTTGAAATATAGAATAGAAAGGGGCTTACAAAGGGCGGCGAAGAGTCACCTGGTCGGGGTTGCGATATCAGAGTGTGCCAACCGAGAAGCGGTGGATTTACTATGACACTGCCCCTTACTCCACAGGCAGACTTGTGCATGGATGAAATCTGGGCTTCAACGTCCTTCTCCTAAGCAAACATCTTGTGACTCCTACGATACGCTGGTTCTCTACTTTGTCGTCGATCTTACCTTCACATGTGCCGATATCTGTAAAAATAGAGGGGTGAGTACAAACGTACTTAGCAAGTCCCAACCAGGGGGGTTGAAATTATTAAGGGTTTGGGCCCTAGCAGAGTCTCTAAAACTGCTCTCGCTAGTTCCCGGTTCTCTCATGTCATCGCCACTGTCATGACACCACAGGTTAGTCATCATCAATGTGTATATCTAATCATAGATGTTCAGGCCTAGCACTTGCCCATTCCAAGGACGTGGCTATTCGAATAGATTCAATTAACTCTGCAGAGGTGTACAAATTTCCCCACACGATAAGCACAGTCTTACACCAGACGTCATTGGTTCAGACAGGCCTAACGAGATCCATACCCGCTTGAGTGCTACTCTAGGTATATTGGTATAATCTTCACCACGACTTCTCAGGGGTTGGAAAGGATGACGCATCATCCTAGACGTAGCTTCAATACACACTACGTCCGACGTAGCTTCAATACACACTACGCCCGACGTGGCTTCAATACACACCACGCCCATGTGGCTTCAATACACACCACATAATCATAGTCATAAATTTGTGCACTTAATACCGCGCCACTGCGCTCAAACACCTTACGTGGAGGATCACATAGCAACCACGCCAACCCGACCTCGGAAGATCACTTAGCATCCGAGTCAGCTCCCGATAGATCGTTCGCCTACTCCGGCCACCTTGGCTCCAGATTATACCTCAACCCAACGGGGTGTGGAATCAAGCCGCCCCATCCCGGCGTGTGGCTGTACGTAATATCACACTAGGTAGAAGGTCTATGAACCGGTCCTTAGGGGAGGCGAGTATCTCTCCGCAGGAACCCCTCGCGGCGATTCCCGATGTGGTATTTAGGCTCTACCATACTACCACTACTCACCTCTTTTGTTGGTTAGGGTTCATTAGGCATTCTCATGTTTCTCTTGGATTACAACGTATGAGCGCAGATAACGTGAATGATTACGTCATCCGGCTTAGCTCCATAGCTACGTTATCAGACTCATACCACTATTTACTAAACCGATTATCATTATCAACTTCCTCATCATCTCATTATATCATCATATTAAGGTCATGATTAAAGGGGGGTAAGGACTTGCCTGGGAGGTTCTTACGAATCGGCACGGCGTCGAACGCCTCTAGCTCTACTTCGGACGGGAAGCTCCTAATCGGTCGTCAAACCTACTTGCGACTGGCGATAAACCTAGCCTGAACTATGACATATAAAACAAACATAGAACATTATGGTGGCAACGGGTTAGATGCATAGATCTAGATTTTAGATGAATTATGGAAGTCGTTTCACGCGAAACGGAGTCGATATGCATGAGATATGGATTTTATAATATTAATCCCTAATTAAATCATTAGGGTAATATTATAATATAATTTTATCATGTAATAATATTGGAACTAATTACATGATAAAATTCTATAAATTAAATAATGAATTTACAAATTTTCTCGGGAATTTTTCTGACATGGGAAGGTATATTTATAACATTACATGTACACAATCCGGGTGTACATAGCAATTACAGATTGTGTACACGGGAAAGGCCCCATACACGTGGATGCCACGTGTGGGTCCCGCGTGGGCGCCACGGTGGCTGCCACATCAGCTCCACGTGTTTGCCACGGGGTGCCCTGGCGGTTGTGGCGAAGGGAAAGCGGCAAAGCGGCGTGGCGCCTCGCGCCAGTAACTCCAGCCCGGCGGGCGTTACGTTGTGGCGGCGGCGTCGGCGCAGAGGCGGGGGGATCTCCACCCGTTGGCACCCGGCGGCGGTGCCAGCGCCGGCGTTGGCCGGTCCGGCTTCTCTTGCTCTGATGCTCGCCGCGTGGGGCTGCTGGGACCCTCGTCTCATCCTTGGTGTTGGTGGTTCCTAGGGGCGGTGGGGAGAGTCGGCTCCCATGGTGGCGGCGGACCGAGCGGCGTCCGGCGGCGGCGCTCCGGCGGATTGGGTGACCCCCTGGAGATGAGGGAGGAGGGGGAAAAAGGCTCAAATCATAGGGGAAAGCAAGGGGAAACTCAGCGGCTTACTAGTTTTGGCCGGGGTCGCGGCGTTGAAGGCGGGGAGCGAGGGAGGCAACAGCGGCGGCGGCGGCGGACCGATTGGGGGAAAACGCTATGGCGGGAGGAGAAGTGGAGGGAGGGAGGCTGAGGGGAGCACCGCACGTTCTAGGTCGTGGCGGGGCGGGGAGGTGGAGCGAGGTTGATTGAGCGGTCGGAGCCTATTTATAGGCCGGCCATGGTGGTGCTCGGTGCGAGATCTTTCCGGCCGAGCCTCCTGTTCTGTGGACTCCCTGCTAGGCCTCAGCGGTGTCGGACTCGCCGACACACGTGCTCCATGCTCCGGTGATCCGGTGGCCGTGTGGTCACGTCGGCGGCGCCTTGTCGGCGGTCATGGCGGCAGATGGTCCGCCATGTGCTGTGTGGGTTGAACCGGCGCTCGGTGCAGCGGAATGACGACCAGGGGTGGCTCTGTGGCGAGGTCAGCGCCTCTGCTGCTCTCGGTCCTTGCTGCTCTCGAGGCGGTGGCACGGCGGATCACGATCACCGGTGTTCCTGCTGTTGGCGTGGCCGGTAGCGCGGCAAGGTTGCCGAGCACCCCGCGGCCATTAAGGCAAGGAGTGAGCTGGCTCCCCTGTGTGTTGCGCTGGCCGAGGGGTGATGTGACGGTTCAGTCGGTTGGTCAGTGCCTCCACTGTGTGCTCGTCCTCGCGCCTTGCGACATGGGCCACGGTGCCGCTGTCTGTCGGAGGAAGAAGACGAAAGCGAGGAGGGGAAAGGCGGTGGGTCCCTACTGTCGTGGAAGGGAGGTGGAGTGCGGTGCTTTGGGCTTGGCCTGCTTGGCGCGTTGGGCGGCCCATGCAGGCGTGGGCGGGTAAAGAGAAGGAAGATGATGCTGGGCTGGGCCAAAGGGAGGAAGGGTGAGGAATGAGCCCGTGACTCATTTTCTATTTTCATTCTTTTTCTTGCATTTCTATTTCCTTTCCTATCCTTTCCCTTATCTCTTCTCCCTATTATTTTGTGTGTACATATGTATATATATATTTATTTGCATAAGTTCTTGGACTAATATTCTCCTAATCTGTATTTATGAGAATATTTATATAAGGTGACTTATACAAATATATGTAAATATATATACATATGTGTGTACACACTTTTATTCCCAATTCTATCATTTCATGTGTAATCTATATATATTACAAATATTCATATGAGCATCTTTATATTCCTCTGACTTTTTAGTGTCGAGAATAATTATTTATTGTGCTCATAAAAATATTTAATATATATTTGGTACACACGGTTTTTCGGTATTTATTATTCCCGAGTAATTAAGAAATCATTCTCATGCAATAACTTCCATAAATAAAATCTAGGACTTACCTTGCATCCTTTTATGCGACCATAAAGCTCATCAAGCAACAAACAAGATTTCCTATTTTTTATATGATGAGAGTTTGAAATGCAGGGGTTTTCGGGTTTCGGTTTTAGCGGAAAATAAATCAAGTTTTAGTTGTAATTCGAAAAGTTCAAATTTTTAGTGAATTTTAAAATGATGCAAAAACACGGGTGTTACATGTTGCTTGATTGCATGTCGCACTAAACTAGAATGTTCGTGTAACAAAAGAGTTAACATTACTCGATCTGATCCAGACCCGAGTGGTTGAGAAAAACTTGACATAATTGTTTATATGGATATCCCTATTTCACTAGGCGCTAGTCGGATTCTAGGCGCGGACCCTCAGCCTAGCGTCTAGTCGGGGAGTAATCACGCCTAGACGCCCCTAGACGTTTTTCTAAACGATGAATATACATGTATAAATATTTTTTTTTGAAATTAATATATGTATAAATACCTAAAAGAAAAAAAGAGATGAGTGGTCAGAAAAGGTCCATTTGAAGGCAACTCTCTATATTAAAAGCCTCGAGGTTATAAAATAGACAAAAAAACCTCATTTGAAGGCCCAACATTCCACATAAAACCCTCATACCCTTTCCTTCATCCTCTCGCATCCTCTCTAAGCGCTCCCAGTTCTTCTCCCGCTCTCTCTCCTACACGTGCCGCTTGCCGCCACCAGTGCCTGCTGCTGCAGCCTGTTCCTCTCCCTCTCCCGCATGCGCCTGCCAACGCCCTCCGTCCAACGTGCTCCTCGTAAGCACATCCTAGCCAGCCTAGGACACCATGGTGTTTGTGTGCGGCACGCACACTGCAAGCAAAAACGCCCTCCGTCCAACGCCGCTCAATGGCCCGAGGCTGCTCCTCTGTCACGGTGACCTCCACCCGCTTAGGGGTCCGCCTACCTCATAGGCGAGGCGGACCCCTCCGATTCGTGACAAGTCACGCCTAGGCACGCTTAGGCGAGCCTAGCGAAACAGGGATGATGGATATATACATCTTTTCACGGTACGTGCTATATGAAAGAAGAACGGCATCATCGTCGGTACTTCGTTGCATGGCGCCCCTTGCATGTTGCCTGATTGCATGCCGCACTAAACTAGAAAGTTCGGTCCTAGGTGAGGTCGTGAGGATATGCTAAGATTTTTAATGATACTATATTTTACTCTCTTCTGATTTTTTAATTTATTCAGTTATTTTAATGATTGAAGCAGCAGGTAGAGGGGCAAGAATGATGTCCGTCTAACCACCGCCGTGTAACCATCCACCGCCCACCAATAACATTGTTTGGCTTCTTCAACCTAAGTCTGGCCGACGACGAGAGCTTGGAATTGAGAGATCGACCATGTCCGCCTCTTTGGTGAACAGTCCGCCGGCCACTGCCACCGCCACCGCCGCCGCCGCCGATCAATTCAAACAACACTTACGCGAAGCTTTTCACGCTTTGCTGGACCAAGGGAAGCTCAGATTGGCAGACCTGCTGATTAGGGTTATGATGCGGTCGTCCCAGGTCCATGTCGCGATGGACGTAGTGATGGCGGGCGCCACCGCCGGCGACTTGTTTCAGAATGAGATCTGTTGCTTGATCTTTTGCCGACACACCGACTTAGTACTAGGAGTACATGAAGGACGCTACGACGAGCACAGGGTTTACGAGGCGTTTCCTCACATTGTGCTTCGGGCCGCCCGGCAAGCCGCTGGCCTTATTCCCCGTGACGAAGCAGACGCCACCCCAGAGGAGATTTCTGATGAGGTCATGATCTTTCCACACCTGGAGCCAGGGGCCGCCCAGCAGGCTGCTGCAGGCCTTCTCCTAAGCCCTAAGGACGACTTTGAGGACTGAGGAGCATCGTGTCTGGTGAGTGCTTTACGTGTTTGTTATACTCTATTACCAATACAAGCACAGCTTCTTCTTTCAATGGCGTGTGGTGTGGGACAGATTTTAAACCATCAGCAAGCCAAGTTCCACCCGAACGTACTCTGCATGAATCAATAACATTGTTATACTTTTTGGCCAGTGAGACTCCGACTTTGAATTGATCTGACGTTTAATAAGCAATCAGTTTGGTAAAACCAAAACGACGTCGTATATATTGAGATGCACTCGATCGAAAATAAAACTAGTTCAAGATATGAGTCCGAAATGCAATAGAACTGATTAAAAAAACTGGTTCTTTTCCTTTTTCCTTTTCCTTTTCCTAAACGAATTAAACACGTCCATCTACTATATGAGTATGTAAATTGGACGACACACACGATCCCCTGAAACGCGCATGTAAACACGCATCGTCCCTGCATGTTACACTTGAGGGAACAACGACGAAGCTTCTGACCTTTGTTCAGCTTCCGCCATGGTCGACGACAGCTTCTTCAGCACCAGGTTCGAACAGAAGCTGCATTTGATCCTCGAGCAGCGGCAGTTGCGTGACGCGATGCGGGTTCTAAATGACGATGACGAAGAGAACGGCGACGGCTTGGTGGCTGACACGATGCTCGGCGTGTTTCGTCGCCGGCTCAATACGGCTGTTCTTGCCTTACAAGCCGCCGGTAACGACGAGCATCGAATTTTTGAGGACCTGCGTCAGCTGGTGATTCGGGCCGGCATGGAGACGATACGCCACCAGCTTGAGCAGGCCTACCACAGCGCCGGCCTGGAGAAGCAAACGTTCTTCCATGCCAACGGAGGGAATGACGACGACGACGACGGCGTCACGGAGTCGCGGCATTTGCTTGGATGAGTTTGTGGAAGGTGGGCGGGTTAGCGTGATGCCATGTCCATGTCGCGGGCATAGGTTTCACACGGAATGCATCACCAAGTGGTTGGGGATCAACAACAGGTGCCCTCTCTGCCGCCATGAACTGCCCACTCCCTGGTGCATATGATCAGTGAAGTAAAAAGGTGGTCTTTGCTTTAATAGTAGTAACCTAGTTTGTAAGAGTTATTGCAAAAGGGCGCTGTCTGGCACAGGTGGAGAGTGGTGTGTGAAGTGATGATGATCAACACGTACGAAATTGGCATGGAAGAAGCATATTATTGGTGTATCTGCTTTGATACATTTTAAAGTGATTTTAATAAAGGAGGATTACACTTGCATCATCCTTCACAAAACTAGATACATCTCAAAATAGTCAAACTGCGAAATCTGCAGACGTGATGAGATCATTTTACCTCAGATTTTGACACAACCTTACATTTACCTCAAATTAAGAAAAGGAGGTTTCAAAATTTTTGAAAATGATTTACTATTTTTTATAGTTTCAACTTTCCAACCTGTTGAAATAAGTAAAGAATGGACACAAACATCCATAGGTAGTTTACAATATACACCCTCCGTATCACAGTTACAAACTACATGGTCTCCAAAGCATAACTTAATTTGACGTCTCTTTTCTGTAAAAATATTTATTGGAAAGTTATATGTATATTTTTATGAAAGTAATTTTTTAAGACAAATCTATTGATATAATTTTTACATTTCCAAACTCAACAAATTAAAAGTTATTCATATGGTTCATATTCTCAATGTCTGACCAAAACCTTTCCAAAACGATCTTCTAAATGCGATACGGAGGTAGTACAGCCATAATTTTACTGGACAGAGCATATCGCAAAGAACATGTCTCATATTTTCTATCATTTTTTAACGATCTAACATTTATAATTTAATTTCTTTTCATGAGAAGCATAGATTAAAATGTCTTTTTACTAGGAGGACAACCCAGACATACAAAACTTTGAAAATGACTGGGCACTACAAACAACAAATTAACGTTCTCGAGCATTCATTCACTCAGCATGACCTCATCTTTCATGAACATTCTTTTGGTCACTCCTGCCCTGCGCTAGAGACAGTGAGAGAGGATGCACATGCAGAGCCTTTTCCTAGACCGAGGGCTCCTTTTCAAGGATTTTGAAGAAGATCAGCCCACGAGCATGGCTTGAGAGCATCAAATTTTACATGACAATTAATGTGTGGATGGCCATGCTACCGTCTTAGGTTTTAACGAAGCCAAGCTTCACCGCCATCGCCATGGCCTATTTAAAAGGTTGTGGTGCACAGTGGTTGGATCCGACGATGCACACGTATACACTACTGGAGGCTGAGCCATCGCCATTTACCGACGATATATATACGATCCCTAATAATACGTATACTACTAGCTACCTGCTAGTAGTTCGGACTCCGAATGAAACTGCATTTAGTTACCAATGCGTTTGTGAATCGGATTCGTGTCCTTTTCCTAAACGAATTGAACTCGACGTCCAATTCCATACGGCCGGGCTCCGGCCATCTATATACGTAGCCACGTGTTCGTTCGTTCCTTCGTCCTCCGGCAGCGCCGGGGCCCCGCGTGCAAAGCCAAGAAGCAGGTACAAGGCCAAGAAAGCATCGATATCCGTCTGATCACCGCGCCGTCGTCACTGTCCATCCGCCAAGAGATCGAAGAAGGGGACTAGAAATTGGTGTGAAACGCCGCCATAGCCGCCTCGGCTGCTAACGGCCCGTCGGCCGCTGAAGTCGTTATTAATCGACGCATACGCGAAGCGAGTCTGGTTTTGCTACGACAAGGGCAGCACAGCTTGGCAGAACTGGTGCCGGTTAGGGTCACTAAGTGCAGATATCTGTTTCTACCTCATCTTGCATGTACACAAGACAAGCTTTATATAACCAGTTATGTAGTGTCAAATTTGTATTTCTTAGCCCTTAGGTAACCACTAGTCAGTCATTTCCTTCATTGTGCATTTCTTATGGGACTAATCATTTGCACTAGTACATTTATTTTGGCTTGTATGTTCAGATTTTTACACACTAAGTGCAGTTTGTTTGCTTTCTAGTTAACTTAGTGTTCGACAATTTCAAGTGAGCCTACTGCATGTTTGAATGTCTTCTAAGTTCTGTATATATGTGATATGCCTAGGTATTATATCATTTGCCCCCTATATTTATGTGTTCCCTTCTTGTTTTCCAACATGCTACTGTGTGCTGTTTTCTAGGGCTGAATGTGCTTGGAATTGTTTGCTCTCAATTGCTCTTGTTCTATGATTGCTAATTACTCCATGAATTTAATCATATATGTTTTCATGAATCGCAGAGAAACTTGGACAGCCAAAACAATTAGAGAAAGCTTCTATGGCTTAATGTTGATGGTCGGCACCAACAAGAATGACAAGTTACAAAGATGCTTATTTATGATGGTGTAGCTGATGGGCGATGGAGCAACCAGCGAACTCATTTTTAGATTGATTTATTATACGCTAAACAATGTTGTGAACTTAGTTAAATATGATGTCTTTATTTTGTTAGTTGTGGTCATGTTCTTTTAAGAAGAAATCTGGGTATTGTGTGTTACTTTAGTTTGAGACAATTTAAATTAATGAATGTATCAGTTATTATATGTGATGTGCATGCTGTGAAAATTATTTTAAAACTGCTATTCAAATTTCCCTCGTTGCGATAGAATAATAGGCAACCAATGATTTTGGTTGCAATATGCATTATTGCAATGAACTTTATGCGTTGCATTACCATATCATCTATTGCCACCAACAATTGTTTCTTGCATGTGCCATCTATCACCACCCACACAAATTCGTTGCAACTTCTATATATTACCTCGAAGATTAGTTCGTTGCATTACCACATCATCTATTGCCACCATATGTACATGTTGCAAAAAGCACCGCGTAATGCAATGGATCACACCGATCGTGGTAATATGACCATATGCCCATGTAGTTTTGGGTGGCAATACTTTTCTATTGCAACATATTCGTTCATGGCAATCATGAAATATTGCAGCCAAGTGTTTCATCGCAATAGAACCTTAGGCAACCAATCTAATCGTTGCAATATTTGTTCTTGCAACCAACTTGGTTGCAATAGGCTTTTTTTTGTTCGTTGCAATAACAAAATCTATTGCAACGCCACATCTAATGGTTTGCTTGAGGCTATTGCATTGTTCCAATTGCAACCATCTGTGGACCAAAAAGACTTAGTTGCAATTGATTCCAGTTGCAACCAAAATTGCCATATTGCAACCAAATATAGGCGTTGGCCAAGGGTCAATTCCTAGTAGTCCATGGGCGGCCTCCGTCCGCCCGGCCCCATAGCCCACGCCTGCCCAAGGGAAGCCACCGCCGAGTGGGGGAGGAAGGTCGGAGTCGGGGCAGCCACCGCCCACTACCCGGCGCTGTAGCAGCCACGAGGGGAGCCGTGCCCGTGCCCCACGCGGCCCGAGCACGGCCGCTGCTTCGCGGACTGCCGCGACCCCACGCCGCCACGCCACCATGAAGCAAGGAGAGCCCCGCCGCCGCCCTCCCGGCAAGCCGGCGGCCTTGCCGGCGGCTTACTCCGGCGGCGGCGCGACCGGAGGGCGGGAGAGGAGGTGGCGGCGCCGGCTAGGGTTGGAGCCGCCCGGTCACCCGCGTGGGGAGCGACTCGGGGGGCGGACGAAGGGGTCGGGGTCTGAGTGTTCCCCAACCTTCATTCTCTCCTGACCAAACTTCCGGTTTTGAAGGCTGATCTCTGAGAGGTCACATTCATCTAGCGCTTCGTGGAAATGTCCATATGAGGCAAGGGTTCAAATTCCTGTTGCTCTTGTCGATCTGCTGCTTTATTTACAGATGAAATTGAAGTTGCCCGTGATTACCCATCTCACACCCGGCGCTGGCTTCAGATAGTTGAGCTAGGAAGCGTACGTAATTTGTCAGCACGTCGTGTTGGCTGTTGTAGGTCACGTACGTTACCCTTACATTTACTAGACATCTAGCTAGTAAAACGTGTCAAATATGATGTAGGCAGTCAATAGCTTGCTCATCGATCATGTATTTATGTTGGACACGACTTATATAAGGGATCAAATCTAATCACGTTTGGTTTGATTTGTTGCTTACGTACCATAGCATATCAGCATCCATATTGGAACCGAGGATCAACAAACAATCACATGATCAACATGAACAACAGAAAAAAGAAATCTCAGCGACGAACTCCGCGGCGATGAACGTTTGTAGGCTATTATTGATGAAAAACACGACTCGGGACAATTTGAGCTGACACGAGTACATGGCTAGTAGCACAGCGACACAATGCTGAGCAACAACCTGCTCACCGGAGCTCATGCGGCGCCGCACATCGACTCTCGCATGCACCACATGACTCACGCTCCACGATCCACATGATCCGGTCTCCAAATTATTGACAGCCACACCGTCTTTGCCTAGTACTCTGCACCAGCGCTTACTAAAAATAGCCTACAAGCACTATCCCGAAGGACCGAGTGTACACACACGTACGTACGTCACGCGGTCTGTGACTCACATAAACCAGTCAGGTTTATTTCCTACAATCAGACCCAAATGCAAGAATAGGTTGAGCTTCTTCCATGGCGTTTGTTAAGATGGGTACCGGTGCTGTGCTGCTAGCATCTCTCCTTGCCATCCTCTTCTCTGCTGCAGCCGTGCATTCCTACATGAATAATTATCGGACTGCAACTGCAAGCCTCCACCGACATGCCACCGAGTCTTCCAGTCCCAGTCCCCGTCCCAGTTCCAGGTATAGAATCTACATCGTGCTCCTCTTGCGGCCAAAGGACGCCGACGCCATGGACGAAGCTGCGCACCGTCGCTGGCACCAGTCTTTCCTGCCGAGCACCCTGACCGACTCCGGTGAGCCACGCCTCCGCCAATCCTACATCGGCGGCGTCAACGGCTTCTCTGCATGGCTCACCGACGACGAGCTTGAAGCGGTGGCTAAGAAACCTGGGTTCGTGAGCGCATTTCTGAATCAAGTACGTTCTCTCGACAGGCCAATTACACAGTATTTTAGGAGGGAACGTCACGCCGGGAACGTGGAATGAGTCGCCGGCGGCCGGTGCCTGTTGTTTTTTAGAGGGCGGCGGGCTTTGGAACCCGGATTGCAATTGCAACAGGAATGGAATGTGCAGTTTCTCTCTCCCGTGGTCGATGATTGTAACTTGTAAGTAGATCAGGTCAGGTTTGTACCAAAAACAAAACGGGGTCAATTTGTAGTGTTTTATTAATGTGAGTTTGATTCCGATCCAAATTAATGTCTCGGCTTCCTGAATGGAGTCGTCTTATCACACGAAGCAGGTACTGTTCAGATTCCGATTGAATTGCATTAGCGATGCGTTTGTGAATCGGATTCGTTTCCTGAACGAATTGAACTCGACATCTAGGAATCGTCGGATTCGTTTCCCTTTCCTAATCTAATTGAACTCGACTTGCATATACGGCCGAGCCCGGCCAGCCATCTATATAGCTAGGTCACTAGTCAAAATCAAAACGCAGTCACCCAGCGTTCGTTCGTCCTCCACCAACATACTACGCCGCCTCACGTAACGCCATGGCCGCCGCCGTCGCCTCGGTTAATGCGAGCGTCACCCCGATGGCCGTCGCCGATGTTTATGAAGACCTACGCCAAGTGAGTCGGTTTTTGCTAGACCAAGGGCAGCTCAGCTTGGCAATACTCGTTCTTACGACTAGGGCTACCACGGTGCCCCGCGTGTCCGGCGACGCGATGTGGGTTGTTATCAACGACTATGACGAAGTGCTGCGCGACGACGTGGTGGGTGACCCCGCTCTCTTCAGCGAGTTCTGTGGCTCCATCCTTCACCATCTACGCCGCTTACCAATATTACAACGAGACGGCTACGACGAGCTCGTGGTTTCTCACAGCTTTCGACTCGAGCTGCTTCGGGCCGCCCAGCGGGCTGCACGCTATATTTACACTACTAGACAAAATCTTGCGGTCCATGCATCTGCCGCCGCCGTGCGTAGCCTGGAGAAGGAAACGTTCCACCATGCCGCCGCCGGAGGGAACGGCGACGACACCATCACGGGGTGTGGCATCTGCTTCGACGAGTTTGTGGATGGTGCACAGGTCAGCGTGATGCCATGTCCATGTCGCAGGCATAGGTTCCACATGGACTGCATCGCCAAGTGGTTGGGGATCAGCAATAAGTGCCCCCTTTGCCGCCATGAACTGCCCACTGCTGAATGCTGATGCATATGAATATGATCAGTGAAGTGAAGCTAGTCTTTGCTTTTATATATAGCCGATAGGTGCTGTGTGTGAAGTTGCACTTGATACGGAGCGGTGTGCGCAAGTGATGACATGGCCACCAAGACAGCAAGCATAGGCTTGTTGCCAGGGAGCGCGAAGAGAACCAAGACCACGATGGCATCAATTCGTAGTTTTTTTAGTGATCTGCGCGTGTTGTGCACGTTTACATTCTATCATGTATAATTCTAAAATTACAATTGTTGTTACTTAACAAATGATTCCATTGCTAAAAACCATTTATGTGTAGTAGTGACGTGCTGCCCTCTCTGTCACCATGAACTAAACACTGTTTGTGCATATATATGATCATCAGTGAAGTTAACTAGTCTATATTTTAGTACTATTCTAGTTTGTCAGAGTGTGCCGACGGTGCTGAGCGCCTGCGAAGTGTGCGCAAGTGATGGTGACCAAGACAGGAAGCCTAGGTTGGCATCATCTTGATCCTACGCTTCGTCCTTTACAACCCTCTCTTCTTCTAAGGGCATGTACAACCCACGCGACGGCGGGTCGTGCGTAGAATCTCGAATTTATCATACAGTCAGATATAAAGACAACTTATACAACCCACAGACAGAGGGTCTGTCTATAAGCTATTTAATGATGTGCATGTCTATAACCCACCGACGCGTTGTGCGTGCCCTAATAGTACCTTGGTCTGGGCGCGCTTCACATTCTTCTCTTTGTTGTGTGGAATGTATGAATTAATTAGGGAGTAAATAGGTTGAGACAAGGAGAATTTGACGAGCTACAAGTCTAAAAATAAAACATGCAACGCAACAAGTTATATATTATTCTCAACCACGTGGCCGCAATTTTTTTCTTGACAAGAAAAACTGTGGGGAGATGCCAACGGTAACGGCCAATTTCATTTATATTTAAAAAAGAGTAAAAGGTTCTTACAAACAAATTAACTGAATGCATCTAACCATACATAAAAAAAGATGACCGAAGGTCAATCTTCAATCTAACACTCTGTAGACATTGGCTTTTAAAGTTCCCGAGCCACCGATGTAGAGTTGGATCATGCCTTTGGAAAACTTTATCATTGCGTACCTTTCAAAGTTCCCAAGCTGCACTCAGGGCCACCTCTGTGAAGCATGGGATGGTATGGTTGGATCTTGCCTGGATGAATCTTTCAAACAGCTGCTGATTATTATCCTACGTAATTCCTATTATTGTCCAACATAACTGTGCACAAGGGCATTCGAAGAAAAGGTGGTCAATTGTCTCTGGTTCACCTGTGTTGCAGATGCACACTGAGATAACGCCGTTGCACAGCATGGTTTTAGTATTTAGCCGATCAACTAAAACAAGCCAACCAAAGAACTTAATTCTAGGAATGCATCTTGACTTCCAAATTATTTTATAAATTGGATGAGCTTCAACTGATTTGAAGACAATTTCAAAGAATCTGTGTGAAGTGTATCTGTTTCCCCACACCGGGGTCCAAGAGTCTTCGGTTTCAGGGTCACAGTCAATATTCTGTAATTGAATCTGCAGGTTTTCCATCTCCTGAATCGCCAGTTCAGAGAGGGGTAGAAAGAAAAGAGAGTCGAGATCATCTGCCTGCATGACTTGTGCATTACTGAAAGTGAAATATCATCATTACGTGCAAAAGATGCCAGTCTTGGATAAGCATGGAATAGGCTCTCTTCCAGCCATTGATCTTCCTAGAAACTAACCGTGGTTCCATTACCCACCTTGCATTTTGCAATCTGTCTAAAGAGCGTGTTGAGTCTAAAAACATCACGCCACCAGAACGAACCCAATTCCCTTGAGGCATGGGGTACTTTATCATTGTAATATTTGGTCCAGATTAACTGTACCCATGGGATGTCTTCATGGTTATAAAATTTACTGAGATGTTTCATGAGCAAAGCATCGTTCTGAGATTTATGATTCCTGCACCTCCTTTTTCTTTCAGCTGGGCAACCACTGGCCAAGCAACAAGGTTCCCCCCTTTCTTCTCGGCCATAAGCACTGCTTCCTTGCTCTATCTATGTTTTCAATAACACCCTTGGGTAATTTTACGGTGCACATTGCATAGGTCGTGATGGGTGTAATTGTGGAGTTGATCATCTAAAGACGTCCACTGTAGGATAACCATACTGAGCAAACCGAAAATCTGTGTTCCACTCTATCCATTAGACCATTAATGGCGTGAACTCTTCTATTCTCGGTTTTGGAGTACCCATGGGCAGACCCAAGTATGTAAAAGTCATTGAGACTATGTCACAACCAAAAGTTTCTGCTAGTGACACCATCTTGTCATGGGGAACATGAATTGCATACATCTAGGATTTGGAGTAGTTAACTTGCAGACATGTGGATTCAGCAAAAGTACGCAGCAAATGTTTTGGGCAAATGAGTTGTGTGTCATCAGCTTGAGGAAGCATAAGTGTGTCATCTGCATATTGTATGATGGGGAAGTCAGCAGATGGCTGAGGGATAGGCTTCACTAGCAAACTCTGACTAGCTGCTCTGTTTATGATGACTTGCAAGAGTTCTGCTGTCTGCAAAAATAGGAGTGGAGAGGGGGGTACCCTTGCTTTACTCCATGTTTACACTTGAAAATTTTGCATGGAACTGCAAAATCATTTTCTTCCAGAGAATCCATCTATCAGGCAGCCCTAAATGAGTCATCATATCAATGATAGTGACATGCTCCACTGTATCAAAAGCTTTTTCGAAGTCTAGTTTGAGTATAATAATTTCTCTCTTAGACTAATGACACTGATGAATATATTCATAGCTCCAAGCTAAACAATCCTATATGGTCCTTGAATGAAGGAAGCCATATTGATTTTTGTGTACTAGTTGAAGAATGACCTGCTGCAATCGATCTGCTAGGATCTTTGTAATGAGCTTGAGGGATATATTCATTAAAGAAATTCATTAAAGAAATTGGCCTATAGTCACTTACTGTTTCTGGGACTCTTTCTTAGGGATCAATGCGATGTAAGATGTGTAATGCACTCTAGGTTGGCCTGCCCTTGAAAAAAAAATCTGAACACAATCTATGAAAATCCCCTTTTATGTGCCACCAACATTTCTTCAGAAAAGAGCCCATTAAAGCCATCAGGCTCATGTGCTTTGCCATTTGGCATGTGTCTGACAATGTTATCCACTTCCTCAGTAGTGAAAGGCTAGACTAATATTTCCATGCCCTCGACAGGGAGAATAAGACTAGCTAGATCAAACTGCATAGTGGGTGAAGAAGTCGTGCCCATTCTTGCTTTATATGAATTCCAAAGCAATCCTGCCTTACCAGCATGATCTGTGAGTCAAACTCCTCGACCATTTTTGAGCTGAGATATTGAGTCTTTTCTATAGTTTTTTTTCGAAGAGACGGCAAAAGCTTTGCCGCGATTTCTATTAGACGAATAAAGAAAAAGAAGGCAAGCGCCCCGCCCAATTTTTTGAATGGAAACTGGGCCAAAACCATACAACTGAGGAGAGCCACGCTCATCCTAGATTCCTACCCACTTTGATACAACCCCACCACCACTTGCGACTCAACTTGGTCGAAACGACCTTACTAAAGTAATGCAACACAATAAACAACTCGGATGGGAGAAAATAAACAAGACGCTCCGCTTAAGTTGGATTCGGTCATCAACCTAAGCGTCCATCCACAATGGCCGCTCGGGTCGGATTGGGACATCGACACAAGCCACGTACCACACAAAAAGAACTAAGAAAAAACAACACATGCCATGCTACACCACCCCCACCACCTGGGAAAGGAGCCGAAAGCAAGCCATCGAAACTGTGCCATCGTCACCAATGTTGTGCCACGCCAAAAGCCGCAGCCCGCCGCAAGTCCGAGCAGCTACCTAAAACTCCTTCACCACGGGACTATCCCCCTCAAGCTGCACACCCGTGATCGTCTATCCCCCAGCTCCAGCGTTGCGTCAGCAGAAATTCCTTTTGTGACACCATTTAAAACCACTAATCCTGGCTACTCTATGTGGGAACCTTGCCTCACCCACCGCCTCACTCCACTACCCAGAACTCAGATATCTGAAACCTCTCTGAGAACAACACTTCTGCCTAGTCGTCACCAAGATCACCACCACCATGTGTGCCAACTCAAGATCTCCAGCGCCCATGGGCCCTCTGCACTGCACCACCACAGCTGCAACGAATAGGCAACACCACCAGCCGACCACCACCCCTGCCACAAGCTGAGATTATTCTCCATATGCGGCGCCTCCAAGGAGGGCATGAAGCCAATGATGCCACCATCGCACGTCCAAATAGGGTTGGGTTTTCACCCTGAGAATCCCATGCTGCAAAGGACTATGGTTCCCCTCAATGGTGCCCCCCCGGCGGGAATACGATGACCCAAGGCTGCGGTCACCATTGCCACCAATAAAACGGCAGTGAAGGCTTTCTCCCATCAGCACCATGCCTGTCGCACGATCTCGGCTAGGCCAGAAGCACGCTCCCCGCCAACAACCACAACACCACAATCAGAAAAAAGGTCTGGCACCGCCGAGGCACCACCTCGACACCACCAGCAAGCACCTGCCGGCCCCTGGCCCCACCACCATGGCAGCAGCATCAATGTCGAAAGGGGAAGAGGAGCATCTGCCAACATACTGCAGAAACGTCGCACTCCACCACAAACGTCCTCCAGCCGCTGCTGCAGCCATCACCGGCCGCCACCCGCCGGCCCGGGTTCGGTGCCACGCCACGGTAGCGGCAGCCAAGGTTCGGAGGGTGCGGGGCCCCGGCGGCGGGCGAAGGCCGCCCTCAGCGAAAAGGTCCCGAGCCACTGCAGAATCGCGCCGCCCCGCACCTTCTTGCCAAGCTCCACCGCCACCTCCACCACAACGACCCGGTGCCACCACCAGCGGCCCTGGCACCACATCGTTGCTGCCCCACCACACAAGCACCACCTTGCTTGCCCACGGACCATCTCCCACCCCATCGGCGCCGCCACCACGCCGCTGCACCACCACACCACCGTACTGTGCGCGCAGCAACAGCTGCCACAAGCTCCATCGCCGCAATCCTGGCCGAGACCGCCGTCGTGAAGAGGAGACGCCGCGGAGCCCTGCACGAGATCCGGTCATAGGATTGCGAATCCGGCCGCCGAGGTCACAAAGAAACGGTCAAAGAGGAAGCACTCCCTCAACACCACCTCCTCGCTCCGCGCGTCCGGTGAAGAGGAGACGTCGCTGGGTATGCACCGCGGATCTGGACCTAGGGACGCCGGATCACACCACGGCGCAAGGAAACGCCACCCGCCGCCATGAAATCAGATCCCGGCCGCCAAAACCGAGGGTGGCGGTCGTCCATCGATCTGCTTTCTAGGGTGAGTTCGGAGGAAAAGGCCCCCTTTGCCACCTTCCTCGCGGCTGCGGGGCTTTTGGCGACCGCCTCCGATGGCGATGAGGTGGTTGGAATGGGGAGGAGGGTGGTGGCGGAAGGGGCTCTAAGTTGTCGCCGAGCCGCCCACGATAGAACGACATGGGGGCTATCTGGATCGGTTCCTCTGTTTTCCTTTTCTAAGGAAACTACTGGCCCTATTCGTTTGGCCTGCTTTAAGAGAAAAAGCAGTTTTTCTGTAGTTGATAGTAGCCATGGCAAGAAAGAATTTTGTGCACTCATCCCCATATTTAACTCTATTGATTGTGTATTTGTTTGTCCTAATATAAATTCCTATAATGGAGCCATGTCTTTAGTTGCTTCTTGACGCGGACGTCATTGATGGCGGGCACTGTGTTAGAGAATAGAAATAGGCATAGGCATTGACTAGATGTGCATGTGCATGATCTATATTGTAGCTTAACCATACAATGTAACAATCACTAGAGTTTAGGATCACCACTCTTGTAACCAATGGTTGTAAGCCATAGGAGACGCAATTCCTCCCCAATATAACACGCAACCGAGGGCCAAGGCAAGGCATCCTTGTTCACTCCATTTTACATGGTATCAAAGAGCCTAAAAAATCCTCACGAATAGATCCTATGGCAACTCCCTCCGATGCCGCTACTGCCCTCTCCTATGGCTTCCTTCCACTGCCAGCAGAGAAGGTCACCCGTGGCAACCACACCATGTGGCTCGCTCAAGTCACAACCACGCTGCAAGGCGCCCAGCTCTGGAGTTTCACAAAACCCACCTCCAAGCCCCATCCTGAGTTCCTAGAGGTTGACGCCGCCGATGCTGCGGCAGTCCAGAAGGCGGAGCCTGCCATAAACCCGGCCTATGAGAAGTGGTTGCCAAGGACAGCCAAGTCCGCGGCTACCTCTTCTCATCCCTGTCCAATGATGTCTTCTCCCAGATCACGTCTTCCACCATGGCGATGGAACTGTGGGAGAAGATCCACACTCTCCAGGCATCATAGTCCCGCGCCCGCATCATGACCACACAGATGGCCCTCACCACCATGCGGAAGGGTTCATCCACCGTGGCGGAATACTCAATCACCATGGTGGGCTTGGCCAACGAGATGGCAGCGGCAGGCAAGAAGATGGATGGCGATGACATTGCCTCCTTCATCCTCATGGGGGTTGGAGCGAGTTTTGAGGCGATCACTGCTGCGGTGGCAAACCGAGCCTACCCAATCTCTCTCTCGGAGCTCCAGGATCAACTTGTGAGACACAAACAAGCCCATGAGATCTGCGATGGCGGCTATCCTTCTTCCATCAATGTCACCATGCGAGGCGGTCGTAGTGGGGGAAACAACAACTCAAACCTTAACCGCGGTCATGGTGGTCCAGCTAGCTGCGGAGGAGGAAACAGCCGGGGTGGCTTCCGCGGTGGCAAGGCCGTGGGGGTGGTGGCCGTGGATGCATCTTCCAAGAAGGCGTCAGCTGTCAAGTGTGCAGCAAGGAAGGGTACATTGGGGCAAACTGCTACAACCGCTACAATCCATCCTACATCGGCGTGCCTCCGAAGAGTGTGTCCATGGTAACAACTTCGTCGTATGGGGTTGACACCAATTGGTACGTCGACTCTAGCGCAACCGATCACGTAACCAGTGAGCTCGACAAGTCGGCCGTGCGAGACGCGTATGGTGGCCGCGATCAGGTTCACTCAGCAAGTGGTGCAGGTATGGAGAGAAATCATATTGGTTCTAGTATTTTGTGTACCCCTTCTTGTAACATTCATCTTCGCAAAATTCTTCATGTCCCTTATGCCAGTAAAAACCTTCTATATGTTCATCATCTTGATAAAGACAATAATGCTTTCCTTGAATTTCATCCCCATCAATTTTTCATTGAGGAACAAGGCACGAAGAATGTCATCCTTAAAGGACGATGTGAAGATGGCCTATATCCACTAAAGCATGCGCCAAGCACAAATAAACATGTGTTTGCTTCTATCAAGCCTTCCTCCACTGTGGTGGCACCATCGACTAGGTCATGCCTCAACTCTTGTAGTTCGATAATTTCTAAATCGCCACAATCTTCCATTTATTTTAGATCCAAATAAAAATATGATTTGTGATGCATGCCGATGGGAAAAAGTCACCAATTACCGTATCCCAGATCCACTAGTGTGTCCACTAGGCCTGTGGAACTAGTTTTTTCTAATGTTTGGGGTCCTGCCCCCTACTCTGTCGGTCGTCATTCATATTATGTTAGCTACATTGATGATTTCAGCAAGTACACATGGATATACTTTATTCGCCATAAATCTCAAGTATTCAATATTTTTCAAGATTTCTAGAAATTTGTACAACATCAATTTGATTGTAAAATCCTTCCCATCCAAACAGATTGGGGAGTGATCAATCAATTTTTTACACGTGTAGGCATTGCTCACAATGTGTCTTGTCCTTATGCTCATCAATAAAATGGCTCCGCTGAAAGCAAACATCGTCACATCGTTGATGTTGGTTTATCTTTGTTAGCTCATGTCTATGCCTTTGAAAATTCGGGGACGAAGCCTTTTCCACTGTTGTTTTTTTCTAATTAATCGCCTACCATCAAAAGTCATCAACCACCAAACACCACATGAGCGCCTCTTCCATCAACTCCCTTATTACTCTTTTCTTCATACCTTCGGGTTCACCTGTTGGCTAAACTTGAGACCCTACAATACTCGCAAAATTAGCTTTCCGCTCCAAACAATGCGTCTTTCTTGGTTATAGCAACCTACACAAAGGGGTTCAAGTGTCTTGACCCGGCCATTGGCAAGGTATATATTTCTTGAGATGTTGTTTTTGATGAGCAAGTGTTTCCTTTTTTCACATCTCAACCCTAATGCTGGAGCACGTCTCAATCCGAACTTGTTGTTTTACCCGATTCCCTATTAAACCAAAATTCTTCTTTCGGGGACGCAACTTTACTAGACCGACGTGAAGGAACAACCAACGAGCACAACGATGCACATAGCAACTCAAATGGCGTTCAAGATCGGCGTCATTTCATGTACCTCCCCGGGAGACACGGCCGGCGACAACCCTCACCTCGAGGTGGATCTGTCCGGTGACAAGAAATGGCCGGCAGTATCGGGGCGGGTCTCCCTCGTGATCGGCGTCCAACCGTCACAAGTTAGGCGGGTGCACACTCACGTGCGTCGACCGTGTCCGGGGCGCTGGGATCCTCTACGCCGGTTTCCTCGCCCGTCCCGGCTCCATCGCTCGACAACCGGTCACACGGTGATCCGGCTAGTGTGGGGCCCGAAACCTCAGCGCCCGTGATTAGGGATGAAAACGGTTGAAAACGATCGGGAAGAGGCCAAATCACTTTCATTTTCATTTTCTTTTCTCAAAAACGAAATCAATATGATATTGTCGAAAATGAATACGGGCGCCGGTATTCTAGGAATTTCGAAAACGATATAGTCGGTCGGACAATACAACGATAACGATCGAAATCTATCATAACGGTATCCTCAAAAACGATAAACACACTAAACTATAGAAAATGAGAAGAGCGATATAACTCACAACATCACCACAGTTCTTGACAATGACACAAATAAACGATCAAGTTTTAAGTTGACCTGACATAGCATAGTGATAAAAATATGAATTATTAGAGTTTCTTCTTAAGTAGAGGTTGTTCCTATATGTGTTCAATTCTTGGTAGAGGTTGTTCCTATATGTGTTCAATCCTTGCCGTATAGTTAGTTTCCAAAAAGTATTTATCTTATTTGCATGTTGGTTGTGTGTGTCTTTGATTCGGTAATTACCAACGGTAAATTACCGCTTAAATACGGGAATCTTCTAAAACGATCGGAAGAGGGTAAAATTGTTTTCACTTTCATTTCCATTTATTTTTACCATTATCATTTTCATTTTTTCCGGTTACCACTTTTGTTTTCATTTAGGCATCAAATTCGGAAAAAAACTCAAAAATGACTTCAAAAAATCGGAAACTATTATTTTCGTTTCACCCCTACCCGTGATGGACAACGGCCGCAGATCCGATCCGCCTAGTGTACCTGATGAGGGATCAACTGTGGCGATCGACTCTATTGCCGCTCCCCGCATCCGCATCAACCGAACAAGTAGTTGCTCGTCCAAAGAACACGTCTTTCAAAGACGGCATTCGCAAAGCCTCGCGCCTATACTTATGGTACTTTGAGATGGTGCATGCCGGGCGCTATCTGGAACAAGTGAACCCTGCATCTTTGTATGAAGCCTTGCAAGATCAAACTTGGGTAGAAGCGATGAACACAAACCACACTGCCCTACTGAGAAATAAGACATGGCATCTTGTTCCCCCACCAATTGGCAAGAATATTATCGATTGTAAATGGGTCTACAAAATCAAGCACAAGGCTGATGGCACCATTGACATGTACAAGGCACGCGACTTGACGCAAAAGGATACAAGAAGCGCTATGGCATCGACTATGAAGATACTTTGTCAACCCCGTTGTTAAAGTTGCTACAATCGGACTTGTGCTCTCCATTGTAGTATCTCAAGAGTGGTCTTTACGTCAACTTGATGTTCGAACGCCTTTCTCCATGGAGTACTTGAAGAGGAAGTATATATCGTCAACCCCGGGCTACAAAGATCCCAATCATCCAAATTTTGTGTGCAAACTTGATAAGGCCCTTTATGGACTCAAACAAGCCCCCCGTGCACGGTATGCTCGGTTGTGCAACAAGTTGTAGCGCCTCGGTTTTGTGCCATCCAGGGGCGACACTTCACTTTTTATTACATCAAGGGAAACTACACAATGTTTGTACTTGTGTATGTTGATGACATTATTGTTGCCAGCCTCACGAGGAAGCAACAAATGCCTTACTCCGGACTGCGGCAAGAGTTTGCTCTCATGGACTTAGGGGATCTACACTATTTTCTTGGCATTGAGGTAAAGAACATAGCCGATGGCCTCGTGATGTCACAAGAGAAGTATGCTACAGACATTCTCAAGAGAACCGACATGGGTAATTGCAAGCCTGTTGACACACCGTTATCCACATCCAAAAAATTGTCTCTATATGAAGGAGAAGCCTTGAGACCTGATGATTCGGTCGGTACGAAGCCTAGTTGGTGCTCTCCAATACCTTACACTCACTAGACCAGATATATCCTTTGCAGTGAACAAAGTTTGCTAGTTTTTACATGATCCCACCTTACTACACTGGAGTGCTGCCAAGCGAATTCTACGGTATGTCAAAGGTACTCTAGATTTTGGCCTCAAGATCAAGCGGTTTGGTTTGAGCATGGTCTGTGCCTTCTCAGATGCAGACTGGGCTAGTTGTGTTGATGATCGTCGATGCACTGGGGGTTTGCTGTATTTTTTGGACCTAATCTAGTCCCATGGAGTGCTAGAAAACAGCCTACAGTCTCACGGTACCGAAGCTGATTATAAAGCCTTGGCAAATGCAACGGCTGAGATCATATGGATTCAAAAGTTGATATCTGAACTAAGAATCCCTCACCCTCCAGTTGCTCTCCTATGCTATGATAATGTTGGCGCCAGATATATGTCAGCAAATCCAGTGTTCCACGCGAGGACCAAACACATTGAAATCGATTTCCATTTTGTCAGAGAAAGAGTAGCACAGAAGTTACTTAACATCGGATACATTCACACAGGTGACCAACTAGGCGATGGTTTTACCAAGCCTCTCACAAAGGTTTGAAGATAAATTCAGTTCAATCTCAACCTCGCATTTAGGCTGAGATTAAGAGAGGATATTAGAGAACGTAAATAGGCATAGGCATTGACTTAGATGTGCATGTGCATGATCTATATTGTGGTTTAACCATACAATGTAACAAGCACTAGAGTAATGGTTCTAAGCCACGAGAGGGGGCCAATATAACACGCAACCGGGGCCAAGGCAAGGCATCCTCGTTCACTCCATTTTACACTCAAGCTCGCGCCCCTTGGCCACGGCTTCCCCGGCGAACCGTCGCGATTCCGCGGTCGCGGGCCGACGACATTGCAGCTCGATGGTCGCGACGGTTGCCGCTGGTTGTCATATTGCCGCCGCTCCCCTTTGGTCGCCGTGCGCCTCCCCGGCGTTTGTGAATCGGAATATTGGATTGGTTTCCTTTTCCTAAACGAATTGATCTTGACATCCATGATGCGTTTGTGAATCGCCGATCTGTTTCCCTTTCCTAAACGAATTGAACTCGACATCCATACGGCCAGGGCCGTCCATCTATATAGCCGGTCTCACTAGTCAAAATCAAAACGCTAGACGCCACACGCCGCTCGTTCGTCCTCCACCAACATACTACGCCGCCTCGTGCGTAACGCCATGGCCGCCACCGCCGCCTCGGTTAATCACGCCGTCCGATGGCCGGCTGAAGTTAATCGGGACATAATCCAAGTGAGTCGGGTTTTGGGCGACCAAGGGCAGATCGGCTTGGCCCTCCACGTTCTCACGACTAGGGCTACCACGGTGCCTCGCGAGTCCGGTGACGCGATGTGGGTTGTTATCAACAACTACGACGACGTGTTGGGAGACATCGTGTTTGGTGACCCCGCTCTTGGTCAAGTTCCGTCGCTCCATCCTTGACCATCTAGGCAACGTACTTATATTACAAGAAGCCGGCTACGATGAGAACGTGGTTTCTCACGGCTTTCGACTTCGGGGTGCTCACGGGCGCCTGGTCGCGGGCGTGCCTTTGTTAGAATGATAGATATTCCCGGGCGTTGTCCATGTACATTGTACTAGGTTGTTCCTAGATTGTAGGTATTGATCTTATCTCTTGTAACAACTATGTAACAGACCCTTAGATTGTAATGCCATGCCGTGGGGGCTGTTCCCACCATATATAACACGTAACCCGGATCGAAAGGTCACCGGTTCTCCCTACGTTTTACATGGTATCAAAGAGCCACATCTCCTAACGGAGTCTTCCATCATGTCTTCTTCTTCCTCCGCCGCGCAATCTGCCGCCCTCTCCGCTTTTCGCTTTCTCTGCGGCCAGCGAGAAGCTAACTTCGCGCCAACTTCAGCCTATGGCGTGCTTTCCGATCATCTCCACCTTCCGGGCGCGTCTCTACGACTACCTAAGCCCCACAAAACAAACCACCCGCCCAATTCCTTCCAAAGAAGAAGCCCGACGATCCCGATGAGATGCTGGTTGTTGATTCGGGCGTACACCTCCCGGGTGGCGAAGGATCGCCAGGTCCTCGCCTACCTCCTCGTCTCTCTCTCGAGGGACGCCTGCGCCCATGTGTCCGCGGCCACTACGGCGGTACCGAGGCGTGGGCAAAAATTCAAGACTTTTTTCTCCTCGCACCGCGAGGGCGGCTCATCAGCACCCGGATGGCCCTCGCCAATGCGACCAAGGGAACGCCCACGATCACGGAGTACGTCAACAAGATGCGGTTAAACTGGCGATGAGATGGCATCTGCCGGGTGCCGCTTGGGGGACGGCGAAGCTGGTCTCCTACATCTTGATGGGCCTCGGCGAAAGTATGATGCCGTGGTGACCTCTGTCACCAATCGATCAGATCAATCTCCCTCGGAGAACTCTACTCCCAAAAAAATTATCAACCATGAAGCCCGGCGCGATCTTCGCCACGATGGTGGCTCCTCCGTCAACTTCACCTCCGCGACAATCGTAGCGGCGCCGAGGTGGTTTCGCCGCGGATGCGCGGTGGTCATCCAGCGCCGCCCTCCCAAAGGTGGCGCAACAACAACTCAACTCGGGCAGCTCCTTCCGTGCAGGTCTCATCTCGCCAAGTGTGTGGCAAGGAGGGCCACCCCGCGTTCCGCTGTTACAAGCGGTATGATGAGCGCTTCCAAGGTGGGCCTCGCCAGCCAGAAATCTGCCTCCAACGCCACGACCTCCTACGGCGTGGATACCAACCGGTATATGGACTCGGGCGCTACCGATCACATCACTAGCGATCTGGAGAAGATGACCTTCCGCGACAAATACCGTGGGGGTGGCAAAGGCCTCACTGCCAACGGCTCAAGTATGAAGATATCACACATTGGTCACGGTTTTGTGCCATCCCCATCCCCTTCCCATCCAATTCATCTTCGAAATATTCTTCATGTACCTGATGGAAACAAAAGTCTTATTTCTGTTCATCGTCTTGCCAAAGACAATAATGCCTTGGTTGAATTCCACCCTGATCGTTTTTTTGTTAAGGAGTTGGAGACGAAGAGGACGCTCCTCACAAGCAGGGCTGAAAGAGGTCTCTACCCCATCGATCATCTTCGAGTAGATCATCGCCGTCCACAAATAAGCAAAAATTTGGTGCCGTTAAGGTGCCTAAGTCCACATGGCATAGTCGTTTAGGGCATGCTTCGAGTCCTATTATTAGTCGTGTCATTAGCAACCATCGCTTGCCTTTTTCTTCCAAAGTGACAACAATAAAGGTGTGTGTGATGCGTGTCAGCAGGGCAAAATTCATCAATTGCCCTTTCCTAAATCCACTAGTACCTCATCTAGTGCATTAGAACTTGTGTTCTCTGATGTTTGGGGGCCTGCTCCCACATCAGTTGGCCGTTTTGATTACTATGTAAGTTTCATTGATGACTACTCAAAGTATGTTTGGATCTATTTGATTAGTCACAAGTCTGATGTTTTTCAAATACTTCCAAGATTTTCGTAATCTAGTTGAACGTCAATTTGATAAAAAATATTACCCATGCAAACCCGATTGGGGTGGGGAGTATCAATCTTTGAACTCTTTCTTTAAACGTGTTGGCATTCACCATTATGTATCTTGCCCACACACACCCCCAAAAAAACGGTGCCACCGAACGCAAACACCGTCATATTGTTGAGATGGGTCTCGTGCTCCTCGCCATGCATCAATGCCATTAAAATTTTGGGACGAGGCTTTCAATCAAGCAGTATTTTTGATCAATCGCCTTCCATCAAAGGTCATTAACTATGACACGCCTCTCCATCGCCTTTATGGTCATGAACCCGATTATACTTCTTTACACACTTTTTGGTTGCGCTAGCCTGCCTAACCTTAGAGCCTACAATACCCATAAGCTCCAATTCCGCTCTAAGCTACCGTGTTTTTGTCGGCTATAGCAATGCTCACAAAGGGTTCAAATGTCTCGATCCTAGTGAGGGTCGTATCCATATCTCCCGCGATGTTGTGTTCGATGAAACGCTTTTTCCTTTAAGCTAGCCTCGATCCAAATGCCGGAGTCCCGTCTTGAAAAGAACTCGGCATCCTTCCCGATGTCCTCCTCAACCCATCCATGTCCTTCAGGGATGCCTCAATCCATGATCATTCGTGTGGTACTTCTAACCCGACTAATGCCTCTTTGAGTCCTTTGATGAATACGCCAGGACCGCGGGGAACAAATCTGATGAACACGATTGCTCAAACCGCGACCAATGATCCTCCTCCGCCTCCATATTTCATGTGTCGGGTCGGCCGAGACAGCGGCCGACTCCTAGGCGGATCCACCGCAGCTTCGGCAGCCTCCTACGCGCCATCCACCTCGCAGCCCAGGGGATGCCGCGTTGTCGGGCGCGACACCGCCCTCGCCTCTCGGATCTTCTGCGGCGCCACGAGGTCGCCTCGCCGCCGACCCGCGGCGCGGTACTTGCTGATCCGCCGGGGGACTTGTCCATCGAGGCTGATCCGCCGCTGGGATCGCGGCGGGCGCCCGTCTCGATCCGGTGCGGGTGAGCCGGATGTGACTCACACGCGGTCTCTAAAGACCATCGATGGTACTTCATCGTCTCCACCTCAACGACCGACAACACGAGCTCAACGCTGGATTGTCAAGCCTAAGCAAATACACCGATGGGATCGCCGATGGGGCATGGCTGCGGTCACAACTCCAAAGAACCGACGAGTGTCAATGAAGCTTTTAAAAACAAGAAGTGGATTGAGGCCATGGATAGTGAGCATCAAGCCTTGATCAAGAACAAGACCCGCATCTAGTTCCTCCACCGAAAGGTAAAAGCGCCATAGGGTGCAAATGGGTGTATAAAGTGAAAAAGAAAGCGCACGGGACTGTTGATCGTTACAAGGCTCCTCTGTTAGTAGCAAAAGGTTACAAGCAACAATATGGGATTGACTACGAAGACACGTTCAGTCCCAAAGAGTCAAAGCCGCAACTATTCGGTTGGTTCTCTCGATAGTCGTAACACTTGGCTGGTCCTTGAGGCAGCTAGACGTGCAAAATGCTTTTCTCCATGGAATTTTTGAAGAAGAGGTGTACATGCACCAACCTCCCGGGTATGAAGATAGAAGCCGCCCAAGGTATGTGTGTAAATTGGACAAAGCTTTGTATGGTCTCAAACAAGCACCTCGTGGCGTGGTATGCCGTGTTGTATGGCAAGTTGATGATGCTAGGATTCAAGGCATCCAAGGCAGATACGTCACCGCTTTTTACTATAACAAAGGAGGGATTAGGATGTTTGTGCTAGTCTATGTGGATGATATTATCGTTGCTAGTTCAACACCGTAAGCAACAAGAGCGCTACTCAAGGATCCGCAAGGAGACTTTTGCTCAAGGATCTAGGTGATCTACACTATTTTCTCGGGAATAGAAGTCAAGAAAGTCGGGAATGGACTTGTTCTCACTCAAAGAACGATATGCTTCGTAAATATTGGCTCGGTCGTATGAGCAAATGCAATGCAATTGACACGCCTTTAGCTACGATCGAGAAGCTCGGCAAGATATGAAGGGCATCCACTCGGGCCAGGTATATAACAAGATACGTGAAGCCCGGTAGGTGCCCTACAATACCTAACACTTACTCGGCCTGATTTATGTTTTGCAAAGTGAACAAGGTGTGCCGGTTCTTGCACGCTCCTACAACCGTGCATTGAGTGCAGCAAAACGCATATTGCGGTATATACAAGGCACGTTGAATCTTGGCATCGATCGGCAGCTCCAAGTCTATCTTTGGTAAGCTCGTTCTCCGATGCGCATTGGGCCGGGTGTGTTGATGATAGAAGGTCTACAGAGGCTTCGCCATTTTCCTTGGTGAGAATCTCATTTCATGGAGCGCCGAAAGCAGCCAACAGTTTTCACGCTCAAGTACGTAAGAATACAAGTCTCTAGCGAATGCCACGGCAGAGATAATTTGGGTTCGGGAACCGCATTGCGGGAACTTGGGGTTCCTCATCCATCACGAGCTCGATTGTGATGTGATAATTTAGGTGCAACATATTTGTCTGCAAATCCAGTTGTTCCATGCCGAACGAAGCACATAGAAATTGATTTTCACTTTGTCGAGAACGAGTAGCACAAGGTTTGTTGGAAATCAGATTTATCACACCAATGATCAATTAGCAGATGGTTTCACTAAGGCATTGCCTCGTGTCAAATTGAGAGAATTTAGAAACAATATCAACCTTGTATGTGGCTGAGATTGAGGAGGGGTGTTAGAATGATAGATATTCCCGGGCGTTGTCCATGTACATTGTACTAGGTTGTTCCTAGATTGTAGGTATTGATCTTATCTCTTGTAACAACTATGTAACAAACCCTAGATTGTAATGCCATGCCGTGGGGGCTGTTCCCGCCATATATAACGCGTAACCGGGACTGGGAAAGGTCACCGGTTCTCCCTACGCTTTACAGCCTTCTTCCGCCCACGACTACAATGGCGACGAGGAGGAGGAGACTGCCCAGCCCTACAGCAAACGGCGGCTTCGTCGCGTCCCTCGTCGCCCGCCCGCCGCGTCGTAGCCTCGAGAAGCAAACGTTCTATGCGGCAGATGGAGGGAATGGCGGGCGGCGACGCCATCACGGGTGTGTGGCATCTGCTTCGACGAGTTTGTGGATGGTGCACAGGTCAGCGTGATGCCATGTCCATGTCACGGCATAGGTTCCACACGGACTGCACCACCAAATGGTTGGGGATAAGCAATATTTGCCCGCTCTGCCGACATGAACTGCCCACTGCTGAATGCTGATATGCATATGAATATGATCAGTGAAGTGAAGCTAGCCTTTGCTTCTATTGCCGATGTGTGTGAAGTATGCACTTGATAGTGAGCTGTGTGCGCAACTGACGACATGGTCACCAAAACAGCAAGCAAGGGCTTGTCAGGAACGTAGACCACGATGGCATCAATTCATATATTGGGGTGACTATGTGTGCGCACGTGTTGTGGGAGTTTACGTTGTATTGACGTTGTGTATTGCAAAAAATAAAGTAACAAATGGGGCATTGTTACCTTGGTCACTTCCTCTCCATCTTCGTCTCCTAATCTGCAGGTCTGATTCGTTGCAGTTTGCTCCTGTATTTTGGTTGCCTTGCTGAGGAATATCTAAAACCTTACATGGAAGGCTATTTTAGATTTGGATGTAAATATACTTTCCATAAATTTTTAAATGACGATTTTAACAAAAGGGACCAATCAATTATTCTCACAAAATAGAGTGTACCATCTTGTACGAAGAGTAGATTCCATAAAGGTTCACCATGTCCACTCCTTCATCCCAATTTCTTCTTACAAGCTTCTCTGGGAGGAATGGCTTTTTGGGAGAAGTCACTACGCCTACACCCAGTGGGCGGAGCTACGAACTTTTGACGCCTAGGGCCAATTGTCAATACGCCGCGTGGCGCTAGCATAAGGTCAAATATCGCCCAAGACTGGGTTTAATACCGATAGATAACACAACTTATTTATAAATGCATAATTTTAGATGCAACCGATGACTGACCTTGTGACGCTCTCCTTGTATGATTGGGGTAGGAGCCGGGAGTAAAAAAAAGATTTTATTGACTTCATTCCATTCCCCTGTCCCTGCATGCTCCTCTTCATTTTATTCCTACAAGATCAGGAAGAGTTAAACAAGAGATTAGAAATTAAAACTATAGAAATTAGAAGGATAAGGATTACACTTTGCCATGACTTACCACTTACCGATCAAGGATGCTGGATGCGTCACGGTCAATGTGCGGTGATCAAGGATCCCTCTCGTGCTCAGGACTATCAGTGCTTGAAGCCTGCCTTGAACGATCCCTCTCCCGATCCAGCGGTCCCCCGCACACTTTCTTTGCCACTCAGTCTCCCGTCGCGCGGTCGCAGGTCAGCGGGCGGGCAAAGAATATAGCGGCAGCGGCGGGCATCGATCCCTTCTTGACCGCGGCCAACAGAGGGCAGCAGGCGGCGCGGCGGCGGCCAGCCAGCCAGGGGCGCGGGCCGGGCGAGTCAGCCCGGGGCGGGCGGCCTTGGCGCGCGGCGGGGAGGGCGAGGCGGCGCTTGAAGAAGAACGAGAGAGGGCGTCGGGAGTCTCGCGAAGATTCAGTTTCGCGCGGCGTTACTGTCGATTGCGCTCCGTCGAAGAACGAGAGGGCTGCTGTCGATTGAGCTCTGGGCCATCGAAGTTGGCCCAAAACCAAAAGGCCAGGCCTAAAAACATAGAATTTGCTAATGATTTTTTTTGGGCGCTAGACTAGAACCACGGCCCTAGTGGCCCAAGGCCCATATCCGCCCCCCGCCTACACCCTCCCTTCCTAGTTAAAGATGGTGTATGAGAGGTACTCCTGTCCAAAAAAAAAAAAAAAAAAAAATACAATTCTCATTTTTCGAGGAGTCAATCAATTTCAATGTTGATCAAAGTTATACAAAAGAAAATACAAACATTTACAATACAAAATAGGCATCAATAGATAAAAAATTATTTTCATGATAAACTTTGGTTGAGACATAATCAGGTGCCGCACCACCACGAGGAGACTCGAGACTAGGCTGCAGCTGGTACGCCGCCCCAGCGTTACTCAAACCTCATGATAAGTAAAAAGCTCGCTTGGGGGGTATGTAAGCTATACCGGGAGCTCCCGCTTCGGCAGTTTGGCGCCGTAGCGTGGCTTCGCTACAGGGCGGTTTGCTGGCCCACCACGCGCAGGGGCAGACGAGAACGAGAGAGATGAGAGCATGTAAGTAGCGGGTCCCACGGTTTCAAGAAACTAAAAACTGATATAACTCATAAACCAAAAGTCCAAATTAAATTCCGATTACACCATTGAATTCGTTTCAATTAATCCTCCAAAACTAGATGTCACATGGATATATTTAGATAAAATTTTAAGTGGACCCTACTGATGGTAGTTGGTATAGAGTAGAGATATAAAGAAGGATGGCTGCGGAAGATAGTACTGTAAAGGAGGGAATCTTGATGACTAGGATGTATAGAGGGAGTAAATAGAGGAACATGAGTGCGGATAGTCTCATGCACCGGCCACCGGGAAAGAAAGCTCTACATTGATTGACCATTGTTTGTAATACTTTATCCGCTTAATAAAAAAACTGCGCCTAGTCGTGCTCTCAAAAAAAAAAAAAAAAAAAACTCCATTAGGAACAAAGAGAGGATGTGGGGATGAAGGAGACAGAGAAAAACAAATAAAGGAGGAATAAAAAGAAAGAGTGTTATGATCATTGTTTTTTATTTACTACGTGGAGCTATTAATTTTGCCAAATGGAGTCTAACATTTAGCACTTTTGACATGTTAATATAGTCACATCACTCGTTGTCCCTCTAGATAATTACTTAGCTGCTAATGTAAGCGATCTTCCAAGTTGCCGAAGGTCTGCTTTTTAAAACAACACTAGCTCTAGCTCATAAAAGTTAACCAAATAGCCACAAGCAAAGTCAATTTCTCGTTTGGGGCGCTAATATTGTCCATCGGTACTGAATTTGTACACGCAGAGAGCCAGAGAAGCCGAAATTGTTTGATGAATCACAATGAAGTGCGAAAATATGGTGCCTCTGATGATTCATGCACCCAAGAAAGGTGCCCCACTGTCATTTTCATGTGCAAGCTAAGCTACTACTAGTAATCTACGTATTAAGACTTAAACTGAAAAATAGACAAGCCACACGATAATGACATGTGCACACTAGATTAGATCCTTCTTAGAAGCCAGACTGATAGTTCAGTGCGCTGACATACAAGGGACTGATTGGTTTTATTCAAATACAGCATGTTGATGAGATCCCAATTTCAGGGACTGATAAACATTTGTTCCAAAAAAAAAGAATGCTTATAAAAAATACAAATTCTGTCAGACCCAATTTGATCCGTTCAAGGTCAACGCACAGATGAACCAACCATAGGCACCTCCGTTTGCGTCCTCAAGTAGATTAATCCAAGTAAACACCGGCCCATACAACGCCAAGCTTTCACCGGTTGCCAACACGAGCTGACGAACTGAAAGATTGTGACACCTGAATCTTTAACAAGTGCCAAATTCTGCTCACATGAACCGCCCAGATCATAATAAATCACAAAAGCTAGGGGGTAATTAAAGGCAGGTAGTACTAGTGGAACTGGTAGTTGACTTTTTTTCACAAAACCCTTTTGTTTCTAGAAGAAAAAAACGGGTAGTTGACTTTTGGGTGGAGGAAGCTTTGTGTTGACCTTTTTGCCAGTTCATACCACTAGGGACTTTGATGCCTGTTGTTGCAACTTACAACTTGGAGACGATGCAAAGTTTTCAGTTGATGCATATTCATCTCACCCACAACATTGGCCATATGCATTTGCAACATTTTATATTGACCATGGACAACTTGAGACAGGCCTGACCAAAATGGATTGCCTGCAGCCACACCGTTGACCTTCCCCAAAATGCATATGCCAATAACCCAATCCCAATGCACATATTTAGTATGCACACTCCCTCAAACATTTGACCATCATCCTCTCTTTCTCAACAATGAGGCAAGCCAAGGGTACTGATCCGGCGATCGCCGCTGCCGTCGTCGTCGTCCTCCTCTGCGTGGCATCGCCGGTGGCGGTGCTCCCGGTAGACGGGGCTAAGGGAGAAGGAGAGCTCACGACGCAGCTCATTAACGGCTTCACGGCAACGCACGCGGCCGGGTCCGCGGCGACGTTCGAGCCGGTGCTGTACGCTACCAGCTCCATCTTCGCCCTGGGCTTCCTCCGCGTGGGCACGGCGTCGCTGGACCTCGCCGTGGTTCACCTCCCGTCCTCCTTCCCCGTCTGGCGCGCCACGCCGGCCAACCTCGGCGACTGGTCACGCCCGGCCACGCTCACCTTCGACAGCACCCTGGTCCTGAACGGCCACGACGGCGCCGTGCTGTGGCGAACGCTCAACACCATCGGTGACACCGTCGCGCTGCTCAACTCCTCCAACCTCGTCGTGCAGCGGTACGGGGAGGAGCAGCCTGGCCCGGCGTGGCAGAGCTTCGACCACCCGTCCGACACGCTGGTCGTGGACCAGAACTTCACGGCCTCGTCGACGCCGCTCATCTCCGCGAACCGCCGGTTCGCGCTGCGGCTCGGGAAGACGTACATGGCGCTGCACATGGAGTTCGACGGCGGTCGGACGGGGGGGGACGACGCCCGTGTACTGGAAGCACACGGCGCTGGAGGCGCAGCCGGAGAACGCCACGGCGCCGCCGATCTACGGCCGCCTCGACGGGCTCGGGTTCTTCGGACTCTACCTCGACGGCGGCGGCGGCCATCCGAGGGTGGACGTGCTGTCGTTCGACACGTTCGCGCTCAACCTCACCGGCGTGTTCCGGCGGATGACGTTGGACGACGACGGCAACCTCCGCGCGTACTACTGGTCCAGCGACCCTAACGCCAAGGCGTGGACGTCGGACTACAAGGCCATCACAGAGCGGTGCGAGCTGCCGACGTCGTGCGGCGCGTACGGCCTGTGTGTCCCCGGGAACGCGACGCAGTGCCAGTGCCTGGACAGCAACGGCACGAGCACCACCAGCGGCACCCCGCCGTGCCACGCCGAGGAGACCGGCGACCTCTGCATCACCGGGCCACGGCAGCAGCAGCTGGAGTTCGACGTGGTGCGGCGGAAGCGGGTGTCCGTGGCGTACAAAGAGGAGCTGCCGGTGCAGACGACGAACACGACGGCGGCCGGGTGCGAGGCGGCGTGCGCGGGCAACTGCAGCTGCTGGGGCGCGGTGTTCAACGGCGCGAGCGGCTACTGCTACCTCATCGACTTCCCCGTGGAGACGCTGGTGTACCAGGCCGACGACCGAATGATGGGCTACTTCAAGGTCAGGAAGTCGGCGGCGACGGCGAGCTCGGCCTCGGCGCGTCGAGGCATGTCGCCGGGCGTTACCGCCGCGACGGTTGTGCTGTCGCTGGTCCTGGTGGCGCTGGCTGCCGCCGGAGCGTATTGGGGATACAGGATGTGGGATAAGAGGAAGAGGAAACGGGCGGGCATGGAGCAGGAGCTGGCGCCGGGGCCGTACAAGGACCTCAAGTCCATGGCCAGCCCTAACAGTTCGTTCAAGGCATCACCATCAACCCAGCCATGAGAGAGGGTTGGTTGAAGGTCTTGTGCAGTGGATCGGAGTGGATTGCTCGTCCTCGAGTTGGATGAATCATTCGTTGTAAATCGCACAAGAACGTCAGGTTGATCAGAGGTTAGCTCAGACCTCGTCTCCTTGATGAATTGCAGAGTGTGGAGAAGAGGATGAATTCAGGTACCTCAGCTCCTCACTTTACAGCATCATTCGATCCACAGCTTTGGATGGAACCTTGGAGTGGAGAAATGGTGGATCTTGCCAGGAAGTGCAGCCTTGATCTGTTCCCCAATATGTGGCATCGTTTTTGCGTAGCCGCGTGTAGGCTTTGTAATTGTGTACAGACACTTCTTCACTGTTCTTAATTCATCAACTTTTTTTTTACGGTTGTCATCAGCATGTATACATCTCCAAGTGCAACTACAATCTGAATCTGTGCTCGGTTAAAAACTAAGGGCCCCTTCGGAATGCAGACATTTCACAGGATTTGTACAGGATTATCATATGAACTAGTTCATTTCCACGTAGGAAATTGGAAAGTTTCTTTTTGTTCCAAAGGTGGCCTGAAATAGCAATACATTGATCAATTTACACGAGGGCCTGTTAAGTTAGCGTTTTGGATCCAACTCTAGGACTTAGAGAAAACCTACTATGAATTTCATTTGTTTCTGAGACTCATGATTTTCATCTCCACTCTAAATTACAGAATTCACCCAACTTTCCAAGCTGCGTTTTATTAAAAAAGTATAATTTGCCAAATCATCTGAAGTATATCACTGTCACACAGTTCAGAAGTCACAAATTTCTATGCTTGTTTTCTAAAGGGTAAAGTCTATTCGATCTACAACCTACAACTTGCATGCCAATCTCATTTAAAGTCATGAACTCTGAACCCAGGTATTGAACACTCTCCGACTGTCAAAATAGGACGAACTTTCTCATCTAGCTAGTTCCAAATTTGGTTTTTCTATATTTAATAATAATGGAAATCTGGTTTATCTCTCAAAAATTATAACCGTTTTTTCTTCTTTAATCAGAAAAAGTAAAAACTAGTACCATTTTTTCTTAGAAATTAATGCTATCGACATGTTAGCTATTTCTATAAAGTTATTTGAACTTATTTTATGTTCCAACTTATTTTTTCAAACAAAAGTGCCACTAGTTTCATGTGTTTCCTAAGTTTTAATAATAAACTAATTATTATTTTTCATATCAAACTTTTTTTTTTTTTTTGAGGAAGAAGAAAAAACTAACCGTAACTGTCACAGCCGCGACGGAAAGGGCGGCGACACGAGGCCACCGGCACCACGGTGGCTGGCGGCGGCGACTTTGGGGGCGGGGGGTCGTTGCTACCCTCGAGTCGGGCGGCATCTTGTGGGGGAGGGGGCGGGGGGCTGGGGGGGGCAAGAGCGGGGATTATTTTCTTTATTTGCTTGTCCCTAAAGATTACATCCTCTTGTTTATATAGCTCTCCTATGAGACTTGTATCTTGAGCAATCTCTAAAGGTTTTGTTATATTTCCGAATACCTTTTACAAGCAAACTCTTACTATTTTTCCTAATAGGAGATTTCCTTATAGATTGGAATATCTCCCGCACATAAAAAAGTCCTAATCCTAATCAGAATCGATGATGACGTGGGCGATGGCGCAGGTGGCGGCGGCGGCTGCTGCCCGGCCCGCCAGCGCACCGCCCCTCATGGGCGGCTCGGCCGGCTGGGCTGCCTGCCCCCCTCCGGGCTAGGCTGATCCTGTGCTTGTGACATCTCCCCACCGTTCGATGAGGCGACACGTCCGCGTCGTCCAACCAACCCACCAGTCAGTGCAAAAGCTATGGCGACTGGGGGAGGATGGTGCGCTAGGGCCGTAGCGGAGCTGGAGCTGTCCCATCTTGTCGTAGAAGTCGTTGACGTAAGAGGTGTCGTCGTCGAAAGAGAAGTCTAAGTTCAGGTCGCCGAAGTAGGCGCTGAACTTGTACTGAACAGGGAGTGCACAAAGGTCTAGCCACCCTGGCAGCCTTCATGATGGCTCCGCTCAGGATGCCATCATCTCTATCGTCTGGCCGAGAGGCTGGTGGTGCAGGGATGGAGTAGACTGTTGGGGCGTGCACACAGGCGTGTTTACCCTGCAGAACACGTGACGGATCGGCACACAGGCGTCGTGGCTGAGTCGCAGGAGGCAGCCGTAGGGAGGTCGATTGGTAGTCATCACCATCGGCCGTAGCTGGGGCGCGCCGTCATGCGGGCGTTGATGGTGGCGTTGTCGATGTGGATGAACTCCTACCCGTTGTTGTCGAAGAGCAGCACGCGGTGATGTCATCCATCTTGGCGTTCGAAGCGCACCACCATGAGCAGTATGCTAGCCGGGAAGGCCTGCTGCTCTGGAGGGGTCGTCGGGAGGTGGAAGCCCACTGCTACGCCATGAAGTGGGACTCCTTGCTCAGTGGAAGCTGCTGGGACGTATTGTCTTTTAATACAAAATGTTAGAAAGGGTAAATATTGTCTTTTACTTATATGTTATGTTACACGAATTTGGCTTTGGGAAAAATTCGTGTGAGGGTAACCTTGCTGTCACACAAATTTGGCTTTCGCAAAATTTGTGTGATAAATTCTTTTAGTATAGTTACTATACTCAGTAAACCGTATGGATTTTTTTTCTATGAATAGATCAGACATGTATATATATGGAGTTGTTCCTTGATGTCATCAAGTCTTTATTATTTTTTGTAGATTAATTTTTTTTTTTCGGTCAAGGGGCTTCCCCGTTTCCATTACGAATAACGGAAATACAGCAGAGTTCAAAGAGTATTCAGACAAAAAAAAACAAAGAAATGTCCCAGACACCGGACAGACGCGAGCGACAAGACACCCCAGGAGTTTAAGTCCCTTACATGCAACATTCAAAACACTTTCATAAAAGACGACAGGCTAACATGAACATAGCAGAGAACTAAGACTTCATCACTCTACTCTTGTCCGGCGTCTTCAGCTCCATCTTCCTCATTACCGATCAGCCTTCCACATTGTCCTCCTGCGCTCTTGGTGTAGTAGGTTGACCCCAAACTGAAGAGTAGCTTGGACCGCCTGAGACCACGCCCTCCTTGTCGCCCTCCTTAAACAAGCCTGACCAATATTTCATTAGCCCGCAGGCATGGCTTATTATTTCAAGAGCATTATTGAATTTTTCCCTCCAAAACAAATCGAATTTCTTTTTTTTTCCATATTGCCCAGCAGATGGCAGCAAGACCAATCGCATGAAATTGGTTGTCCCTTGGCAGCCATTTTTTCACACCACCACCACCCTTGATCCAAGGATTGGTGTACATCAGTTGCACCAATGCTTGATGCCACAGTTTGCCCAAACACATTTTGCAATTGGACAGGTAAACAGAAGATGGTTAACAGATTCATGTTGATTTCAAAAATAGCAAGTAGGATCCCCTTTCTATTTCTTCGTATCATATTATCCTTAGTCAGAATTGCCTTATTTGTAACTAACCACATGAAAATTTTAATTTTGGCTGGAATTTTGGCCTTCCAGATCTTTTTGTGATAAGGGCCACAATCATTAATTGTTAAGGCATTGTAGGTAGACTTGACACTGAATCTGCCATTTTTCTCAAGTTTCCAAATAAATAAATCTATCTTCATCCGTTTCCAGGTTATGGTTGAGGATCCTCTCTTTGAGATTCACCCATTCAGCTAAAAAGATCACCACAGAGCCATCTACTAAAAGAGATTGAGCTAGAGTCACTTAACATCTGTGCAACACTTATATCTTTCTGATTACATAACTTATATAAAATTGGATAGGATAAGCATAAAGGTTTATCATCCAGCCAGGTATCTTTCCACAGGGAGGTAGTTGTACCATACCTGACAATTACTTTCCTACCCTGCAAATATAACCTTTAGCATGTCAGACAAAATAGGAGAATCATTCTGCCTATGTTTCACATTTGTGATGGAATCTTTTTTCAAAATTTTTGTAGATTAATATGTCTAAATATGATATCAACAAATGAGCCCATGACCACGTAGACAGATTGCTTCAATAAAGGGCCAGGAAATTAAAAGCCATGCTTTTGAGGTCGGTTGGGCAGACGGCATCTCTGTGACTCTGTTTGCGCTGCTGGCTGATGCGTGGCTTGCAAACAAATTCACAAGTTGAACACAAGCAGCTAGAGTGGTTAGCGCTGGCTCTCGCGTCGGGCCTGCAGGGACGCAGAGCCTTAACGAGCAGGATTGAGAAAATGGAGAAGGCCAAACCAAATAGAGCCGGAGCAAATCTCTTGTACTACAGAAGCGGGAAGCCACGCCATGAAAGACGACACTCAGGCATGTTACAAGAAACTTGCTCCTCACTCCTTGTAGATCGACGTTGTATACTCTCCGCTGTCTTCCACCTATATGTTGTTGCCCTCTCTGTCTGGCTCGCTAGCTGTCTCAGCCTGGTATCAGCATCAGCCTTCCTGGCCGGCCGTCCCCTTCTGTGGCTTCAGCCTTCAACGTCACCCATCGCGTCAAGTCTTTGCTTCACTCGTAGTATATGCTGGCAGTTATGACGGCAGAGAGGACACACGTTGCTAATCGCCAACCACATGGAGATGCAATCCGAGTGAAACTTGTGCGGCACGCGAGATGGACATGGCATCACGGTGACCTGCTCACCATCCACAAACTCAATGTAGCAGATGCTACACTGATCTGTGATGCCATCTTCAGTGCCTCCGGCGGCGGCGGCGTGGAACGTTTGCTTCTCGAGGCTACGCACGGTGGCGGTCAGAACAAGCTGTGCAGCGTGCTGGGCGGCCTCAAGCACTATAGCAGGAAAGGCCTCGGAAAACACTTCAGTTTCTCGTAAGCTGATGAGTCGTAGACGCATCCCAATCGTGCGAAGAAACGCGGCCCACGGCACCGAGTCACCCGAGAGGAAGTGGCCGCGCACTGCGTCGTCAATAATCGAAATCATGTGGCAGACGTCGGCGGCGTCCACCAGACCGAGAGCCAGCCGTGCCAAGTCGGGCAGCCCTCGGTGGCGCAAAACCGCCGCCGCTTCGTGTAACTGAGCTTCAAGTTGAACATCGGCAGCCGACGGACCGTCCACGACCGAGGAGACCAGCTCACCGTCCTCCAACTCCAAACTCTCGTCGGCCATGGTTGAAGAAGCCAGATGGGGCGCGTTGATCGTGGATTTGTGGTTCACGCGAGGCAGCGGTACATGTTGCCGGTGCACGAACGAACTGAATGCGTGACCTAGGCAGCTAGCAAGATATATTTGCCGGCCGAGCCGTATGCATGTCGAGTTCGTTTAGGAATAGGAAATGAATCCGACGAAGTTAGTTAATCGGAATATAGGAAGATGACGTTCGTTTTTGCTTCCAACAGCACTTTTGACGCGTCCATCTTCCCGTACGTCCAACCTGTCGGCGGCGGCACACAACACCGACAGGTTCTCCACTGGGACCCACTTTCATCTCATCTTCAATGTTAGAGTAAGGCCGGCTAATAATACAATCTTCTCTCATCCTATCTATATAGTAGTTAGCTCATCACGACTAGTTTAAAATCTACTCACTACAGTTTGCCGACGGGTTTATCTCGGTAAAGCCTAGTCGGGGGAAAGAGCGGCGGCAAAGACCGCTTGTCGAGCCGTATATCGGGCTCACAGCGAAGCCTTTGTCGTGTACCCCTCGCCTCGGCTAAGATCAAACGGTGGCAGAACGTTGGCGGCGGCGCTTTGCCGAGCCAACCCGTTCGTCTCGACAAATGGCCAATCGTAATGGCGTCCTGTGGCTCTTTGCCGACAGCGCTAACGAGGGGTGGCTCGGCAAAGGTTTGGAGGTAAAAACCAAAAAGGGGGGGTTGGGGGGTCATTAAGCTAATGTTGTCCAAAACTCTCGCTAAAAGGGGTCCTTGGGAAAATTCTTTTTCGAGAGTTGGATGGGCGCTCTCGACAAAAGGGGCGAGGGCGGCTAAGTTGACACTATGGCCTTTGCGAGGGAGCTCGGCCTCGGCTCTCGAGAAAGCTGCCTTTCCGAGAAGCGCCGGCCCTCGACAAAGGATGTATGCCGAGTTTTTTTTTTTTTTTTTTTTTGCCAGCGGCAGTCGCGGCAAAGAGGCTTCTTTTGGCGGTGAGCCCAAAATTTAACCCTTGACAAATGTTTGCTCCGGCAAAGGAGGGGAATCCAATGTGACATGTCTCTTTCCACAGATTTTCTTGGTTTTTTTTTTTCTAAACCAGCTGTAAGGTTAAAGCCGCTTCTCCTTTGTCCTCTCTCTCTAACTTATTGTAATTCTGAGATGTTCTTTTTTTTGTCTTTGTTTATTTTATTTACTACGTGGATCTTTTTTATCCTTTTTATTGATTTTCCCCTTTTTTTATCTTATTTGTTTTAATTAACAATTTCATTCATTTTTTATTTCTATACATTGTTCTTTTTTATGATTTGAAGGGAAGCCACCATGATTTTAAGATCTACAACAATACCTCAATTCCTAACTTTCTGCTGATGTCATTTTATTTAGAGCAAACACCACAACCATTTGGTCTTGTTCTTACTGCTTATTACAAGAGATTTCTATAGCTTACAGGTTTTGGGAACATATATATATAACCCATATATAACAGCTAAAAGAAAAAAGCTACAGAAGCCACACACGCCAGAACGAAGACACTCACAGGCATGTTGCTCCTCACTCCTCGTAGACCTTTGTATACTCTCTGCAGTTTGGCCAAATGCTGTCTTCCTATATATTGTTGACCTCTGTCGGGCTCTCTGTCTCTCAGCCTGGTATATATCATGCATCTGCCTTGCTGGCTGGCCGTCACCAGCAGCCACTGCTCTGCACGGGGCCGTACCCCGTCCGTGGCTTGAAACCTTCAACGTCACCCATCGTGGCAAGTCTTTACTTCACTCGTAGTATGCTGGCAGTTCATGCCGGCAGATAGGACAAACGTTGCTGATCGCCAACCACTTGGAGATGCAGTCCGTATGGAACTTGTGCACGGCGCGAGATGGACATGGCATCACGCTGACCTGCCCACCATCCTCAAACTCCTGGTAGCAGACGATACACTCCGTGATGCTGTCGTCGTCGTTCCCTCCGGCGGCGGTGCGGAACGTTTGCTTCTCAAGACTACGCACGGCGGCGGCGGACGCAGGGACCGCGCCGAAGCCGCCATTGCGGTAGGGCTCGTCCATGTCGTAGGTCAGAACAAGCTGTGCAGCGTGCTGGGCGGCCTCAAGCACCATGGCTGGAAAGGCCTCAGAAATCAAGTCCTCGTTGCCGCCCGTTTCTTGGAACCTGATGAGCACACGCATACGAATCGTGCGTTGGAACGCATCGAACAGCACTGGGTCACCGTCGCCGCGCACACCGTCGTTAAGAATCCACATCGCGTGGCCGTGGTCGGCGTCCACCAGACTGAGAGCCTGCCGTGCCAAGTCGGGCTGCCCTCGGTGGCGCAAAACCGCCGCCGCTTCGTGTAGCTGAGCTCGAAGTTGAACGTCGGCGGCCGACGACGACGATGGACCGTTCACGACCGAGGCGACCAGCAGCTCACCTTCCTCCAGCTCCAAGCTCACGTCGGCCATGGTGATCGAAGAAGGCGGCGGTGTTGCCGGTGGCCCGGTGCACGATAACGAACGAACTGAATGCGTGACCTAGGCACCTAGCCACCTAGGTAGCAATATTTATTGCCGGCCGAGGCGTATGGATATCGAGTTCGTTTAGGAATAGGAAATGAATCCGACGACATACGTACTAATGCAGTTCGGAGTTCGAAGGGATTTCTTCAGAAGATGACTAACATTGTAAATTGATGTGCTTGAACTCGCATCAAAGTTTTGGGGATCCACCACACCTAATGAGAATTATTCTTTTTTTTTTTTTTGTATTTTATATTATCTTTTCTTTTGTTTTATGTGACAGAAGCGTGTTTTGTCGCATCGAGATCCACCACCTAAGAGCATCTCGGTGGAGCCCCTATTTGAGCCCCTACCTCAAATTTTAGAGGCTTGATAAAAAATAAACTCGGTGGAGCCTCTAAATAGGCTCCCATTTTACATGCCCGTCAAATTATAATCTCGGGCGCTAGGAATACAAACCCTCTATTCCCTCTCATCTATGTGGGTCCTACACTAGTTTCTCCTTTCTTCGTCGGGTTCTTCGCTAAATGGCAGGACGGCGGCCCCTCTGGGCGGCCCCGCCCCGCGCCTTCCTCCGGGCGACGCAGAACCCCGGCCCGCGCCGGCGACCCGTCGGCGGGCGTGGCCAGCCCGGGCGTCTTGCCTCGGGCGGGCGCTTGGCCGGACGGTGGCCCCGCCCGGCGCGGCGCAGCCAGCCAGCGGCCTTGCCTCGGCGGCGCAACGCCGCCCAACGGTCTCGGGCGGCGCCGCTCGGGCGGGTGTCGGGGACCAAATATTGGGCCCCGAGACATTCTCAACTATGAGAATCGCCGCTGCAAGGCCCGGTAAAACCCCTAGCCCGCTATCATCCCACGGGAGGAGGGACGGCCCGATGGACGATGGACCGGGCCATTGGCCACGGCGCTCACATAACGACGATTGGCCCCCTGGACGGCCCACAAGCGAGCCCAAATAGAGTCACCACGGCGTAAAGAGCTCATCACGCTCACGGCTGACAAGGTCAAGGACCTCCGCCCCTCACAACGAACCATGACGTTCCGCGTCGGCAGCAGGCCCAAACCATGGCTCGGGACTCGACCACGCATCTCCGTTTCGTCAGGGGCTGGCCTGGCTCCCCGACCCGGGAGAAATCTCGCCGTCCAGGGGGTGGCCTGGCCACCCTCCGGCGCAAAAACCCGCCTCGCCCGAGGGAGACCAGCTCTCCATCCTCGGTGGGGCCCCCACTAGCCCGTCTAGGGTCGCCGACCCTCGGGCGTGGGAGGGATCCGTCGGAGGAAGGGAAAAACCGCCGCATTCAATCGCGATGCACGACGGCGGCGCCGCCGCCATCGATTACGCCCGATCAAATCGAGCGCGAATCGTCTCCCCAATCCGATGGATGGGGCAAAAGCTGAACCCGGTGGCGTGTTACACCACCCGACACGGGAAAGCGGAATGACACTGTTCATTTCCCCGAGCACCGTCAAAAGCGCCCGCGTTGGGCGGACCACCGGGCACACTTGACACGCATAGCCGGCAACCTGCAGGACCGGCCCTCGCCATGCGGTTGAGAGGGGCGCCTCCACGGGGACCCTCGGGGGCGGCGCCCGGGCGGCACGTCCACCATCGGATCGGGGGCAGCGTGTCTTCGTCAAAGCAACATCCAAGCCGGCCCACCCCTTGGCGGCGCACATGCAACCGTGTAGCCTCGGGGAATTAGCCACCTAGGCGTCCACGTGTAAACATTATCTCTCTCCTTCTCCTATAAAAGGGGGAGTAATGCCTCATTAGGGGGATTCGATTCCATTCGTTTCGATTGATAGGATTCGATTCGAGTCGAGCCCGCTCAACTCCGCCTTCACGCGCGAGGAAACGCACACCACCACCACCATAACCACGATCGTGGGGCTTGAGACCAGCGTCTCTCCCCCGCGACCGCCCGTAGAACCCCTACTGCGAGGCTCACCTTTGAGCTTGAGGTAACACGGCGGGGACACACCCCTTTGGACGTAGGGCCCCGTTGGCTGAACGGGATAAACCCGGCTGCGTCCCCGTCCATCTTGCGCTCGTCATCGAGGGGAGGAGGCACACGGCTTATAAATTCTTTATTGCCGGCACGAGGCACCCACCGTTCCTCGAAACGCCGGCGGTTGGGCGGCGCGGGTGCAATCGCATCTCCATCGGCCCTCATGGCATTTCCGCCTTCGTTTCCCACCACGCTTTCGCGAGCACGAGCTCCAGCGCGAACACCACCTTTTTCTTGGAGCGGCGGCATTTGTGGCGCTGGCCACAACTCTACGATGATCATTCGCTGGCGTCTGCAGGTAGAAGGGAGGGCAGCATACGCCACCGCGGCAAGCCATCATCATCCGCCGCACAAAGCGGGCAAAGCGGACCCATCGTAGCGCAAAAAGGCGTCAAACAACGGTTACGAATCCGTCGACATATCCCCGGCGCCCGACTGCGAGAAGGGCTCCAGGGAACCCTAGGCCCCGGGAAATACCTTACCCGCCACCCGCTGTGGTAGGGTACCCCGAAAACTCATCGTCGGAACGCCTCCGCTCGGACATCTTTGGAGGAGTCGGTGAATCTTCGCCGGCGTGAAACTCGGTCGAAGCCTTAGCCGGGGAGAGCACGAGCGGACCACCCGGTCGTTCCACGGGACGTTATCCCATGGACATTCACTCGGAGGGAGCGCATCCTCCACGGGATGCGGGACGACCCCATCACTCACCCCCTCCCGGGTTCAATCGGGGGGCTGGTCCGGGGCGAGGAGACTCGCTCTACACGTCAGGAGGTCGAAACCTCCTCGGGCGTTCGGTAGCGGCGTGCCGACAATGAAGAGCGAGTACTATGACCCCGCAGCGGGAATGCTTCAATGTCGAGTCCCGCCCGCGGGATGGCGATTCAGCGTCTCCGGCGAAACGGCAGCGGACGTCGCCACACGTGAGCTCAATGCCGGCGGCTTCGCCCATCCATCCGTGCGCGCCCGGCTTTTTGCCGTTAAAGCGCCGGCCTCGAGATTTGCGAGAACGAATCCGGGCGGAATCACGCCCGACTCCGGCGGGCAAAACATCGAGGGGCGAGGCACCGGGCTCGGCGAAGCGGTGAGGGCACCTCAAACTCACAATGGCGGCGGGCCTTGTCGGACGGTACAGGAGTGCCTCCAATCCCGGCATAGCGGCCCCGTTCAGCAGAGCCCGGCCTCAGCGTGGCGGCGGCCGCCACATCTTGCGAGGAATGCGAGCCTCCACTACAGGAGGGTAAGCGTACGGGAAGGCCTCCGTCAACTCCCTACGACAAGGCGGCGGTGCAACGGTGAGAGAGTTCGCTTCGGGGATCGGGTCAGTGGCGTCACGGCGGCGAGGAATCTGGGCGAAGTCGGCGAGGGCTCCGTCCACTCGGATCGAGCGAGCCCGGCAAGGCGGTCAGGGGAGCGCTGGGCGACAACCGTTACAGCGCCCGATGCAGGGAGCGCATAGAAGACCGCTACGCGGCACGCCACGGCGCCCACGACCTCGAGGGGCGAGATCGAGCGGCGGCGAGGCTCGCCATGAAAGGTGGCTTCGCCTCGGGGGGCGACAAAGCGGGGCGAGGCGCCTGAGCGGTCGAAGGACCGAGGGTACTCCCCGATCCGCCCGGGCCTCGAGGCCTTCACCGGGGACATCGGGGAGGGCACCACTCCTGCAGCGTTTGAGGCCCCGAGCCATCTCGAGAAGTACAGGGAGAGACTTCGTCGAGGTATGGGCGGGCGACTATCGGCCCGGCATGCCGGTTCGCGAGGGGCACTGCGATGACAAAGTGATAATCGAGAAATTTGCCCTGTACCTCTCGCGATGCCGCGAGCTTGGGTTTGGAACACCTTCCACCCAACCTCATATCAAACTGGCGGACTTGGTGAGAGCCTTCCGCTGACCAACTTCGGGGCACATACCTCGCCGGGTAACTTCGTGGGATCTCAGGATCTCGGGCTAGACAAAATCCGGCCCGAATCCTGCTGGCGACTACATCCGCGCTTCTCCAAGCGGCGGACCGAGCTCCCTAATGTGGATTCGGGACGTCATCGGGGCCCCTTCTTGGCCGGTACCACTTCTTGAGACCTCGTGAAGAAAGAAGCTGGGGCCGCGGACTCCCACCGAGCAAGCGGTGATGGACATCGCCACCAAGTTCGCCCAGCGGTGAGGAGATTTGTCGGGGCTCTGTTCAATCGAGGGCTACGGCAAGGGAGAAAAAGCGCAAGGAAGAGGGGCAGGGATCGCAACCTCGGGAGGCAGAAGAAAAAAAGAAAAGATAAGAGCCGCAGAGGGCAAGGGCCCACGCCACCCAAGCGGACGATGAAGACATGGTGAGCTGCGGATTCGATCGCAAGGGGCCCACCCCCCGCTAAAACCGATGACATGCTCAAGCCATGCGGAACCATAGCTACCCGGTCAAGCATACCCTCGGGGAGTGCAAGAGAATGCGCCAACATTTCGCCAAGCTCAAGGCTATCCCCCGGGTGAAGGGAAGAGGCTCCGAGGGGTGGCGCCAAGAACGAAGTTCGAAGGTGAATAAGCGCTTCATGATCTTCGGCCGGCACAACCCAACATGTCGTCTTGGGCGCAAGAAGAAGAGGCGTCGGGAGGTCTATGCCCGCGGGCCGGCAACCCGAAGGCTGCGCAAGTGGTCGGACCCGGGCCATCACCTTCGACCCGGTCGGATCACCCCCGCACATCCGAACGGGGCTTATCCGTGGTGGATCCCATCATCGCCAACACTTTCGGCTCACCAAAGTCCTAATGGACGGAGGGGCAGCCTCAACCTCATCTCTGAAAGAAACCCTCGACCTCCTCGAGGTAGACAAGTCAAGATCTGCCTGGGGGCCGCATTCAATAGGCGTCGTCCCGGCAAGCGGCTAAAAGCCCCTCGGGCGGTCGACTTACGGTTTAGCCGGTTGTGACCCCTCGAACCGAGGAGCAGAAGACTCTCACATTTGAGATCCTTGGGGTCAGCGGTACCCACCACCTCCTCGGGGCGGCCACCTTTCGCCAAGTTCATGGTATCCCGAAGACCACGTACCTCAAGCTCAAGATGCGGGGCCGAAGGGTGTCATCGGCGGCCTCGCACCATCATGCATACGAGTGCGGCGTGGAAGGCGTGGAGTATGCGAGGCATTCGCCATTCTTAGAAGGCACTCATCGCCCGATCAAAGAAAGCTTTAGCGAAATCATGATCGAGCATGAGGCCAGCGCCTTATTTGGGAAGAGCTTGAGCCCTCCTCGGGCACCAAGAAGATCCCACTCGATCCCAGAACCGAAGGAGAAGGCTGGCGACCATCAGCTCGGACTGGATCCGAAATAGGAAGCCGTGCTGTCGTCGACTTCCTCAGCGCGAATGCCAAGGCGTTTCGCGTGGGGACCCTCGGACATCTTGGGCATCTGAGGGATGTGCCCGAAGCACTCCCTAGGCTATCCGTAGGGCTCAAAGCCGATCATGCAACGCTTGCGCCCGTTTTGATGGCGCTAGCCGGAAGATCATCGGCGAGATCCCACAAACTCTGGGGGCGGATTCATAAATGAAGTATTCCACCCCGTGGTTAGCTAATCATATTAGTAGAGAAAAAGAATGGGAAATGGCGGATGTGTGTGGACTACACTAGTCTCAACAAAGCATGTCCGAAAAGTTCCCTTTCCTTTCTACCTCGAATCGACCAAATTATCAACTCCCAACTGCGGGATGTGAAGCGTTGTCCCTTTCTTGGCGGCGTATTCGGTTATCACCCGGATCAAAATGAAAGAGTCCGACCAGCTCGCGACCTCGTTCATAACACCCTTCGGGATGTATTGCTACCTCACCATGCCCTTCGGAGAGGAAACTTGGGGCAACATACCCGGCGGTGCATGCAAATCATCTTCGAGGGAACTCATTGGAAGGATCGTAGAGGCCTCGTCGGCGACATAGTGGTCAAATCAAAAAGCGTCCGGACCTGGGTGGGCGACCTCGGGAAACAACCGTGCCTAAACAAGAAGGGAGTCAAGCTCAACCCGAAAAAATGCGTGTCGGGGTCCCCCAGGGGATCTTCTTTGGGTTTTATCGTCTCTCAACGAGGCATCGAAGCAAACCCGACCAAGGTTGGCCCATAATCACCAAGATGGGTCGATCAAGATCTCAAGGGAGTACAAAAGGTCATGGGCTGCCTGGCTTCGTTAAAAGCGAGGTTCATCTCACGCCTCGGGGGAAGGGCTTGCCCTCTATGAAACCTGCGCGCCAAGTCGAGCGGCTTTGCACGGACCCACGAGGCGAAGAAGCCCTCGGCAACCTCAAAGCTCTAACAAACCCCATAGGTCCTAGTACGCCAAACCCGGAGAAACCACGCTCTTATATGTCCACTTTGCCACTACCGGGTGGTGGCGGCGGTGGTTGTAGTGGAGCGTCGGGAAGGGGGCACTGCGTTGCCCGATTACAACGCCTTTGTTTACTTCATCGGTGAAGTGCTTTCCGACACCAAGGCGTGTTACGCCCAGATCTGAGGAAGCTATTGTGCGCCATCGTCTTGACACAAAGGAAGCCGCCACTACTTCCTCGCGCACCCGGTTGCCGTGGTATCCTCGTTCCCCTCGGGGAGATCCTCCAAAAACGGACCCACGGGAAGAGTGGCGAAGTGGGCGATGGAAACTCATGGGGCGAAACTATATCATTCTGCCCGCCAAAGCGATCAAATCGAGGTCTGGCGACTTTGTGGCGAATGGACCGATACCCGGCCCCCGCGCACCCATCCGAGGCCGAATCTTTGGACCATGTATTTTGATGGATCCATGATGAAGGCGGGCGCGGGGCTGGTTTTACTCTTCATCTCCCTCGGGGTTCACACGAGTATGCCATCGGTACGCATTTTCACCTGCCTCCAACAGCGTCGCGCCGAATCTGGCGGTCCAGCGGCCTCGGATCGCGGCGGACCTCGAATCCGGCCGGTTGGAAACTAGGGGTCGCGGTTGGTCATCGACCAAGTCATGAAGCTTATCGGCGTGCCACGGCCGAAGATGGACGCGTATTGTATTGGAAGTCGCCAAATTGGGAGAGAAAAGTTCCATGGGCTTGAGCACAAGCATGCAGCCCAGGAAAGGCGCTTCTAGCGAGGCCGCGGATGAAGCGGGCAAGGTCGCGGCAACCCGGTGCCGTTCCTCGAGCGTCCTCACCGAGACCTCAATAAACCATCGGTCAAGTACCCCCCTCGGAAGTACCCTCGGGGGCTCCGCGAGCACACCGCAACAAATACACACCGAAGCTATGGCGGTCAGCCAGACCATTGGGGAGAAAACGGTGATAAGGTACCTCACAGGGAGAGCTACCCAAGGACCAAGACCGAGGCTTCGCCCGGTTAGCCCGAAGGTCGAAGTCCTTCACACTGATTGGAGAAAGGGGAACTCTACAAAGAGGCCTCGGGGGGTATACATGCGATGCATACCCTCGGTTGAAGGCCAAATTGCTTTCGTTAACACCCACCCCACGGGGAATGCGGTCATCCGCGCCCCCAGGACTCTAGTCGGTAAAGTCTTGAGGCAAGGCTTCTCGCGGCCCTTCGGCCCGGTGCGAGCCTTGAACCAAGTCGTCGCGTACACGCAAGGAATGCCAATTCTCTGGCGCGGGGCGCACCTCGGCTCAAGCCTTTGCAAACCATACCTCTTCGTGGCCATTTGCGGTGTGGGGACTCGACATGATTGGGCCCAAGAAAAGGGCCGGGAGGACACACTCACGTCCTGAGTAAGCCATTGACAAGTTCTCCAAATGGATCGAAGCCATGGTGAACCCTCACGAGGGGAAGCGGTGAAATTCTTTACGAATATCATTTCCCGTTTTGGAGTCCCGAACTCCATCATCACGGAACAACGAACCAACGAGGGGAAGAAGTTCACCGACTTTTCTGCGGCGACTATGGCATCAGGAGTGGATACCTGCGGCCGTAGCTCACCGAACCCAGCGGTCAAGTGGGCGTGCCAGGCATGATCACCGCAAGAGCTCAAGCCAAGGATCTTCAATCGGCTGAACCAATGCGGGGAAAAACATGGTACCAAGAGCTGCGTCGGTTCTATGGAGCCTTCGAACAACGAAAAGCCGAGCCCGCGGGATTCACCCCATTCTTTCTAGTCTATATGGGTCCCCAAAACATTGAATATAGCCCCCAAAGCGCGGGCAACCAGCGGCAACGCGAGGCAAGACTCCATTGACCAAGTTGATGAAGCGAGGCGTTTGCGCTCACACTCCGGCGAAGATACCAACAAGCTCGCGCCAAGTATCCGCGCCAGCGGTTGAAGCCTCGGGAGTTCCAAGTCAACGACCCGTGCTTTCCGGTGAGGCGGACAACAAAAGGCGTCACAAACTCCGCCCACCACAGGGGAAGGGCCTTATTTCATCGCCCGAAATATTAAGGCCGGAACCTACAAATTGAAAAACGAGAAGAAGAGCGAAGTCTACTCCAACGCTGGAACATAGAGCGACTTCGTCGCTTCTACCCTTAAATTCCGCACTAGAAGTCAAACATCGGTGTTCTTTTTCACTCAATAAAAGATCTACATCTTTTACGAAAAAAGTGCTTCCGTGTAAACCTTAAAAGTCTTAGCCTCGTCCAACACAAGACTAAAACTCCCTCGGGGGGCTACATGGGGGACCCCCCTCGGGGGACCCCCTCCTTCCTTTTCAAAACTTTTTTGAAAGAAAAAGTTTTCTTCTTTATTCTCGAAACAATGGTTTAAGTTGCGAAGGTGGCTCACGCACAAATCCAAAGCAAGGTAACGGGCAAGCGGACCACCTAGTGGCATCCGTATGGGCTGCCCGGTGGTAAACACGGTTACCATCTCGCGGCGGGAGAAAGCAAGCGACCGGCCACACAATAAGCAGAACAAGTCGAAAACGCAAGCATAAATACACCCGCCAAGGCCATAGACAGGCGCCATCGTTTATATACATCCATCTCACAAGCTCAATTTTTCATACAAGGAGGTCGAGGCGGGGTGGGCTTCTCATGCGCCTCACGGCGAGGCCAGCGAGGAAGCTTCGGCGCGAAACAGCACCCTCGACAAGCTAGCTTCCCCCCGAGGGAAGCGTCGAACCGCAGCGCATCCTGGGAGCTGGCGTCCACCATCTCCGTGTCCACCTCATAAGGTTGAAACTCTATGGGGGAGTACGGACACACACTTCATCCTGGCGGGGAGGCCAGCCGGATCACTGTGCCGTCCGCAGTACAACGTCGAGGTCTTGGCGACATCGCGGCATGTCCCTCTCGGCGGGATCAACCCCTCCCTCGTCGTCGGGAACCAAGGAAAAGCCTTCGCAACGCCGTCGGCCCACATTGAGCTCCATCGGGAAAGGAAGGCGCGGCCAAACGGCCATGTCCGCCGCGCCCGGACGGAAGAGCGTTCCCGGGCTTCCGACCTGAGTAGCCACCCACGGCGCTTCGAGGCGGTACGCGTCTTTGAGGCCAACCTCGAGGTTGTCGCCCCAGCGGCGGACGAGGGTCCGACAAGGTCTCTTCGGCTCACAGTACGACTTACGCTCTGCTCAGGCCCTGCGCCCGGCGTGGCTTAGCGGTGTTCCGCGGCCTGGTCCGGACCTTCTCGCCCTCACAAAGTGGTGCTCAAGCGAGTTAGCAAGACAAAACGATTGAAGGCAAAGCTCACTAAGGAAGAAGGCGTGCCTTGGCGCCGGTTTTGCCGGCCCGGCATCACGTCGTGCTCATCCCGGCGACTTGCGGGCTCCTCCTTCTCGCTTTCACGAGGTCTCGCCCTCGGACACCAACTTCGCCGTCTGGCGTTTCAAGCGTCGCACATCTCCGCTGCCACCGTCGCCTCCTCCGGGACCCGGTCCGCTCGTCATGGGCCTCCCTTCAAGACACGGAGGGGCCGGATCGAGCCTCTTCAAAATCATGGCTCATCCCCGGCCATGTAAATACCACTTTCTGGCCTCGGACACGGCCTTGACAAGCTCTCGGCCTCGGGGGTCGCCCGTTGGGACTCCTTTCCTCGGCGAGGGGCAGCAAGCGGGGTCTCGCTGCGGGCCTCGATCAACTTCACTGCGGTTTGACCAAGGGCATTCCAGTTGGGGCGTTCCGGCGAAGGAGCTCGGACTTCTCGGGCGCGCGACGGCAGATGCCCAGCGACAATACTACTCATCAAGGCCTTAGCACAAAGGACATGGCGGGGATGGCGTCAAGATACTACAGCGTCGACTTCGCGAGCGGCGGTTATGGTCTCCCCGTCCTCGCTAGCCCTCGGCGGCCCAGCCGGATCGCTGCGTGGGTTCTCCACTCCGACCCCTCGGGGCGATCGTCGACCACGCGGCGGCCGGGCCCGGCGTGCCACCCGAGGTCAAAGGTGGACCGCCCGGCCAGTCGACTCGGAGGGATACATCTCCTCCGCGGCAACTCCGCGGCTCGGGAACCCGGACCAATAGAAGTCGGGGGCCCTGGAGGCGGGCCCGCGCGACGCGAATCGTTCATCGTTCAGCGAAGAAGCGAAACGCGCCGCTAGGAGCTGCCTCGAACCGGACACGTGGAGTAGCGGGAGTCGGGGTTATGCGCCTGAACCACACGGATCGGTCGGCGACCGAGACTTGCGGCGCGTCTCTGCCGCCATGAAGGAATATACTGAGAGCTCCCGGGACAAAGGGGGCGAGCTCCTCGGGATGGGCGGCGGCGTCACGACCCCCTTTGAATGGCGCCATGCGCTCCGGCACCGAGGCGGCGTCATGGGCCATAGCCGAGCTCTCCGTGTCGACCACCATCGGTGAGTGGCGACCCACCATCGCCACGAGGGGCACGCACCACCTCGGGGGTGGCCTCGGCGGCCGGCTGGTCGACCCCCACAGGGGCTCGGAAATGGCGCCCGCGGGAGGATGACGGCGGGCATGATATCTTGGCCCGGCGACCCCGGCTCAGGCCCCGGCCGGTACGGCAGCTGCCTTCAAGGCCTTCTTGGGGTGCGAGCCAGCGAGCGACAGTTTCTGAAGTCAGGCGTGTCAAAGACAAAGCAATCATATGCGGGAAGAAAATCAAGGTTGCAAAGGTGAAAAGGAAACTCACGGCTTGGATGATAAGCCCTCGGCCCAGGCTCGGGAAGCTGCGCGACCTAAGCATCACCTTGGCGTCGGAAATGCGCCCCACGGTCGATTCCGCGCCGCCGCGTAGATCGGGGCGGGGTCGCGGCTCGTCCCCGAACGTGCCAGCGGCGCGGGGAGTACCGCGGCGAGTGGCGTCGACTCACTCGCCGGGCCTCACCCTGTGGCCCGGGGTGCCTACATGGCCGCCAATGGTCTGAGACTCGTAGGGAAAGAGCCACGGGCGCCGCGGTGTCGGCAATGCCGGCGCCTCAAGCTTCGGGCTCGTAGCGAAGCCCGGACTCGATCGGGGCCCATGGCTCGGTCTATCCAGACGCCACGTGAATCATCCGGCGAGTTCCGCGCGAAGCGGTCCTCCCGGATACTCGTCTCGCCGGTGGTCGGTGTCGGGTGACTTCGCCCGCCTCTGTTTGCTGGGCCTTTGCGGCGCTCTCGCATGACCCATTTCTCTTCTTCTTCTCCTCCTTCTTCTTCGCCCGGCGCCCGAGTTGCGGCTCGGCCGGCGCGGTTGCGCCGGCGATCGGCATCAATAAGCGGGGACGGAGGGATGCGGTAATCGAGGCGGCCTGCGAGGAGAAAAGTGAGGCGCCATGGCGACAATGCAGAAGCAATGCAAGGACAGAAGTCAGAAGCGCCTGGGGGAGATATACCCACCGATTAGCGCATGGGGATCTCGGGGATACGTGTCGGGGTGTTGGACTAAGCGCATCCCTCACCCTCTTGGCAGGGCCATCGGTGGAAGCGAAGGCCGACATCGGCACGCACGAAGCCCGGCGGCCTCGGGGTCATCGGCACATGAGCAAAGGCGAGCCATCAGCGGCAACACCGGCGCCGATGGGCGGCGACCCGCGGCAGCGGCATTCGTCCTTCCCTCGAGCCGCGGGGCCTTTGCCTTCGGCCCTCCGCCGATGATGATCCTCCGAGGGGACCGGTTCCATACTGCGGGGCGTGTTTGAACCGCGCGGGTGTACACGGGAAGCGCGTTCCTGTCGTTCTTGGAGGTAGAACCACCGATCTTGCCACTCCCTTGTTGGAGGGGTGAGCTTGGAGACGATGTACCCATCAGCTTCGGTTAACCCCGACGCTTTCAGCGCGGACTTGGGCGCGCGGCCTCCGCAGCGCGGCGCCCTCTCGTGGTTGGCCTGCCAGCCAGGCGGTGTGGAAGTCGCCTTGAAGAACCACAACCCGAGGTCCCAATGCGGCTCGATCCCGGGAATCCCTCACAAAGGGGTGGCGAAGATGGCGGCTGGGAGATCGAGTTCGGGCGAATGATGAAGCTTCGATTTCATAGTAGTGGAGGATCGCCCGAATGAACCGAGCTGCCGGCGCCCAACGGCCGCCGGTGAAGATCCATCAGAAAAACTCACCGTAGCCATCCGGGGGTTAGGCTCCTCCTCGGTCAATCGGGCAATCCACTCGGCGGCGCTTCATCGGTCGCGGGGGCGAAGAAATGCCCTTCATCGACGAGCCAGCTGGAGCTTCTCCTCGTCGCCGTCGTCCTCGGCCGCGGCTCGGCATCGAGCACCTCCCTCGCGTCACCGCTACCTATCTGCGCCATGGATGAAAAGGGAGGCGAAGAGGGTGGCAACCGCTAACAGCCCGATCACACACGAGCACAAGGCAAGTGAATCTCTCCATAATCTCTCCCACACTATCTCTCTATCTCGATTCTTTCGGCAAGAAGGCAAGAAAGCGATGGCAAAGAGCAAGGAGCAACTATCAGCGCCCAGCGTAACCCCATATTATAGGAAGGGAAGGCAAACCAGCGGCACAGGCAATCGAACCGACTCACGGAATGGGCGGCCCATGATGGGCGAGCCGCTCATCCAGCGGCCAAGCGTAGCGGTGGAACCGTCGGGCGCGTTAATGCACCTTGGCGGACCCTCGATCTCGCCCACGACAAGAGGCGTAAGGCGCGTCCATCGGTACAGCGGTCGCACCACCTCGAGGGCGTGGCGACTAGGCGCCTGAATCTTCCGGTCGGGGGTAAACCGTCAGAGCCACCCCCATATCCGGCGCCCGACCACGAGGGGCAAAAAGTCGATCCGTTGGCGGTTCCCGCCCGGAAACCAAATGAGCCTTTCCCGGTGACACCCTCGTTCGAGAGGTTGCCCGGTGGGCCATATAGGGTTTCCTCGATGCGCCTCCGGGATAACCCCGAGGACGGGGAGAATGCACAACCCGGCTATGCGGAGCCCCACGGGGCTGGGATTTCTGAACGTGTTTAAGGCCAGCGGTCTTTGCTTATAGAGATGTCCCATCGGTGGGAGGCCTGACCCTCGGGGGGTTGGTCGCCCAAACCGGGATACGCTAAGCGGTCCAGCGAGGTTCATGGGGTGAATCACGGGATCACATGCCGGCCCAACAGAGGCAGGGCATGCGGGCACCAGCAGCTGCAGACCCGCTACAACGCTCACCGGAGCCACGACACGTCGGCTTCTGGGGCATTGTGGCGCGTGTCTCCTCTCTCCTCCCTTTCGGGAGGGGCGGCGAGAGGAGGCGTATGATCAAAGTCAAGGGGCCTAGGTGGGCCTTGCACATAGCGCGGGCCTCGGGCTGCCGCATAAAAACAAACAGCTCGCACAAACAAAAGCGCAATTTACAGAAGACTGTTTTGATCTTGCGGCGTCGCGAGACATAAAAGACCTCCGAAGGAATCCGCCATTCCATTGAGGCGCCGAGCTACACCCAGCGAGGTGCTTCGTAGCGCACCCCCTTGTAAACGAACCACCACGAGAAACAACAAGGCGGCGGGGCGGCGGAACCCCGGGCGAGTCCTCACTCGCTCGGGGGGCCTACTGTCGAGGACCTAAATATTGGGCCCAGGACATTCTCTCAACTATGAGAATCTGCGATGCGCAAGGCCCGGTAAAAAACCTAGCCGCTATCATCCCGCGGAGGGCGGCCCGGCCAGGGCGATGGACCCGAACCATTAGCCACAGCGCTCACATAACGGCGAAATGTCGGCCCGCGGGGCGGCCCACAAAGTGGCCCAAATGGAGTCACCGGCGTAAAAAAGCTCATCACGCTCACGGGACAAGGTCAGGACCTCGCGGAACCAGCGAACCATGGCGTTCCGCGTCGGCGGCGGCAAACCATGGCTCGGACTGCGACCCGCGCATCTCCGTTTAGTAGGGTGGCCTGTCTCTGACCACAGGGAGAAATCTGCGCTTCGTCGGGGTGGCCTAGCTCACCACCCCGGGGCCAAAAACTCCGCCTCGCCGGGGAGACCAGCTCTCCATCCTGGGTGAGGCAATAACAGATCCCCAGGGTCGCCCGACCCTCCAGGCGTGGGAGGACCGTCAGGAGGAAACCGCCGCATTCAATGCGGTTATACGCGTGACGGCGCCCGGTGCCATCGATTACGCCGATCCATCCGAGCTGCGAATCGTCTCCCAATCCGGCGATGGGGCGCAAAGCTGAACGATGGCGTGTTACACCACGGCCCGGAAAGCGGGGAATACCTTGTTCATTTCCCGAACCGTCAAAGCGCCCGCGTTGGGCGGACCCTCGGGCACTTGACGCGCAGCCGGCAACCTGCGGGACGGCCCTGCGCCATGCGGTATGAGGGCGCCTCCCTCCACCGGGGCGCGCCCGGGCGGCTGCGTCCCACCATGGATCGGGGGCGTGTCCGTCAAGCAACATCCAAAACAGCCCACCCCTGGCGGCGCTTGTACAGCAACAGTGTAGCCTGGGGATTAGCCACCTAAGGCGTCCACACCAGTAAACATTATCTCTCTCCTTCTCTATAAAGGGGGTAATGCCTCGTTATAGAGGATTCGGTCGTTTCGATTCGATAGGATTGATTCGATTCGAGCCAGCTCAACTCCGATTCCTTGCGGAGGCGCACACCACCACCACCATAACCACGATCGTGGGGCTTGAGACCAGCGTCTCTCCCAGCCGACGCTGTAACCCCTACTGCGGGCTCACCTTTGTGCGAGGTAACGAGCAAAGACACACACCATTGGGCGTGGGGCCGGATTGGCTTTGAACCCGGGATAAGCCGCTGCGTCAGGTGTCCATCTTAGCGCTCGCCATCGAGGAGGAGGGCACCGCGGCATAAATTCTTTATTGCGGCACCGAGGCACCCACCGTTCTCGAAGCGCCCGGCCGTGGCGTGGCTCCCCCGATCACAATCCGGCTTCCTGCAGACCCGCCGTGGCGGGCGGATCCGAGGGGACTTGTATGGCGGGGCAGCGTCACTCTCTTGTCTACTCCCCAAGGCACTTCGGCGGGCCTTGGCGGCGGCAATCCTCGGCCGCCTGCGGCGTTCTTGAGGGGATCGCGTTGTCGGCACCATGCGGGGGGGCCTCAAACGCCGCCCCCTCAGGACCTCTCCGGCCCCGCAACAACCTCTCGGCCTGCTTCGCGCCGGGCCTCTCCACCTCGCTGGATCTCTCCTGCGCCTTCTCGACCCGGCGCCCGTCTCCGCCGATTGCGGCAGCCGCTTGCGCGTTCACCTAGATCGCGGGCCGGCGAGCAGCGAACACGAACAAAACAACTCTTTTGCTGACAAAAAGCGGGTCGATGGATATAGGGTCTTGACTATTTGTTCCACTAGAGTTGGGGAGTTAATTTGAGTCTCTTTTTTAGGATCAGAATGCAAATGGAATTTTTAAGGGCCTAGTTTGGGGCCTACCACTTTGGAGATGCTCCAAGGGAGGAGGAGGCGACGGAGGTGGAGGGGAGGGTCGGCAGGCACCGGTGCTGTCGTTGTCGGCGAGCGGCGGCGAGTTCAGGCGCTGCGGCTGCGCCGGGCGCCATCCGCCGTTGCCGGGTGCCACGGCTGCACAGCCCCGTCAACGGGCTTCTCCCACAGAGAGCGAGGATCGGGCGAGACACGAAGGCAGGGCGAGCTGATGACGGGCTGTCGATGGGGATGCAGAGACAAGTGGGCGGCTGGCGTGGAGGGAGGCGAAAGAGGGCCAGCACCGAGGAGCGACTGGATCGATGTCGAGAGGGCGGCGAAAGAAGACCACAACAGCGGAGGACTCCTTCTCTCTAATCGTCGGTCGATGAGCATCTCAGGCGGAGGAGAGGTAACGCAAAGGTATTTGACACAAAGTTGCTTGATGTGACCACAGGATCGATGTGTGGAAATAAATTTTTGTGCCTGTTCGTTTGATTGGGGAGTCGAAGGATGATGGCAGCCGAGCTAAGATCAAACCGACGGTGGAGGAAGGTGGTGGAGTTGGGATGCGTTTAGTTAATTAAAGATGTGTTTCCTTCCCGAGTTCTGTAGGACAGGGTGCCTACGACTGCAGGACAGCTTCAGATAGAGTGCTACAAGATCAGAAGTCTAAATGGGGCTGCAGGTGGCGTGTTTGCATGTCGAGAAGGCTGCTTTAGTGGAAGTTCACTATATATATGTAGGAGATTGCCACATGTCAAATCATTTTTAGGGAAACGTCTAGAGGACCCAACATTAATTTAATATAATAAAATGTTTGAAATAAACTAAATAACTACCATCAAAACAGGTTATTGCAACATCAATCATTCGTCTAGAAAACCATTAGTAACACATTTCGATTTCCATCTTCATCTCGGTGAAAAAACCAGCACCATACATAGAAAAGTCGTTCCAACCAAATCAATTCTTTTAGAAAAGTGAATATATTAAAATCAACTTGTTGGGGCAACTAGTTACACGCTGCAATCGAAAAGAAATGCATCTGCTAGATATATACCATCTCCATCTTGACGAAAACGTATCGAAATTCACTTATGCAAAGATCAGATTCCTCACTCCTCGTAGACCTTGTATTGTATACCCTCTGCAGTTTGGCCAAATGCTATCATCCACCTATTTGTTGCCCTCTTCGGGCTCCCTGTCTCAACCTGGTGGTACGTATCATGCATCTGCCTTGCTGGCCGGCCGCGTCACCTGCCGTGGCTGGCTACAACCTTCAACGTCACCCATCGCGTCAAAGTCTTTGCTTCACTGATCATAGTATGATGGCAGTTCATGGCGGCAGAGAGGACACACGTTGCTGATTGCCAGCCACTTGGAGATGCAGTCCGTATGGAACTTGTGCCAGATGGACATGGCATCGCGCTGACCTGCCGCCATCCACAAACTCAACGAGACAGATGCTACACTCTGTGATGCCATCTTCATTCCCTCCGGCGGCGGCGCGGAACGTTTGCTTCTCGAGGCTACGCGCGGCGGCGGCGGACGCAGGGACCCCGCCGAAGCCGGGCTGGCTGGGTGGTGTCGTCATAGGTCAGAGCAAGGGTGCAGCGTGCTGGGCGGACTCAAAGCACTATGGCGGGAAATGCCTCGGAAAACACTCTGCTCGATGTAGCCGCCGCTAGTTTCTTGTAAGCTGATGGTAGACGCATATGAATCGTGAGAAAAAACGCGTCCACGGCACGGGGTCACCGAGGGTAGCCGCGCAGTCCGTCGTTAAAATCAGTATCGCGTGGTGGTGGTCGGCGTCCGCCAGACCGAGAGCCAGCCGTGCCAAGTCGGGCTGCCCTCGGTGGCGCAAAACAGCCGCCGATTCGTGCAGCTGAGCTCGAAGTTGAACGTCGGCAGCCGCCGCGACGGACCGTTCATGACCGGGCGACCAGCAGCTCACCTTCCTCCAGCTCCAAGCTCTCGTCGGCCATGGTGGTCAGAAGAAGCCAGGTGATGAGGAGATGGATAGGTGACCTAGGCACCTAGGCTAGCTAGCTATATTTATTGCCTTTATGGCCGAGATGTATGGATATCGAGTTCGTTTAGGAATCGGAAATGAATCCGACGACGTACGTGAAATGCAGTTCGGAGTTCGAAGGGATATCTTTGAAGATGACTAACATTGCAGAATTGATGTGCTTGAACTCACATCAAAGTTTGGGAACTAGTTTAGGAAAAGGAAATGAACCAAGTTCCTGATACCGTTCGGAGTCGAACTGAGTGCTTAATTCGGCCAATTAGTTATTTTTTACCCTAGCAGTTTGGACGGCCCAAATTTCCTCTAGAAGTATAATCTGCCTCATCGACGTCTATACCTTTGATTTGGATTATTTCTTCGCTCGAGTTTATACAAATAATTTGAAGTTTTTGAATTTCAGTATACGAGGACTTCAAACAGAATTTTGAGACCATAAATAATTTAGATAAAAATTCATCGACTACAAAGAAGTCTCCATCTAAATCTACAACTTCAGGTTTGGTCATTTCTCGATCTGAGTTCGTTTGAATAATTTAAAGTATGATTCTTCAAACATATATATTATATTTTAAATAAATTCAGATTTTTATTAAAAATCAAAAAGTGTAGATGAATATTATAGTGCATACAATTTTTAATAAGTATTTCTTCTTTCTATAGTGGAGATAGTCGCATCGTACGACGTGATCATGGCCATATTATTAAAAAGCTTGTGGTAAGATGGGGTTTCGATCTAGCCACTACTACACTTTTATTAATGGTGGCGTCATTTCGTTCTACGGTGGCCGTTTTGTAACCGCCACCAAGATAAGATCACGGTGGTGGTTGGAGATTAACCATGGCGGTTTTAGGCCCAAAATTAACTGCCACAGCTAACAGAATACAAAATAAAAATCAGACCCAGGCCCAAACGGCCCAGATCCACCGCCGTCGACTGCTAGGGTTAGGGGAGGGGTCGTTGGCGACGCCGATCTAGGATCCATTTGTGATGCGCCGAGCTGCCCTCGCCTTTGCCACTCCGGATCCGCCCCAGGAGCCATCGCGGGCCTTGCCGGCGTGATACGGGCGCCTCCCAAGCTGCACGCCACGGCGTCGGCGCCTCCGATCGCGCCTACGCCGGCGGCCCATGCGCCCGGCTGCTGGAGTTGAAGGGGATGGGAAGTCGATCGCCCGTAGAGCCACCGGAAGTTGGGGAGTCGGGGACTGCCCAGCTGGGTGGCCAGGGAGAGTTGGCCGGGGAGAGAGGGGAGTTGGCGAGGGGAGAGGGGCAGCTCTTGAGAAAGTGAGGGAGTGGGTGGAGATGTGCAGGTGAGGGGTGAGAGAGTGTGAGGGAGTGGGTGGGGATTGAAACCCTAGCGGTTGTTTATATCACGGGAAGCAACGATCTCGAGGGGCTAATATGGGCTTTTTTTATTCTTACGGTTTCTTTGAGAATGTGGGCGCATTTACAGTGGCGGTTATAAAAAACCGCCATGGATTTAATATAAAACTGCAGATCATGGTTAATTGGGGCATTAACTCATAGCGGTTTTCTTAAAAACCTCCACCATTAATCTTTTGGAAATCTCGTGCATGAAATCAATTACATGTGGTGGCGCCGGAAATAATATTTCAAAAGACTTTGTATAGTCTACATTGTTTGTGTGTATAAGGCATATGTTATATAGTATATAACTTCGATCATAGGGGTCTTGTTTGTTTCCTTAAGACTAGGGAGTAGAGATTTTGGTTCAATTTACTCCTTAAGTACTAAACATAGGGACTAAAAGGTGGCTAGTAGTCCCTAGTCCACTAGTATCTTTAGATGTGCTAATTGGGACTACAAGACCAAATAGTCCATGCTAAAAAAAAAAAAAGACCAAATAATCCTAGTCTCAAACAGAACAACAAAATAGGTCCTAGATTTAAATATTTTTCATAATACCTAAGACACTAAAAGTGCTTGTCTAAGCCCATATATGGCCCCTCAACTATTATATTTGTCTAACTTTGATACGTAACTATCAAAACTATTCAATTTTGATCCTGAGGGAGGTTTAAGTAGTTTTCATATGATTCTGACATCACAATTAAGCATTTTTCTTTGTTGTTGAATGCCAAGTTAAACAATTTAAATATAGACGAAGGCAATTGTTGAGCACGTGAAATAAGATTTAATCCTATATACTATGGCCTGTTTAGAACTTGCTATCTATGACTAGAGTTCAACAGTTTTGCAGATATGCGGGCAGTGTAGTTCCTTATTTCTCGACGTTTTTCCTCACGGGCGGTCGTGAGAATTACGACCATCGTGAGACATTTGGAGGGATTTTATCAATCTCACATTGGGTCATTTAGGAATCTTATCATCACAATAAAAAGTGAAAATTTCTGCCGTCTGCTCTGATTTTCTGTCCGCTCCCCTGTTGTAATCGAGTCGGCATCAGGGTTCTAACTTCTAATACACTTACAAGATCTGTATCCTCGCAACGGTTTCCTCCTCAACGCAAGCACAATGTATGGGACCAGGCCACCACGGAAGCGCTTCCAGTGGGCTTATGGGCTGCGGCCAGCGGGACTCCTTGCAAACAGGCCCAATAAGTAATTGGCACATTGATAAGCCGGTCAGGATAGTCGACAGGCCTATGTTTTCTTTTAAAAAAATATTTGTTATCGATTCACTAATAACTCCCCTGCCTTACTAATCTATTCCATGTTTTAAAAATGCAATCTATTCCTTTGTTTTAAATTGTACTTCCTCCATTTTAATTTATAAGGCGTTTGACTTTTAATGTGGCGTGTCCAACCACGGTGTGAAATCTAATTTAAAATAAATTGGCATACGAGTTACAACAACAGTCATTTCTAGGTATTACAAAATTCAACCCAAAGGCATTATTTTAGATAACATGACCCATTACGTGCATTTTTTAAATCGCAAATCATAATGTACTTCGGTGCAGCGAGCGTATTTTACTAGTTATAATAAATTCTAAACAGGTCTATGTCTAGAATATAATAAAGTATGTATCTAAGAAGGTCAGAACAAAGTTCTAATAGTGTACATGGGTGTCCAACTCTACATACGTGTATATAGATATAATAAAATTATGTATCTAAAAAGGTCGGAACAAAATGTAATTTAAAATGAATAGAGCACATGGGCGTCCAACTTTACCTACGTGTATATGCCCCTCACCCGCGTGGTGCATGTGAAACAACCAGCATGCACATTGGGGGAGCATCTGGCGCGGCAAAACTTTCGGCTTCCCACGGCGCTTTACAATGCTCAAACAAGACAACATCAAAACTTAATTATTGCAACATCAAAATAATCTTGAACCCAACTGCAATATAATAAAAATGTTTTTAAAATTAATAAGAAATGTTTGAAACAAGCTGAATCACTACTATAAAAAAATAGGCAACATCAATAATTCGTCACAGAAAACGTTAATAATGGCATATCACGTGACTGACTCATAAGCTGCTCAGGTGTGAATCTACGTGTAACCATTGGGTCCGGCTGACCCGATAACTTATTGAAAACACACTAAGAGTCCTTTTTATCCACCAGCAAATTACTTTCTCTAATATAGGGAATCAGCATGTCTTTGATCCCATTGCTTAGTCATACATTTAATAACATACAATCCTACATTCGCCCACTTGGCAAAGCTCTAAGCATTTTTTTCATATTTTTAATAGACCAGAGAAAAGAGCTGGCTCTTGATCAAAAGACCTGTATTGACTCTGTGAGGACACAGTGCTAGTTACTAAGCAAGAAGACGAGGACGAGCTTCACTTTACTCATAAGAACCCTGACAAAATAGGCTCATTACTTTGGAAGCAAAAGGCTAGCTTCACTTTACTGATCGTATGCATCAGCAGTGAGCAGTTCATTTTTCTCGAGGGCTCAGTGGGCAGTTGATGGCGGCAAAGGGGCACGTATTGCTCATCTCAACCACTTGGTGATGATGCAGTCAGGTGAAAACTTGTGCACGGCGAGATGGACATGGCATCACACTGACCTGTCCACCATCCCGCAAAACTCCTTCAAGCAGATGCTACACTCCGTGTCAATTGCCACCATCGCCGTCATGCCCCCTCCGGCGGCGGCGCGGAAAAACGTCTGCTTCTCCAGGGAAAATCACCACAGCAGCGGCGGCGGCGGCGGCGGCGGGTGCAGGGACAGGGACAACCTCTGTAGAGCCGGCCTGCTCGTACCAAAAGAATACTGTGACCACGAGGGGGCCCGAATCGCCAGCCGAGCGGGGTCTTGAAAACCTGATGCTCGTCGTTGCCGGCGTCTTGCAAAACAGGACGACAGCTGAATTGAGACGGTCACGAAACACAGGGAGCAAGAGCAGCGTCTCAGCCGTCAGGCCGCCGTCGATGCGTTTCGTCGTTTAGGACCCGCATCGCGTCCGCAGGTTGCGCTGCTCTGGAATCAGATGCACCCGCTGTGGAAAAACGTTGCTCTCGTCGGCCATGGCTAAAAAACGAGGTGCGGATCGATGTTGTTTGCTTCGACATTCAAAGGATATATATCGCAGGTCGTTGCATTTGTATGGATGTCGAGTTCGTTTTAGGAAAGGAAAAATAAACCAGTTTTTCTAATGCAGTTCGGAGACCAAACTACCTAGTAAATTTAACGAGAATAGCGTCCTAACCGTCTGATGGGCCGTCCAGTCGTTTCGCATGGGCCTGGCTGCATGTGCTCCCGAGGTGAAAGGCCACGTAGCAAAGCGTCCTTGCCCATTTCTGGCGTCGTGCGTGCGTGCGTGGCGGCCTGGAAGTGGTGCGCCCGCGGGCCGTGTCGTGCCTCTGGCGAGCCGTGCGGCGGCCCAGCCGGCCCAAGGCGGCCACGGAAGCGTTTGTGCCGGGCCGGCCCGACAAAACGCGTCTCAAACGATAGTCGGGTCCGGCCTGAGGCCGTCCCCATGCCACTGAAAGTCCACCACCGTCTACAGCGTCGGATACCAGGGAAGCGAGGTGGGCGTAGTGTGGCGCAAATTGAGGGAGGGCCATTGAGCCGATTGAGGAGGATCTCAAGGCGAAGCGGTGATGCAAGGCGGCGATTGGCGGAGGATGTGAAGCTGGCGGCACTCCCATGGCGGTATTGGCCTGCGGTACCCATGGCGGCGTTGGCGTTGAGCGTCGCGACTCCAGGACCGAGGCGGATAGGATGTGATGAAGCGGTCTTGTCCGGAGGCCAAATCACTTTCATTTTAAGTTTTCTTTTCACCGGAAGGCGAAACGTCTGACTATTTTTGAATGAATACTAGCGCCCGATATTCGGTAATTTAATGATATAGTCGGTCGAGAAAATACAGCGATACTGATGAAATCTATCATAACGGTATCCTCAAAAATGATAAACACACACAAGCGTAGGAAATAGAAGAGCCCTATAACTTCGCCCAACATTACCGCAATTTTTGACAATGACACAAACTAATGATCAAGTTCTAAGTTGACTTGAAAGCTTAGCATAGCCCGATGAAAATATGAATTATTATAGTTCCTTCCCTAAGTAGAGGTTCTTCCTCTATGTGTGTAATCAACTTGCAATATAGTTGGTTTCAAAAAAATATTTTGCCTTATGTGCATATTGGTTTTGTGTCCTTTGATTAGGTAATTACCAGCGGTAAATTACCGTTTAAATCTGAAATCTTAGGAGCTTGATGGGAAGGGGCAAAAATTGTTTTGAAGCTTTTCGTTTCCATTTACTTTTACCATTATCATTTTCATTTTTTTGGTTTACCACTTCCGTTTACGTTTTAGTATCAAAATCGGGAAATACTTTCGAAAGCGACTTGGAAAAGTCGAAAACTATCATTTTGTTTTCATCCCTAGCAAACCCGTCTCGGGGCTCGATCACTCACCTACGTGAGATGAGATGGATGGGGCGGCGTCAGAAGCTTTGGGGAGGAGGGTAGGGTTAAGTGAAAGTGAAAGTGGGCTGGTGGCATTGGCCTTTTCAGGCCTTACTGGATTGATGGGCTGTGCGCGAATTGTTGTTGGCGAAAAACTTTCTCATGTCGGGGCCTCACCATGCCTTCGCCCTTTTCACGGATGCGTCTTTGTGCGGGGCCATGTGCTTAGGGAGTCGGCCCAAGCCCGTCTGCTGGTGCCTCGTGCCGGGACGGCCGGGCCGTTGCCTCCCGGGCCGAGGCATTAGCAGGGCGGGGCCAAATCCTGCGTGCCGGGGCGGGCGTCGGGCACGAGCCACATGGAAATCTATACCTCCGCTCGTCCTTATCCCTCTCCTCCTTTTCCTCGTCTCCACCTTGCTCTCTAATTCTCTGCGCGTTTGCTCGGCGCTCGAGCTCCTACGCCGCTGCGTCCGCATCGTAGCTCTGCAGGGCGCCGCCTTCTCTCCCTTTACGCCTCCCTCCTCCGCCTCTCCCTCCCTCCCTCTTCACTCTCCACAACCTCCATGGCTCCGCAATTGTGGATGATGGCTGACTCAGCGAGCCACGATCTCTCCTCTCACCGGTTCCCCTACCCTATCGGTGACCCTCATGCCATGGGAGACAAGGAGACTAAGGTGCAGCTTTCCAGCGAAGTAGGTGGGTCACATCGAGCTCGCTCGCCGCATCTCCTATTCCTACTCTAGGTACAATCTCACGTATTGCAATGGTGTTCTCTAGTGAGAAAGGTCCTAATGGCTAAGGGGGTGAGATAGCCTATTAAAAATTCTTGCAAGCAACACTAAGCACACCGGGTTAGACAATAAGATGGCGTAGCAAATAAGCAAAGCTTCAACTAGCTAAGCAAGCCACAATTCAATACTAATGTCTCTAAACCACACAAGTGCTAAGTCACTAGTTTACTCCTAGGTGGACAAGTAATTCTAACTAATACAAGCACTAGGAACTAAGCTACACAAGTAAGCTAGTGAAGGTAAAGTGAAGAGGCTAGAATACAATACCACCCTCTGAAGTGTAGAGGATGATGCCAATCACCGTGTACAATGAAAGTCTCCAACGAGCTCAAGACAATAGACACGATGATTTTTCAGGGGTTCACGTGCTTCTTAGGCACGCTAAGTCCCAGTGGCGACACTCACTTGGCGTATGCTAAGCAATGGCGGTGCCAAATCCCTATGGGGAGCTCAAACAAGCGATCACAAGAGAGGGTCCAACAAGCCCGACGAGCAATTCACTGAGTGCTCCTTTCGCGAATCTCTAGCGGGGTAAGGAGCGACCCCTCACAATCACCACCCGGGGTGTGGCCTCAAACAAGCTCCACTTGAGCTCAACACCGCCTCTTGCTCCAAGCCGCTAGGGAGGCAGGGCAAATTCCCAAAAGAAAACAAGAATCCCAGCGGCTTCTCCAAGGATGAAGATGCCTCTAGATACAATCACCAATGCAATGCACTTCTATCACTCTCAATCTCACCAGAATACGAGTTATGGATGGAGAGATGAGTGGAGAGGAGTCTCAAATAGCTCACAAGCAAGTTAGAGTGTTCAAATGTGCAAGGAGAGACTCATGAAACCGGGCAAACCCATATATATAGCCTCCTCCACGAGATAGGCCGTTGGCCATCCAAAAGAGCTCTTTTTCGAGGTGGCCAGGACGCCTGCGGCGGAACCGACAGGCGGTCAAGCGTCAGTCCTTTAGCTTCTCGTAGCTACCAGCAAAGTCGGGCCACAGCTAGCGCCCGCTTGCGCGTCGGTCGCGGCTTCGGTCTAGCTTCGGTCATGCGTCCGTCAAAGAGCTCCCTTAGAAGTTGCTGCGAAAACATCGCTACATTATTTTGATCGAGGGCGCGCGCCGGTGCCACCGTTGCTGCGTCGATCGGGCGACGTCGCGTCGGTCACCTTTGTTTCCGGCGACTTCTCAACCTTATTCTTTGCTCTTTGCTTCAAACTTGCTTCACCTCTTGCCATGGGTTGCCAACACGTCCAAGATGACCACGTTATCACCAATGTTGGCACGTCGAAAAGTTAGGCAAGATCGAAGTTAGTGCTCTCAGTGTCTAAATGCAATATGCAAGTCAATTGGACCTAGAAGCACTTCACCAAAGGATTAACGCGGCATCCCCTCTTGATGAGTCGGCTATCTATCCTATAATGTGATCACCGCGCTCTATCGTGTCTTGATCACTAAAGAGAAAACTCTATCAAGATACCTTTGCCTTGATCTCGGGTTCCTCTCAAGCCGATCCACAGAGGCTTGACGATCCATCAGAGTCCACCCGAGCATTGTCCATGTTCATGATCATCATGCTCCTTGTCATCCACCTAATCCTATCTCAAGTCATCACTTAGAGCAAAGTTAGTCCACAGAAATGTGTCATCAATTTCCAAAACCAAACATGAGATTTCATCTAGTTGTTGCTTGAGTATGTTTTCGGGGTGATGTTGTAGTAGGCTTGGGTTTTGAAAGCTCTCGAGGTTCGAGATCTCTTGTTGTTTGCAATGGTTGTCTCTAGATGTTGCGATGCGTTTCGAGTTTGTTTGTCGCGATAGTACTTTTGAGATATTTCGAGATTCTTTGCAATCTCATGTTACTGACGGCTTGTCCGATGTTGTTTTCGGTGTATGTTCTTCAATGTCGTGGGTCATGTGCTTCAATGTTCTTGACACCAAATCGATGTTGCGGTATGTTATAAAGCTGAAGGTGCAACAAGAGATTTTCCATGTCTTTGCAATGTTCTAGTTGAAGTGTTTAACTCTCTCTAGGACGGAGACATGGTATGTGGGAGAGCGCATAGCATGGGAAGTACAGGCGTGGTCCATGGGGGCCGAGGGGCCCGTGATGAGCAGGTTCACGTGTGTGCGAGGGCGACGTCTCCCTCCACTTTTTCTTTTGAGTGCGGGGCGGGCGTCCGTGGGACTAAGTCCCATCGGAACATCCTAGCCGGTAGCATCACAGTTTAAGAGTGCATCGATAGATGCATCGCCCTTTATGTCAAAGCTACGAGTCGTGAAGGCACTAGTTTCGTTGTGTTCGTATTTTTATGCCCCAATAAAGAAGTACTCTCTCTTTTCATTTTTCTATCTTTATGAGTTCCTACGCATAGAGTATTCTCGATCTTTGTTTATTTTTCTTCACTATGTGGATACCTATTGAGAATATGTTATTTCCCTTTTTAACTTATTTGTTTTTAATTAAAATATTAATTTTTATTTTTATTTCTCCACATCGTGCACTTTTATGTTTATTTAGTATCCATAAGATGTTCCACAGCGGTGCACAGTTCTCGTAATATTATTGACCGTATTACACATGATGCACTTATGCTATTTCTTCAGTATTCATGTTCCTATGATTTGCATTTTGCAATGTTTATGTAGCCTTTCTGAGATGATATATTTGGGGTGGTTAATTTGAGTGTCAATGTGATGTTTCATAGTCTCCAATATGAATTGTTTACATAGCACTCATGAGATATCTATGTAGTGTATTTTAGGTTTTGTTGTCCGCATATTGTATCTTTTGTGATGTGCATTGCTATATTTCAATGGATACCGCCGGAGATGAATAATAAAATACCATTCACCTAAAGCCTATACTCTCTAAATCTAGAAAATTATCCTGAATCTTGGTCTATAAAAGGCAAAACAATTGCCTCTAACCCTAGAACATTGTCTTGCATCATAAAACAATAATATTCTATATATCTTAACTTGAAGTTTATAATTATGAATAAGTAAAGAACATCCCACTTGAATAATCGAGAATACACCAACAACAAACATCTCACACGTACTGTTGGAACTCGGAACATAGCAAGATACGCTATGTATGGAACATGAAACTTTTTAAAAGTGGTGTAGAAACTGGATGAAAAAGATAAAAAGAAGATGGAAAAGAAGTAGAAGAAACCACGTAGAATAGATTAAAAAATAAACAAAAGAAGCAAATAAAAAGAAAAAAATGAAAGAAAAAGAAGTTATTCTGGTTATATGGGCCTACACTAAACATTAATTATACTACTAGTCTAAGAATAACTAATGGGCTGAATTTTTAATATACTAGCCGGCCAGTAGGGTAGTTCGGACTCGAACTGAATAATTGCATTTCCTTTTTCCAAAACAAACTCGACGTCGTCCAAGAAAGACCGATCGATCACATATGTTGTAAAAGCAGCAGAACTTCTGTCCTCAGAAGGGAAAGGAGAAGGAGGAATCACTAATCTGAATCCGATTTACGTATGCGAGGCTGCTACGACAGAGCCTCACTGTACGACCTTGGCGGGACTATATATATGTGGGAGCTCTATGTTGTAATTCACTTAGTATTCAGATGAATAAAGAATAGATGCACTATCGTGTGTACTACTTGTTCTACAACACATCATCTCACTCAGCGTGATCATGAGAGGCGGAGAGGGAAGGTCCTAACCGCTGGCGGCAGCGTTTCATAGCACGTTATCGGCCGCGACAAAGCTAACCGTCGACATATTTGTTGAAGGCTGCCGCCCGATCTTACGTCACCGGCGCTCGTGCCCGGCGATCCGCGCGACTTCGCCGGCGGCGTCGACATCCCGATGTTGTTAGCGGAGCGGATCTGCTACCTCTGCACACTCACGAATCTACCTTTGCATCGACTCATCGTCGCGCG